>CM070011.1:33386376-33986376 GCA_036247105.1 Cirrhinus mrigala | reverse complement strand
AGACACTAATGGTTAAATCTGTTAGGGTATGTCGAAAAATGAGATGATCCCATCTCATTTTCTCCTCCAACTTCAAAACTGTCCTACATCGCAGCAGAAGTACCGACCCAGTGTTTACAAAGTGAACATGCAAGGAGGGTGAAACACCCTTTATAAAAAAAAAAAAAAAAAAAAACAGGTAGAAGGTAAAACAGCAATGTAGGGTGATTTTGAAGTTGGAGGAGAAAATGAAATGGGAGTTTTTATGGGATTGTTTAGAGCCCTTTGAAGCTGCATTTGAACTACATTTTTTACCTTCAATCTGTTGAGCACCGCTGAAGCCAGCTAAGTTATATGGAGAAAAATCCTGAAATGTTTTCCTCAAAAACCTTAAATTCTTTGCGACTGAAGAAAGACATGAATATCTTAGATGACATGGGGGTGAGTAAATTATCAGGAAATTTTTATTCTGAAAATGGAGTAATCCTTTAAAACAGTTACTCTCATGTACTCTGTAGCATGCAAAAAACATATTTAGTTGTGTGTGTTATGGTCGCTCTGCACAGCTTGTAGGTCTCTGGCTAACCGGCTAACAGCAATATCTGTTCGCTCGCAATTGTCTAGAAATGTGTCAGTGAATAGTAAATGTTTGTCGTTGTTATTACTTGTAGTTCTGATAAAGAATAAAGCAATTCATTGGCGTACAAACTGCAGTGCCTTATCAATATGTTTCTGCATTGGGCTAACACATATACCACCGCGCTGTGGGCTAAGTAATGCTGATGTGCATTCCGTTTCCAACATGCACTGCACGCAATAGACCAATCACAACAGACTGGGAATCGGACCAATCACTACAGATTAGCATCGCAAAGGAGTGGTTTGGACAAATGATTCTTTGAGCAAATCGTTTGGGAGCCGTTAAGCAAAAAAGGAAAAAATAAATGCATATTGTAAGACAATGAAAGTGTTTTTTGACCTTGCATGCCTGTTAACTCGCAAAACCAAAATATGATCCATAATCCATAATAGGGACACTTTAAAAGCTTGAAAGCACATTATAGTGTAATCATATGTGTGCATGATCTTACATTCCTGTGTGTATGCATTATATGAGTACTTACCCCAGGTTACCTGTTAGATGATCTCTGCAAACCAAAACACAATTGTGAATGGACTATGTAACTCAACAGAGACAGCACATTTACATGATTAGCTGCAATCACACTACATCAGCAGGGTTTTGCACAGTCAAACAACAGTCTTTATATTTATGCCAGAGTATACATTACATTTTTCTTAATAATCTAATATTGGTGTTACAGTGTTGCCAAGTTCATGGTTTTACTGTGGAATAGGGATACTTATACACTGTTGCTAGTCTGTGGGTTAAAGTATTCTCTCAAGGTTTGACGTGTTGCGCGTCCAGAGATGCTCTCCTGCATACCTCAGTTGTAACAAGTGGTTATTTGAGTTACTGCTGCCTTTCTATCGGCTGGAACCATTTTTCTCTGACCTCTGGCATCAACTAGGCAATTTCACCCACAGATCTGCCCCTCACTAAATATTTTTAGATATCTTTTCTGATCTTTCTCTGTAAACCCTAGAGCTAGTTGTGTCTGAAAATGAGGCAATTGGTGAGTCTCTGGCTCTTTTAAATTAGAAACTTGCAGAGTGTGCAAGCTAGTCAGGACTAAAGAAAGCCATAACTGTAATCTGAAAAAAATCAAGTTTCTAAATTCTGTCGGCTTTAATGGATTCAACATTTAATCTGAAAAAAAAAAAAAAAAAAAAAAAGTATCTTGAGGTAAGCTGACCTAGATCAACTGGAGATGCCATCTCTCACGCAACTGACACATGCTCTCACATCTTTAAAATACCTACTTTTTAATAAGAGGAAGTATTCTTTTTAAAAAAAAGCTGACTGAAAGTTTCATGGTCATGTAAATGTGTATGAAAATGGGCTACTCACCCAAACCAAATGGAGGTGAATCCCAAGTAAATGAGCCTGTGAGGAAAGACATGATAATCCTATGAGCAGAGATCTTTAGGAAATGTGTCAATGCTCACACTTTTTTCAGTGTTTAAATTAAAAGTGAGTTTTAAAGGGAACCCTGGGTATTAAGACTCGTATGGCTTAATATAATGTAAATGATGTCTCTTACTAAAATATGTAGTAGAATACCTATGAAAGATTTACGATATTTTAAAGATCCACATCGTTTTATACATATTTTGGACTAATGGGGGGCGCCAATATTTTGATTATGTAGAACGGTTGCACTTGGTGAGCTACTGACATTATCTCTTGCTAATTTTACCACAACACAACTCGGAATACACAACGTGGAAAATAAAAAGAAGAGTTCAGATGCAAAAGCCTCTAAATCCATCTGACGTATTTCTTTAGAATTAGCATTTCTTTCTGGCTACTTTGTATAGGTATAACCTCATGCAGGAAAGTTTGTCACCCTATCCTTTTGATTGGGAATAACTTTGTAACCATCTGAACAGCTAATTTCAACAGGACTTCCATTCCACTGTGATGCTGTCTTTAGATATTATACGTTTAACTATGTAAATATGCATAATGTGTGCCACACACACACACACACACACACACACATACACACACACAGGTGCATCTCTAAAAATGTAAACGGAAAATCCTGGATGTGCAAAAATAACACAACACAGCCTTACATAGTCTCAAATACAACAAACATGCCCTATATATTCTCTAAGCCAGGTGTTAAAGCCAAGAGGTTCCGCAAGACGTTTATATATATATATATATATATATATATATATATATATATATATATATATATACACATACAGGTGCATCTCATAAAATTAGAATATCATGAAAAATCTCTTGTTCTTTGAAACCACACTAATGGGGAAGACTGCTGACTTAGCAATGGTCTAGAAGACAATCATTGACAGTCTCTACAAAGAGAGTAAGTCACAGAAGGTCATTACTGTGGCTGTTAACAGAGTGCTGTATCAAAGCATATTAAATGCAAAGTTTACTGGAAGGAAGAATTTGGGTAGGAAAAGGTGCACAAGCAACAGGAATGACCGCAAGCTTAAGAATATTGTCAAGTAAAGCCGATTCAAACACTTGGGAAAGCTTCACAAGGAGTAGAATGAAGCTGGAGTTAAGAGTCACCACGCTCAGACGTCTTCAGGAAAAGGGCTACAAAGCCTCTTACCTGGGCTAAGGAGAAAAAGAACTGGACTGTTGCTAAGTGGTCCAAAGTCCTCTTTTCAGATAAAAGTAAATTTTGCATTTCATGTTGAAATCATGGTCCCAGAGTCTGGAGGAAGTCAGTAATGATCTGGGGTGCCATGATGTCTGCTGGTGTTGGTCTACTGTGTTTTATCAAGTGCAAAGTCAATGCAGCCATCTACCAGAAGATATATATATATATACACATCTTGCGTAACCCCTTGGCTTTTAACACCTGGCTTAGAGAGTATATAGAGCATGTTTGTTTTTGAGACTACGTAAGGCTGTGTCGTGTTATTTTTGCGCATCCAGGATTTTCCATTGAACACACCTATGTAAGTCCTTTCAAATGTTCCATCATGATCGTTAAATTAATTTATAGATTTCCCAAATATAAGTGTACTCTGTGAGCAGATAAACATTCAGAGATAGCCTCATCAATTATTTATGATCGTTGATATTTTTAAGAATGACAATTCCTGACATCTGACACCTGCACTCAGTAATGGATGCTGTTTAAACATGCTAAACTGGTTTTTGGCTTTTTGTTCGTATCTTGAGAATTTAAAGGTTAAACCACTATGTACATAGTCAAACAGCTCTGCTGATTCGTTAGTCAAACATGGTACTGGCCATTTCATCACGTACACCTGACCCCATTTCCCTTTAGAACTGCCTTAATTCTTCATGGCTCAAGTATCTTTCTGAATGAGATGTAAGCGTGTTAATAGAGCGGGATCATTTTCAGTGATTAAAACCTTATGTTTAACCCTCTTCTTTGCATAAAGATGTATGGCATTATGGCATCAGAGGCTTGGAATACAACACGACTGGTTTGTAATACTTTTATACTGCTTTTTTATGATCAGTTTTTGCAATAAAGACCTGTGACTGTGATTTTATTTGCCTGTTGCACGTTATATTGTTCAGAAGTGGGTGGGAATAGGACAGGTGTGCGGTTAGGCGCTAAAAACAATGGAGGACACTGCACGTCGAAGAATGGTGCTAAAGGGCATCCTGTACATTAAAAAATAAATAAAAAATGATGCTAAAGGGGCACCTTGAGAGTCAAAGAGCAACGGCAAAGGGATCTGACAAAGCATCAATATGTGACGAGTTGGGAGTGAGAATATGTTGACCAAAGACTGTGAATTGGGATACTAGTTTTTTTTATGCTCTGGTTCCAAATGTTTGACCATAATTATCATAATGAATTTGTATGTTCTCTATGTTTAATACACCTGACTCATGAGTGAGATTAATCTGTTTGGTCCCTCATTTAGTGTTATGCTTAAAAGTTAAAGGTATAGGTTTTACAAATTAAAAAACTGACATGGATGTATATCTGAGTAATCCACTATTTTGTAGAGAGGGATCAAAATGACAAGAGATTCAGAGCCAAATTACAGGGGGTAAAAATGACTTTGGAAAGATAGGTCTATTAAAATCTGTTGAATTTGGCAGTCTTTGTTGCAATATGCCAATGGTGACTATTCAGAAATGGGCGGAAAAGCACGAGACGAGACGAGACACAAGATTGGGTTCACGAGAACGAGACAAGATATTTAAACTTTTTTTAAAAAAATCCTCAGTAATGAAATATATAGGAAAAAATAGTCTACCCTGGTGAAAAAAAACGGCATATGCTGGTAGGTATGTTTTGATGCTTGGATGCTGTTTAGGTATGTTTTGATGCTGGTTTAAGCTGGTCCTTTGCTGGTTTATGCTGGTCCTTTGCTGGTTTATGCTGCAACATGACCAGCATAAACCAGCAAAGGACCAGCTTAAACCAGCATCAAAACAAACCTTACCAGCATCCCAGCATCAAAACATACCTACCAGCATATGCTGTTTTTTTTTTTTTTTTTTTTTCACCAGGGTATTCAACTGAAAAAGTCAAAATGCAAAAAAAAAAAAAATGTAAGTGCATTTTGAACTTTATGAAATTAATCTTCCATTTTAATAAATTATATGCAGTAATAAACAACATTTAAACAAGAGCTTCACGATTCTGGATAAACTGAGAATCCCAGTTGTTTTTAATAAATTGGAGACCATGATTCTCTCACGATTCTGAAGAAAAAAGATTAGAAAACTAAACAAAATAACAATTTAATAGTGGTTCTGAAAAAATGTTCATTTCTTAAGTCTTTTAAAAAACGTATATTAATTTAAACAAAATAAAAATTAAAAAAATAAAATAAATAAAAAATAATCAATGAAGGAGTCAGTGTCTCAATTCCTTAAGACTTGTTTGACTATTGAAATCTCCTGAATGAATCATTCAATGATATACTTTTTGGAAAAGGGCAGTTGTCGCCACCTCCTGGCGGAAGAGGATAAGCGTTACAATACATACAAGTAAAGATATTTCGTTTTGATCGCTACTGTAGACAGTAAGTGTTTATACCCAAACTAGAAACTTTTATCCCAGTACTTCTGTCATTTAAATGTCTGTAACACAGAAATAATGATTTTAATGTGGTTGAAAAGACCGTTTGTGTTGCTCTTTCTGGATCAGTAGCAGTATAAATGCAGATTTGAATGTCTTTAACACCCGTTTCACATCGTAAGGGTCAGTAGAGCGTGAGCAGCGCGTGTTTTGTCGCCGCCCCATATCAGTGAATGACAGCGTCCACATCGGAAGCGTAATGATGGCGGACTCTCTGATTCATTAACATGGGCAGCGGCAAAACGTGCTTCTCACGTTCCTCTGACACTCGCGATGTGAAACAGCCATAATAGACATAACTGAATCGTTGTCATTCAGGAATAAGATCGAGAACTCATCTTTTAAGGATTAATCGTGCAGCTCTAGTGTAAACACTGCAAAATGTTTTGCGAGAATATAGTCACGAGATCTCGTCACATCCCTACTAGAATTGTTAAGGATATCTCAATATGATTGTAGATTCTAGTTCCTAATAAACATTTCTTTTGGATTTATTTTCAAGGCCCTAAATCTTTTAGGCGCAGAGATATGGGGACTTCAATGCAGCCCCATTTACAAAAAAACAAATGTTGGTCAGTTTGTATACAGCTAATACTCATTTTATTTTAAGAACATACTATACCAGTCTGAGTGCTAAAAATGTACTGAAATGCTGAAGTTGGGGCACATTAGCTTGCTCTCAGTAGTCTATTCATAAGATTCGATATTTGAATCAGTTTCAGAAGAAGGGATATTATTAATTTTCACAGCTTCTGAAGCCACAAAGAGTTTAGATAGGCAGTATCACAACTACATATTTGAAACAAATCCCACGCCTCTTACGCTAAAAAAACGCTGGGTTATTTTTTTTTTTAACCCAATCGCTGGGTTGAGCCTGCTGGGTCATTATGTTAGGTTATCTTTTCCATTGTTGGGTAGTTTTTGTATTACCCAGCTGCTGGGTTAGTGGATGGGTCAATCTCACTGACCACTAAAACAATATGCCCCTCCCCCTCCCTCTGATGAAATAACCCAGCTGTTGGATTACAGTCAGAGTGCTGGCTTTTCATCTTCTTCAGGAGAGAGCTGTTCTCAGTGCCGGCGATTTGGTGGACTTTTAATTTCAGTGAAATTAAGGTTTTTATATGTTTCATTTAATCTATAAAGTCTTCACTGTGCTGTAAATGATTTTATTTTATGCAATGCAACATGCAGGAACGAGATGTCAGTCAGCTAAATGTATCAGCAACTGTTGTTTCGCAAGATGGAGCTGCCTTGCATAACATAAACAGATTTTATTTGTTGTAATACTGATTCTAATTAATACGGATTTTAAAACGTGTTCTCAAAACTCTGTACTGTTTGTTTATAGGCAGGTTATGGAGTCAGTCACAGCATCTTTCAGCTACAATTGAAGCTGTTCCCCTGCCGAACAGCAGCCCATCATCGAAAATCTGCACTATTTTGGTTAAAAAGAAAAACAGAGAACGGTTTAATACACTTCAATTAAAATGTTACTTTTAAATGTTAGATTTTATTTCTAAAACGCTTGTTAAGCAAGTTTAACCCTTTAACTGTCACCGTCCCACCTGTGGGACGCTTGGCGCTCTTTTTTTTGTTGTCCTTTTTCTCTATCAAATGTTTTAGCAATCATCATAAATTATATATCATTTGAAAGCTTAGAAGCCCAAGAATCATCCTATGAAAACCAATTTGAAATCGGACATTGCGTTACCATGGAAATGGTACTGTAAAATCTTCTGCCGGTCTCCTCCCCCTTAGCAGCGGTGTCAAGTGTCATATTACAAAATGCATTATGGTCTTTTAGAATCCAAACTTTTTATAATCTTGACAAAAAACATGTCATTGGAAAGGTCTGAGTCTCAGGATTTCATATTTGGTGGTTATTTTGTGATAGAAGTAAAATTGATAGAGAAATGTAGACATTCTATAGAGTTTGTATGGCACCCGGTGGCTGTTTGTGGTATAACGCCCCAAACAAACTTTTACAGGAACCTCAATTTTTTTCATATCAACTTCAAATTTGGAACATAACTTATTTAGACATAAGGCTTCAATTTGATATCAAATTTAGGGTAAAACCTGTTATGTAAAATATGTATTTTATATAAAATTAAATAAAAATGGTACAGTGCATTTTCTTTTTAGTAAATTTAAACTTCTATAACTTATTAATATTTTACTTTTTTGAAAAAATTCCACCTCTGGCATAATCTGCTGACTGTCTTCTTTGAAAAGAGACCAACCTTAGATCTGTATTCCAAATGTTAAATTATGCTAAGTGGCAAATTTTAAGGCAGCTGGTTTACTTACCCATCTGTTAAGTTTAGCAAACACAAATACCTAAGTTGTTACTTAGTACAACTTAACATTTCAAGTTGAATAAACTTATTTTAGTTGACTGAACATTTTAAGGCAGCAGGGTAACAAGTTATTTTAAACTGACTTAACAAATTGTGTTTTTTTTATTTTTTACAGTTTATGCTGTATATTTAAATTTGTCTTGTTTTTTGACCATGGGTGTTTTCACTTATTAATAAAGGTTTACCTTTTGATTATTACAGTTGCTTCTAGTAATTCTGTGTCTGGTTTTTAATTTCCAAACTGTTTTTTGGTTCATTTAAGCCAGCAATAGTAATTTTCAATCGATATTTATGGTAATTAAAACAACCCAGTATGTTGGGTCAAACGTTTAACCCAACCAGCTGGGTTAAAATAACCCAGATTGGGTTGTTTTAACCCAGCATTTTTAGATTGTAGTAAAAAGTGGTTGCTTTCCCCACACATTGTATTCAAATCAATAAGATTTGCCTCACTTGGATTATTTATTAGAATACATACACACTATAAAAAGTTAGTTGGCAACCCAGTGCTGGTTAAATATTGGACAGATCACATGATTTTGGGTTATTCTTTGTGTGAGTTGACAGCTCAGCTCAAATTCTCTTATGTTATTACTTTAACTTATTCTTCTACCACAAACTTACATTTGAGAAAAATTTGAGAAACTTTATTATACTGAGTTAAATTTGTTTTGATTGGTATATTAAATGTTTTTTTTTTTTTTTTTAAAGGACTTATTTTTTCTACAAATGCTGTGGAAAACTAATGCAAATAAAATGCAGACGAAAACCAAGTACTATGTTTGGTGGGTGTAAACATTTTTAGAGGTGTTGGTTAACATAAAAACAAGACATCAAAGTTAATATTCCTCTTTGTGCTACATACCTTAAGTGTTCTAAAGTACTTAAGTAAACGTAGACCCTGCAAATCAAGCTATGTATTTTGTAAGCTGTAGTGTATTACAGTATATAACTGTAGTGTATCATGTATTTTGTAAGCTGTAGCGAAATACTTTTTAAAAACAACCCTGTCAACATGACATGCATTGAGTCGCTGCCATGTGATTGACTGATTACATATAAAAGTAAGTATAAAGTGACTAGGAAGCATATATGAAAATTGCAAGAAAAACAGATTCACAACTTATACTGCAATTCACTTAACATTCAAACAACAAACGTGTGAGTAAATCAGCTATATATTTTTTAAAAGTTTATACATACCCACTTAGTGACAAGCCAACAAACATCCCAAGCAGGAAATGAACACTCTGACGGAGTCGCATTATTGTCCTATAAGCTTGGTCTTGTGTCCGTATTCACTTGAAGGACTGGAAAATTAGAGTGAAAATATTAGGCATGAAATGATATGCTGTCATGCTGAGTGAGAGATTTAAAAGTCAAATACAGCGTGGCAAGGGTGGGGCTTTACAATAAGACACAACCATAACAACTACAACCCTAACCTAACAGCCAATGACTGATGCACACCAACCTGCTTTCAAAAAGGGGTATTGAGTGTTGAGTATATGGAGCAGGTGCTGAAATTCTACACAATGCATAAAGAACTGGTTCTGGAACATATTTTGTTTGACAGGCGCACACTCATGTTTAACCACAAACATGAAAATCTAATTCATTCTAAAAAAAAATCTCAGTATCTCAGTAAACCGTGTAGGTTAGCAAAATAGTATTTCATGAAATGACTTGACACTAAGTGTAGCAGATGACAGATAAACATGATAGACTGTTCAGTTTGCAATAATTGTAGATAACTTTACTTTCCCTCAGCCACTCATGATTAGATGAATTGTCTCGCTGTAGGTAAATAATCCCATATTAGTCATAGTTACAGGGGATTTATTTATTTATTTATTATTTTTTTTTTTTTGAACGAGCGGGGTTCTAGTTTTAATTGTATTTGGGCAGGTTGAGTCGATTTTGTTAATCAAACTTTGAATAAAATGCGTATTTTGTGCTGTTACAAGGAAGTTTACCTTTTAATCACCTTTTAATCTTAAAGCAAAAACGGCACACGCGCTTTTGTATATAGACTTGACTTTGCGTGCAGAGGATATATAACTGCACACTTACTTGAAAATAAGATTAAAATAATTTTGATGCCTTCTGACCTGCACCTCGTATTGTGTGCGTGTGCTTATTTCATTTAGATCTAACAATCATTAATCACAGCACATCGTTAAAAATCAATTTTAGCCACGTACTACTAACTTTGAAATCCGTCGAAAGGCTATGCTGAGATGTATTTTTCTACAACAAAGTATGAGGAACTTACGCGGCATTTTAATCTTTTCGCGCTGCACATGTTTGTACAACAGCAGCCACCAGCCTGCAGCCTTCATTCAGTACCTGAGCCGAAATCTCTGACCACGATGATGACGTGTGTGGAGCGGAACCATGCAAATGAGAATTTGGATTTAGAGAGATTTTTTGACGACACGTTTTTGTAGTCGTAGTAAGTGCCTGCCCTTTTTGGACTGGGAAGTTATGAAATTTAAAGTAAGTAGGCATACAGTGGCAGTCAAAATAAGCAAAAATATCAAGAAAAAATGTATTGCCCATTTGATGAGCCCTTTAAATGTCTTTGTGTGACATCCCTGTTGTTTATAGGGTCCCTTTAAGGACTGTGTAATTTTCTTCAAAAATTACCAAACAAATCAAAAACAAAACAAAAGTTAAATGTGTTCAGTTAAAAGTAAACATTAACAGCTATATCAGAGTACATGCAGTTTTAGCTTAAAATGAGAAAGAATAGAATCAATAATTATGAATTACAAAAGCCTATCTGAAACATTTTGTTAGCTACCTGATGCTAGCTTGAGGTAATTTTTAAATATAAAATCCAAATATTTTTTTAGATTTACTATTATATTTAATATTAACTAGAATTCATTTGATGGAAAGACAAAGGATTTGATATTCAGAACAGAGTAGCTACAGTAACTGCCCATTAATTGCTCCCTGGGGGCGTTTTACTCCACTGACTATGAGGAAAAAAAAATGTCATTCTGGAAATATAATTATATTTTTTATTAAATAACATGTACTACCTATCTACAGTCCCTATGGTTCTCATATCATATACAACTGTGATATTCTACAAAACAACAAGCTACTTTTTTCTTACTGCTGAAAATTAGATCATTTACTGTGAAAACCGTTTTCTCTCCGGTACATCAGCAGTGTAAGCTTCATGGTGAAAACTTCTACATCACTCTCGTCAATGTAGTCCATAGTTACAATAAAAATGTATCTTGATTTCATCTTGTGATTATTTTGGGAAAAGCAGTAAGGGGGGCGTTTTTCCTCATACCCTACATTTGATATATCATATAGGATTTAGTCACAGCTGAAAAGAATTAAAAGCCCTAAAATCCTGTGTGACGTTCGTATTTGTAGTTACACTCTCAACAAAGAAAGCTTACATCATACTTACGTAAGATTTTGTTAGACACAGGTGGGTGAACCTGGATCCTTCTAGGGGGGGTCCAGGGGCATAACTTGATTTCGATTTTAATTCATTTGACAGATACTTTGCCAAAGCAGTGGCACAAAAAACGTTACACTATAAAAGAATAGTAAATAGTAATCACTGCAAATAGCAAACATATCAAAGTATTACAACAAAATTATAACTTCACCAAAATACATTACCCAAATAAAATAATACATTTGAAAATGTATTTACAACTGTAACAAATATATATTTGCATTCAAAAATAGGGCCTCATTTTTTTTATTTTATTATTATTATTATTATTTATTTTATTATTTATTTATTTTATTTATTTATTTATTTTTTTTACCAAATTCCATTTTACTTTTTCCAAAATCTGTTTTTTCTGTTTTAATTTTTTCTGAACTCCTTTTTTAATGGTTAAATTTAATTTTATTAAAAAAAAACATGTCTAATTAATTTAAAAAAATTAAACTTATACAATTTAATGTCAATTTATCAAAGGTTAAGTTATGTTTAGGGCCCTATGAAATGTTTTATTTTTCTCACCTTATGTTTTATTGTTACCAAATTTGTTTTAGCATGTCTATTCATTTGAATGCATAAAACAACTTTTATTTATTTCTACAATAGCCTTATGAAATTCTGTGTTGTGTATTTAAATTTGTCTGGTTATCAAATGAAGGCATAGAATATAAATTTAACAAATTAATAATAATTACATTTTATTTTTGGCAAATTAATGGGATGTACTATTAAAATTTAAAAGATGGAACAAATATTGTGTAACAACGTTTTATTAATTTTTCAAGCCCCGAAACATTAGCCCTAGCAAAGCCCCTGTGACTAAGTTTAAGCAGTTTCCAAGAATGTTTAGTGTCGTCCATGAAATGATCGTTGTGGCGCTGTCTGAGTGAACGAGGTTTGAGAGAGTTGTGAGTGAGGGCGCGGGCGTATATTATAAGCGTCTTTGAACTTGTCTTTTCCACTTAATTTGACAGTTTAGAAAGATAATAAAGTAGGGTGTTGCAGTTTTGGGTTAATGACATCTTTATCTTATCTTAATTGCAGAAGATTTGAACTAATTTTGGTTTATTTTTATTTCTTTTTCGTTTTTTTATTTGTTTTCATAGCAATATCTGGCAATCAGGTATGATAGAGAGGGGGTAATAATTTGGCAGGGGTCGAAAATGGGCACAACAACGGCACTTAAACTGACAGTAATAAAAAAAAAAATAATGATATTATCTGTCCATATCAATAATAATATTATTATTCAGGTTTTGCTGAGTACAGAGTGGTAAAAATAAAATAATAGAACAAAAAAGTATACATACATTTCGAATTTGACATCTAAGATCCCATCAACCTCAAAAAGTGCAATGTGACCCCATTGTTATTATACAGAAGATGTGGTTTTACACATACATTTGCATAGACATGTATACTTGTATTTTTGAGATATACAAATGTTTATGTATCCTTTTTAGATTTAAGGAATACTGAATTAAATTAATCAATATATTGATTTTATTATATTTAATCACTGACATAAAATGTTCAATGCCACCACTTTTATTCAACAAAATTGAGCACGCTCAGTTAAGGTCACTGAACATTTATCTAACCGTTATGTATTTTTTATATAGTTGATAAACTGATATGTTTAGCGTGTTATTGGTTTGAATATCTATACAGTAGCTAATAATGTGTTTATTTATGTTAAAGTGTATATTCATAAGTACATTTATATATATACAGATACAAATCAACAGAATTCAAATGTTTCATAATATATTCACATAAATAATATAAATGTGTAAAATATTTGTAAAGATTTTGATGTTTCAAAACCTGTGTGCATACATACATATTTTTATGGTATCAATATGTTACATGTCACACATGGTTTTAGTGTATACCCAAATGGCAGGTGGAACCTTGCATGCAAATAACTATGAATACTAATGAGATCACGCTAAAAAGTGAAATTGGTTTTAGCTTCAGACCCTGTATCTGCCTCACTTCTTCCCTAAACTTCCTCCCTCAACTTCCGTAAAAAAAAAACAAACAAAAAAAAAACAAAAAAAAGGCAAAACAGGGTTGTCAGTGCCTTTAATGCACATAGATTATGTTTGGCTGCATAAAGTTTGATAAAAAGCTCATATTATGAGTAGTTATTCAAATTTTTTTTGGCAGATTTAGTTCCGTTTGCACTCATAAATGTCTGTACATGTCAGTGACTATCCACTCTCTCGTGACAGTTGTCAACTTCTCTGTTGTCAGTATTACCTGTTAACAGATTCACAATGTCTTATGGGAGGATAGTGAGAACAGATCATGTCAGTGTAGCTGAATACTGGCAACAGGTGCTACATGTTTGGACGAACTTCTGCATTGTTTTTAGCTACATGAGAGAAACGAACTGTTTTTATTTGGCCTGCCCCGGCATTGATGTCCCGCCACAGATATTCAGGAGAGAGCAGTTTACTAGGTTTTTTATAAAGGAAATACTTGTTCAAGTGAGACTCCTCGTGCCATATTGCCTCAATGGAGTTTGCAGCATCAATGCTCATCTGTTCCCGGCAGGTTTTGGTGAGATGATGTACATCCTCCAATGAGCCGCCGAATGCAGCGCCAGTATAATAATAATCACCTTCTTCAGCTGGAATGTATGCTTGAGACTCTGGTCTACGCTCATATGTAAATTTATTCCTTGGAGCATCAAAGTACCAAGGATGTATCACACCTACCAGACGACCCAAAGACTCCACACCCCAACGGCCATAGAACTTTGTATCTACGTCAAGACAGAAAATATAGTCAGCCTCCTTGGCCAGTTCTTTCTCTATTAGTTTTTCCAGTATTTCCATCCTGCCCATACTGATGTCCTGCCATCTGTTCAAACTTGGAACCTTTCGAATTGTCAAACTATGGTTTTCACCCATCGTAACTCCAGGAACTGCTTCTGGTTGATCTGTAAACAGGTAGTAATGCACTCGAAATCCAACAAAGTAATGCTGCTCTGCTGACTCCAGAAAATCTTTGAGAAAACGTGTGTATCTAACAAACAGAGAAAACAAATACAGGGAAGATATATTACGGTCAAATTTAGTCATCTCTTGATAACGTATATTTCCAGAAACAAAGAAAAACAGAGTAGAGGAAACAAATGAAAAGTACTGATACAAGAAGAGAGGTATCACGAAGACTTACTTTCCCAAAGCGAAGACAGTGGTCGCTATGGTGAGATTCTGTTGTTTGTAGATAAAGTCGATCAGTGTGGCATCAAAGGTTCCCTCCCAAATGATTGGAGCTAACCATGATGTTACAGAAGCAACATCTGTCCGACTTCATGAAAACACACATACAGTGCTGTAATCATTCCATTCATGAGTGGAAATGGACTATAACAGGTCAATACTAAAAACATAATACTCACCCTACCAGTGCACTGGGCTGGTTGTACAAAAACCTGTAATACAACGAATAAGCAGAAAGTCCGACAGACATTTTATTAGTTAATACAAATTTAAAACTAGGGTTTAAAAACAACCATGAGCTAAGAATGTTTTGTCTTGAGCAGCAGCTCCATCAACTACGGATTAACTTAAAAAAAGTCAATCTTAAGAAGAAGTAATTTTACACACCCCGGCGATGAGAGCAATCCATAGTTCTTAAGCTTCCACTTTGACCTAATAATAACAGAGTCATACTGTTATTCTTTTAAATTTGATTATATGGTGTGAGTTTGTGTGTTTTAAGTTAATGTGTGTAAAAATGTACATACACTGTCAGGAAAAATGCAAAAAATGCACCTTTAGGGCAGTGGTTGCCAACTCGATTGTGATCAACTGGTAGATCTTTATCTCTGTCAGCAGATTCTGAGAATAACAGTAAAATAATGACATTTTTTTTTCATTCTTTGTACTGTATGTTTGTACTTATTTTTTCTGTTATTTTCAGGAGTTACTGGGACAGTGATAAAGAAAAATACATCATGCCTGAGTTCGTAAACAGGACATTAACAGAGGCCATGTTAGAGACTGACACAAAGAGAAAGAATACTGTAGCAGGCAGAGAACAAGCTCACTGTTCATGATGGTCGAAATATAGGAAGAAAATATAAATATTGAATTGAGGGTGTGGTGTTATATTAATGTGTCACTGAAGGAAATCCACCCTTTTTTTCCCATAAGAACAGGTGTGGCCATTTTATGGGTCTGTTTTTCTCGTTATTTCCCTATCCACCGTTTTCTTCAAAGTGGAAGTGGAAGACTTCTTGTTCATTATTTGCTTTAGGGAAATAACCAGAAGAATAACAATGTGCAGTAAACGGCAAAACTGTTTGCACTTTAAACCAGTGTGTTCATAATTAAGATAATACATTAAAATAACATGGCAAGTCACACCAACTTGCAACATCAAGCAGCAAAACGTTTTAGCTGTTTTGTACAGCTAAAAATAGCGGTGCTTAAAGCGGTAACCAAGGAAATGATAAATCATGGCTGTTCCATAAGTGCCACTTTCTGTCAGAGAGTCTCATTCAGACCTTCTGCTGTTTTTGTTACACACAAATGTGTTTTAATGTAGCATAAATTCACAAAGATAATGTCAGGCCATTCTGTTTTTGCTTTAAATCCTGAAATTATACAACTGCTTTGTCTGGATCATGATTAAAACACAGCGGTTGCCTCTAATTTCAAATGTCTACAGATATTTATATTTAAGGCTTGAGTCTGCTTGTTATAGAGCAAATAACCAATAAATGTGACGCTGGACCACAAAACCAGTCTTAAGTAGCAAAATACACTGCATGGGTCAAAATTATCGATTTTTCTTTTATGCCAAAAATCATTAGGATATTAAGTAAAGATCATGTTCCATAAAGATATTTAGTAATTTTTCTTACCATAATTAATTAAAACTTCTTGATTAATATGCATTGCTAAGAACTTAATTTGGACAACTTTAAAGGCAATTTTTTCAATATTTAGATTTTTTTTTGCACCCTCAGATTCCCTATTTTCAAATAGTTATATCTATATTGTCATATCCTAACAAACCATACATCAATGGAGTGCTTATTCATTCAGCTTTCTGATGATGTATTAATCTCAGTTTGAAAAAAAAAAAAAAAAAAAGACCCTTATGACTGGTTTTGTGGTCCAGGGATACAAATAAAATGCAACCAGTATCAGAACTGGCCAAAAAAAAAAAAAAAGAAAGTTCTAAATCTGAATTGGCCATTGGTGCATCACTAATTAAAATATTAAATAAAAGGCCTCAAATTGGAAGTATAATCTGGGTTATGTTTTTCTATTAATTCTTCAATAGGTAGATCTTGTCTTTCATACAGGGATCTTGTGCTTAAAAAGGTTGGTGACCACTGCTTTAGGGTGTTCAAAATACCATACGGTATGCCAATATGCATCCTTTAGGGGTAAACAAAGAACAAAGGTGTCTCTTTGAGGGTACTGCCCCAAGTACGAGCTGTTGTACCCCTTTCGCACATTTTTTTTTCTGAGAGTGTAAATACTAGTATGTGTGAGCATTTGTTTTTGTGTTTTAAAGTGACATGTATATGCATTACATCATTACTTACTTGATGAAGACTTGTTCTATTAGTTGCGGTTTGCAACTTAAAACAGTAAAAAACAAAAAAACAAAAAACAAACAACAACAACAACAACAACAACAAAAAACAATTAATCATTCAATATCAGCCATATTAACTTCCCAAATCAAGAGAATAACACACATACTGTAACACCTGAACCATGTTTGTCTAACTGTACTAAACTCACCTGTTCTGGTTGGTGTTCAGGTAAATGAGCCTGTGAAAGAAAGAAAGAAAGAAAGACATAACTTAATGAGAATCTTTGTAAAGATGTGTGACTGTTTAGTCTTCTTTTCAGAAATCAAATTTAGTTTTTATTTCTCATGTTAATCATGTATACAGAAAATGCAGCATAATGAACTGCTTGATTATACATCCTGTACATCTTGACAATAAAATTAAAATGTACACAGGGGGTCATTAAAGAGGTCAGATTTTTAGATTATTTTTCTCAAGGTTAGTCTAGAAAGCTTTTTGCATCAAAAAGGGCCAATATTGGTAAAAAAAAATTATCATTTCCATCTCATTTTCACACTTAATTTTTAAGAGGCATTAAATGTTTTAACCCAACCTTCTGGGTAGTAACCCAATCGTTGGGTTTGTCCATATTTTACCCAGTGCTGAGTTGTATTTAACCCAGCATTTTTTGAAGCGCCACCTGCTGTCAGAACATTCTGTTTTTGCTTCAAATTGTGTTATTAAATTATACATTCTAATTTAAATAAAAAGTGTACGTAGCATTTAATATTATTCTTAGCAGTAGTATTATGTTTTTACATAAAAACTATTAAATCATCAAATTAATTGTTTAACTTTTATATTTGAGATTTGATTTCTGTAAGAGTACTATAATTATAGGATAATATAAAATTAAAAAAGCAGATTTAGGTTAAATAAACATGTCAGTATTTTATATATATATATATATATATATATATATATATATATTTTTTTTTTTTTTTCCCAAGGCAGCAATAGCGCTAACAGCACATCAACTCACATATTCAGCACATATTTGAGAAACAGATCAAAGAAAAAAATGAAGAAGATTATAATCAGTGCAAGTTGATAACGCTGGACAGAGAGTGCCTGAGCTCTTCCCAGCTCCACAGCGCCCCGCTATTTTCAATGTAAATCTGTGGTGAAAAATGGAACTGCAATGCACTGTAATTGAGAGCCACTGGGGCCATGGGTGTAAATTTCATCTAACAGTTGGGGAAACAATAAACATAAAATTTCTCATGAGGAATTTTGGAAGGGGACACAAAGATGTCTAAATCATAAACATCTTAAAGACATCTAATAGACATCTGTTTGACACTGACATCTGATAGGAAATGTCCTATAGACGTATTGCAGATGAGCAAACACTAGAAAAATACGTCTTCCAGATGTAAATGCAGATGTCAAATAGACATCACTGTACTGTACATGTGTTATCAGGGTAGGTTCGCCACTGGGTCATATAACAATTATTATCTTGTGTCTTCCATATAGTATTTTAGATTTTGTCCAGGACAGAGGATATTCTGTCCTCAACTGCAGCAAACCTGATTTGCCACTTCATACTAAGCAAAACCCACAATGGTAGATCTACAATATTAGCCTAATATCAGTTTACACATAGGCGCTGTGTTGTACTGGGTGACTTAACAAGCTACCAAACAAGCCAGGTAACTTTGTAATTGCTAACATAATCATTTTTTGTCATGATCAATTTATTAATGCAGCATCATCTATATTCAAAGAGAAAAGAATGACTTTATCCAATGTTAAAGTGAATAAAATAGCCTTGACAGCCTACTTACTGGAGTTCCATAACTACTGAAGAGCTTGTTCTCTCCCACTGAGGTAAAGGGGGAAAGCAGGCATTGGACCAAAGCACTGAGAGGCAAAGGAGGGCTCGAAAAGCTTCTAAAATTAAAACGCTTGGTTTTTATTTATTTATTTAGCCCCGTTTGCGTTTTGTAATTGGCATGTCTGTTTCTCCTATGTGGAATAGTGTATCATGCGTCTGTCTTTCAACACGAAAGCGCCACCCTCTGCCTGCCCTGCTGAAAAAAACAGCTTAAACCAGCCTAAGCTGGTCAGGGTAGTTTAAGCTGGTCTCCAAGCCTGGTCATAGCTGGTTTATCAAGCTGGTTTTTAGCTGGTCAGCCTGGCCGGTCTTAGCTGGTTTTACCTGGTCAGCCAGGTTGGTCTTAGCTGGTCATGCTGGTCAAAATGTTTGACTGATTGAATGATTGATTGATTACATAGTGTCTGCCCCAATTTTCCTGTCAAGGGGTGTTGTGACAAATAATATAAATAATTCCAAGTTTACTATTAATAATCTGCAGGACCACTAGGAACCATTAAAACAATTTTTATTTGATCTTACAGCCCCTTTAAAAAAATCTTGTATTTTTTGGGATACTTGTTTCTCTCTCTTCTCTCTCTCTTCTTTCAGGCTCCTTTTGTTTCCGCCAGTCACTGAAACAGACTTAACTTAGAAATAACTTAGATTATTAAATTAATTATGAATTTTCAACAAGCAAAACTACTTAAAAAAGCAAACTATAGTGTCATGTCTTTGTTGCACATTTTCCTTTTTTTCCAGACGTAGCCTACAGTAATTTAGAAACATGGCCTGATAGTTGTTCCTTTTATTGCTAAAATAAAGATAAAATTGATTTATCCAAATGGAAGTGCATATATATATATATATATATATATATATATATTTCTGTAGATGTTTAATTAATGTAGCTATTTTATTGATAAATGAGTATACAAGGATGAATATGAATAAGAATATCTTAGCATGAACAATTTTTAGCTGTTTTTAGCAAAATTGACTATGGTTACAAGGGCTGCTTCCTGAGTTCTGATCATCGATTAACCATTAGTCTATCAAAACTTCATTAGATGCTTAATCATAGAAAAAAAAAAAAAAACCCACAGGAAGTGGTGAAGTCCATGATGTAATTCTGGCCCTAGGTCTCTGTGAACTTGAGGGTGTCAAACTTTTTTTTTTTTTTTAATCAATGAAAGAATCCTGAAAAAAAGTATATATATATATATATATATATATATATATATATATATATAATATATATATATATATATAAAGCAGCTCAACTGTTTCTGTTCTAAAACTAATAATAAATCAGCATATTACAATGATTTCTAAAGGATAATATGACACTGGAGTAATGAAAAGACTAGAGTAATGATGCTGAAAATTCAGAAATAAATTACATTTTAAAGTATATTAAAATAGACAAAAAATAACAATATTTTAAATTGCAATAATATTTTACAACATTACATTTTTTTCCTTTTCTTTTTTTAATTCTTAATTTTTCAATTAATTTTCTGTATTTTTGATCAATTAAATGCCTCTTTGATTGACAGAAGAGACTTATTTCATATAAAAAAATCTTTCTAATCCCAAAGTGTTGAATGGCAGTGTAGATTATAAAATAATATAATAAAAGGAAAAATGAATAAACAGCTTGAATATTCGATTTCTACACGTGGGCGGAATGAAACGCCCCTTTCTGCTGATTGGTCAGCCGAAGATCAAACCATGCCCCAGTCAGTTCTTCCACAGTTTCGCACAGAATAATAGTCCTCCGCAGCTGCAGTTGAACGGATAATTAATGCGTTTATTGCAAATACGTTTAATCTTTTTCTCATCAAACAACCACATTAAAGATGGCTCGACACAACCCGTAGCCTACCGGGGCAGAACCTAGACAGGGCTTTCTTCTGTGTGCTATTCTCAAAGTGCCAGGGGGTGCGCAAAATAATTTGCTATAGCTTACCGTATTTTGTGGACTGTAAGTCACGTTTTTATCATGAAACATGCTGTGATTTATTCCAAAGTAACTTATATAATGCATTTAACGTCAAATAATCTTAATGTAGACTGTTAAAAGTAGACGTGTCAGAAAGATGTTCAAGGGTACGAAAGCTGAGCATTCTATTGTTTTCTGTATTTTTCAAAAGGATGCATTTTGCTGTCATTTTGATTTTACACAAATAAAAATATTTTTTTTTTGTCCTGCTCTTATCTGTATGACTGTAAATGGCAGTATTAAGTTGTTTCTGCTGCTGGGGAAAGAAGCGATGGTGCTGGCACTTCGTGCACTCACACATATCACTGCACTATTCATTATCAAAGTAAAAAGTTATTATGCTTAATTAAATGTGTCAGTTGTACAATAGCATATAGGTTAAAGGTATCATCATTTGTATAGATGCTGACTGTTATTTTACTTGCATATTGGGACCCGACTGAAGCTTTCTAAAATCCCCAGTGTTAAATCAACACTGCTCAGAGTGTATTTGGTCCCACTCCAAATAGTGTTAAAGTAACACTGCCGCTCAGTTAAAGTTAATGAGACAATTAAGTCATTAATTAAGTGCTGATTGAGTATTAGTGATGAACACCTGCTGTTCACAAGCAGAATCACTGAAAAAAAACAAACAAAAAAAAAAAACAAACCCACAGCCTTAGATAAAATCAACTAAATAGAAGAAAACATTAAATCTCTCAAGAACTCAGCAGAGTATGATTAAATAACTCAACAAACAGCATGACCAGATTCACTTATTATTAACCAGTCTGACCATATTCTGTCAGACAACTGCAGAAGATCTTATTGAGAATTAACAGAGGTTCAAATGTTGATGTTTTACTGGTCAAAAAAATGATACCACCATCATGGAGGTTGGTGTTTGCTGTAGTTGGACTCTTGATCCTTTTAAAATTTATAAGTAATTAGTTTCTAAGTAGTTGCAATAGTTTTTTCCTGGAAGTACTTGCACACTGCTGAATCAAATACTTGATGTAGCAGATTACACTTTCTGCTTATAAAGCATCTGTATAATCACAACAATGTGTTTTCTCTTTGGGTTACTGACTAAGATTTATCTATATCACTACAAAGCAAATAAAACAAACAAAATAAATTTTAAACATATGGTGCCTTAATACTAAAATGATCAAGAGTTTTAGCTCAAGCTTTTAGACATTAACATTTATTCTGTGATCCACAACAGTGGAATATTCATACTGCAGAGCATGATGGGAGTTTTGTACTATGGTGTTACCCAGCATGCAGTGTGACGCATTTTGATGATTGTCACCATTTTTGAGATTCATATGCTGATTCTTGATGTTTCTGTGTCTGTTTAATACAGCAAACAGATAAACAAGTAAGCACATAGATTTAAAAATATCAATGATAATTGATTACTGTAACATTTTATTCCCATATTGTAGTATCACAATATTAAATGTGCAAACCCAAAATATATATATATAAAAAAGTGAACAACTGTCAGTGTAATCAGTGTGATTATCTTACCATATTGTAGCAGATACTACATGTTCAATGTGAAGGACTGAGCTGAATCTAACACAGCAAATCAAGGGTGAAGAGCTCAACTAAAGCAAGCCCTGATCTCCATGATGGTGGCATCATTTTTAACCAATAAAACATCAACATTTAAACCTCTGATAATTCTCAATAAGAGCTTCTGTCAATCTGCTTAGTAATGAGTGAAGCTGGTGATGCTGTTTGTGGAGTTGTTTAATCCTTCTCTGCTGAGATATGGAGAGATTTAATGTATTTTGTTTCAGTTGATTTCATCTAAGGCTGTAGCTGAAGTTGTAGTTCTTGTGTTTTTCTTTTCTTCAGTGATTCTGCTTGTTAACAGCAGGTGTTCATCACTAATGCTCAATCAGTACTTAATTAATCACGTAATTATCTCATTAACTTTAACTCTGTGTCAGTGTTACTTTAACACTATTTGGAGTGGGACCAAATACACTCTGAAGCAGTGTTGATTTAACACTGGGGATTTTACTGTGTACAAAAATATTTTAGCAGGTAAATCGCAAACAGGCTATGCCTTTCGGCCTTTAAAATAAATGTTGTTTATAATAGCACTATTTTTAAATAGGCTAGCATATTTTTATTTTACATGGCTACTTATATTTTTTATTCTTATTTATTTTCTGAATACCATTCATTTAAAGATTTGCCATGAAGTGAGGTGAAGTAAATGTTAATAGTGTTTATGTGTACAATGACAGCGCGGAGATAGCGCACAGCGATTTGTTCTGGAAGTTTAGTTAGCAGAGAAAATAAAACACATCAATTATTTGACATCAACTAATACGCAATTATTAATTAAATAAACTCAGCAAAAACAAATTTATGACTGCTGTGTATTTACACTTCACCACTGGTCGGCACCTGAAAGGGCGCATATGGCACTGCTTGGAGTTTATTTAACCCATTGCAACTTATTGGAACTGTATGAACTATAGGCTACTCACCTTGTTATTATCTGATTTATTTATTTATTTATTTGAATAAATAATTCATAATTTATAATAAATAATTTGAATAAATCCTGCTTGCACTTTTAATGGCAGAGAATCATGACTTCACTTTTTTTGAATGTGTCGTAAAACAATCCTATGCAAATCGTGCCGAAGTATATCAAGGGTTCTAAGGGGAATACTGTAGGGTTTGGTTTTGGAAACAAACCGAAATGGCAAGTTATAAGCGTATATAAAAAGTTTGCATTGCAGTCCAGTGTGTGAGTGCGCAGCAGTTCACGGCTCAAACAAGGCAGTGTGTTTTAATAAAACACAAGGCCTTTTAAAACTCAGAAGAGTATGCATTTTAATACCTCTGTTGTCCTCTGGTTATCAAATAGTCAGAATGACAGTTCTTGTGTGATCGTTAGGGCTACACCCAAGTCAATGCCTATTCTTTCCTTTTTGTATTAGTGTTTAAAAATACTGGGTGACCAGGGTAGGCGGCCATCAAAATGACAGCCATCAAACCCTGCCAACTAATGCAAAGCTTAAGTAAATGTATGTCTACATAGACGAAAGCCCTGTCTAGGCTCTGCCCTGGTACTGGTTGTGTCAAGCCATAGTTAGTGTGGTTGTTTGATGAGAAAAATTTTAAATAGTTCCAATAAACGCGTTAATTATCCGTTCAACTGCAGCCACAGAGGACCATCATTCTGCGCGAAACTGCGGAAGAACTGATGGGGGCATGGTTTGATCTTCAGCTGACCAATCAGCAGAAAGGGGTGTTTCATTCCGCCCAGGTGTAGAAATCGAATTTTCACACTGTTTATTCATTTTTCCACACTTGAACGAAAAACGAAAAATCAAGCTGAATTCTTGTTTTTCATTTTTTCTGGAAAAAAATGAAAAAACAAAAAAGGATTTTGGTATGTGTGCATCCTTCACTTTGCAAAGAAGAGTGGCAACTTGGGTTCACTTAAACTGTTTTTTTCTGTACCATGGGGAAAGGGGGGGTGTGGGGATAGGGGAAGGGATTAGGGGAGGGAAGAGGTTTGTGAGTATTTGATGGATGTTTATATTGTGGGTTGGATATGGTGGGGTGAGGGGTTGTATGAGTTGATGAGAAAGGGTTTTGAGGAAGAGAGGGTGGGGTGTTTATGAGGAGTTATGTGAGTATGGGTTTTGGTTGGTGGATTTGGAGGTGTTGATTAATGGTAAGGGGGTTGGTTAGAATTTGAGAAAGAAGAAGAAGGTTGGGGTAGAAGGTGGTTGTGTGGAGAGTTTTGAATGTATTGTTTGGGGAGGTGGTTAGATGGAGGGTTTAATTTGGGTGATTTTTGATGGTATTGATTTATTGTTGGTTGGTGATTGGTGATTTGGGGAGAGATATGAGAGAGGAGGTAGGTTAAGAGGGTTATGATAAGGGATTGGGGTAGGGTATGTATAGTGAAGAAGGGTAGGTGGTAAGAGTGGGGAGTGTAGGTTGGTTAGATAGAGGGGATGGGAGGGAAAAGGGGGTTATGTGTAGGAGGGATTTGGGGTGGGTATGATGTTTTGTTGATAGTGTTTGGGGGAGGGTTATTATAGTAGGGAAAGGTTGATATTAGGGGGGATTGGTTGAGGGGTTGGTGGTAAGGGGTGGTTAAATTGTGGGGAAGAAGTGTAAGAGTGGTGGAAGGGTTGGGGGGTTTGAAGAAAGAGTAAGGAGAGAAGGTTTAAAGATATTGGAGAAAGAGAGAAAAGAGGATTAGTTGGTGTTTGGGTGAGGAGGGTAAGGAGTTGGGTTATAAGTTGTGAGTAGGATGGGTAATTATGTGTTTTATGGTTATTGGTTTGTTTGAAAGGTAAAGGAGGGGGTTGAGGTAGGTGGGAAGAGAAAAGTTGGGAGTGAGGGTTGTTTTTGAAAGAAGAGGGTGTGGGGTTTTGGGTATGATTGTGGAGGGTCGGGTGGGAGGATTTAATAATAGGATATAGGTGATTTGAGGGTTGATGGTGTAGTGGTTTTTGTATTTGGGTTGGGTGAGAAGTGGGGGGGGTTTTGTGAATGGGGGTGGAGTTGTTATTATTGTAGTGAAGATGGTGTTTGTGTGTCATTTATATTTTGTGTAAAGAGTCTAATACTGAAAACTTGTTAAAAATAAAACAGCTGACTATATTTGGTCATACAACTATGGTGAATGTATTTCTTCAGACAATAATTTAATCTGATTTGAGTTCTATGCTGATTTTTTGAGTGCCTTGCTTAATTTTATGCTATATTTTATGCTATAATTTATTTGTGAAACCACTTTAATAATTTTGATTTAGACTCTTCTCAGATATATTATCATTAACAACTAGAATTTTTTTAAAATGTATATTCTAGCCTACCTGATTATGATACTAAACTTACCTTGAATTGAACCTTGTCAGTAAGTAAGACAAACTGATTAATTTGTAATTAGGTCAAATGGACCAGCTAAAACCAGCTACTTCCAGCTAAAACCAGCCTGGTCAGGCTGGGAGACCAGCTAAAACCAGCTACTTTCAGCTAATTCCATCTTAAACCAGCTAAAACCAGCCTGGCCAGGCTGGGAGACCAGCTAAAACCAGCTGCTTCCAGCTACTTCCAGCTAAAACCAGCCTGGCTAGGCTGGGAGACCAGCTAAAACCAGCTACTTTCAGCTAATTCCATCTTAAACCAGCTAAAACCAGCCTGGCCAGGCTGGGAGACCAGCTTGACCAGCTTGGCCAGGCTGGGAGACCAGCTAAAACCAGCTGCTTCTAGCTTAAACCAGCTAAAACCAGCCTGGCCAGGCTGGGAGACCAGCTAAAACCAGCTACTTCCATCTTAAACCAGCTAAAACCAGCCTGGGCAGGCTGGGAGACCAGCTTGACCAGCTTGGCCAGGCTGGGAGACCAGTTAAAACCAGCTACTTCCAGCTTAAACCAGCTAAACCAGCCAAACAGCCTAAGCTGGTTTTAGCTGTTTTTTTTCAGCAGGGTGATTAACGCAAGGACATTAAATTTCTGCCAAAAGTGTATCTGCATGTGTTCAGCGATTAGAATATAAAGTTTACAAAATCTGTAGCGTAAACTAGCGCTAAGACTGTAATGACTTAGGGCCAACAAGCTTGTGTGAAGTATAAATGTCTTTTACTGCCTCTCCTTGTCACATCCACAGTGCACAAGCTTAACAACCAACATTTGACAACAGAGCGTTCGGGAAAACTCCCTTATAAAGGTGTAGCACAACATTACAAAGACCAGCATATGACATATAATTTAACGGTCAGCGGCCCCGACTAGACACAATATTGACAGTTACTTAGCCTATTTTTGCTCCGCCCAGCTGCTCACATTAAAAAATAATTGGTGAATGGATCTGTTCAATAAAACATTAAAAGGCATAAACAAGGCATAGTCTATATAAAACCTGGTATAAGCTGGGAATGCTCTTAACTTGCTGTTAACTTTATTATAGATTCCTTTGTCATTTAAGGTAGGATACAACATAAAATGTTGTGAATACGCATGTAACCATCTGCAAAATTATTTATTTGCCAAACCACCCTACTGAAAAAAACAACAGAACCATCATAGAAAATTCTAATGGTTTCCACTACAAATACCATTGTAAACATTAAAAACCATCAACTTTTAACCACTGAATTCATTAAAAAAAATGGTTTTCTGTAATGTGCTTTGGGACATATTCCATTAGGATTTATTAGTTTTAACAAGCCACCAATAGAAGGTGACCAATTACTAGTATAGAGACCAACAGGGTCCATTACAGTTTCCATTAAAACAATAGGCCTACAAGTCCCATTATAACAAGTAAAACCATTAAAATGTTTATGATGGTGTCTATTGTTTTTTTCAGCAGGGGTCGACGATAATTGTCTGGATATCTGTGCCAGTTATGGAACTGTTCTAGCCAGTGACAACTTTGTCAATGATATAGCTAAAATTGTATATATATGACTTTTTATATGCAAGAAGACATCAGGCAGTGGTAATGTTACCAACTTCCAGGAAATTACTCAACTGCTTCTAGACAATTAAGAGTTTTCATTAATACTGCATCATTGTCACATCAATTCACAAACCAAACACCAAGACAAACCATCTAATATTGCTGAAGAGTAATTACATACCCACTCAATACCATCCCAAACAACACAAGAATGATGAGAAAAGTCTGATGGAGCATTGTTCCTGAAATACTTGTGTCCACATTGGAATAAAGTCAAAGACTGAAGTGTAAGCGAGAGGAATAAAGCACAAGAGATTCAGATTAGAGGAAGGGGGGGTGTGCTGTCATGGTGAAAGGGACATTTCTAAGTGAAATAGACACATTAGGGTGGAGCCATGCACTAGAGCACAGCAAATGAGACACAAAACGCAAACTTTTTTTTAACACATCCAAAGCCAGATCAATGACACATCATAATAAGCCTGAAAGCTTTCAACTGACTAAAATGAACAGAATTATTAGAACCCTGTTTGCGCTTGTGTTTTTGAGCATCTAAAATGTGAAACTCATGAATACTCATTGGAGATCTTGTACTCATTGGATGTAGTAAACAAAATAAAAGCAATAAATAAAAATGTATGGATTGACTTGAAAATGAACCTACACAGTGAAACCAACTTCAGCTCAAATATCAACAAAGGGAAAAAGTTACAGAAAGAAAATAATAGACAGAAAAATGGGTCTAAAAAGAATTGAGGAAACAAAGAACAAAACCAGTTACACATGAAACTAAAAACCAGGTTTAACATAACAGGTCACTTATTTGAACTCTGACACACACCTGATAAACATGGGGGAAGAAAAGTAAGAAAGAAGAAAGAAAAGAATGTCTATTTAGAGCACAAGTATTCTGTTTATTTAGGGGACACCCTAAACAAATGTTCAGATGACAGATTGCACACAATATTATAAATAATCACAATAACTATATATATATAGTTGTATGATATGATATGATATAAGTTGTATGATATGATATAAAGCACTAATATAAGTAAAATATAATGTAATATTATACTATTCTAATATGGTTATTATATTTATTCTATTGGCATATATAATAGTTTTCTGTATAAATTATAAAACACTATTATGACAAGATCATGTTTATTTCAATATATATGTCTGCATTTTCTATTATGTATTTTTTAGGTATAAAAAAACATACCTCGAGTAAGCAAGGTTTGGGTTAATCAATCGTGAGTTCAGGGTTTAGCAAACAGTAAGTTAACCTTGCATTCTGGAATACACTTCATGTGAGACACAGGGCCCCTAAATTATCCAGATATAAATTTGTTCTATCTCAGTGGTAAAATGAGCAAGCCACATTGTTCAAAGAAATTTCCCTGACAAAATTGCTCAAAAATTGTTTCAATGCCGGAGCAGGGATGTAAGTTAGACAAGAATATCTCCGATATTGAGGTGTTGTGTTGCTGGATGTAATAATGAACATAGTGGTCGTCATTTACTCCCGACATCTGAGCCGCTGAAGATGTAATGGATTATGTTTGTTTGTGAATGGAATGCGCCTCACGTTCTACAGATATCCGTCTATGTTCGCGTGAATCATTCGTGATCCAGCTTCACTTACAGCAGAAGTGAGTATAAGGGTTTTTTTATGAATCGTTCCCGCATTTGTAACAACAGCAACATTTTGGGGTCTTATGCAGGTGCGGCGTTTCCATATGGCAGTCACCATACCCTAGCCTAGTCAGGTGTGCCGTGGAAAATTATCCAAACTCTCTATTATTCTTTTTCTTCTTCCTGAAGTTTAATGGCGGATGGCATACAACTTTTAGGTGCACTACCGGCACATGTATCTTGGACATTTCATTTCATTATTCATTATTCAGTTCATTTCACTCTTGCTATACTTTAACTGCATGTCTGTATCTATTTTCTTTGTTTCTTCCTTTGCATATTTGTCTTCCAACTCATGTCCTTTACTCCTACATGCGCTGGTATCCAACAGAACGCTACACAAATTCCCACCATATGATACACTGTTTGAAGAATCTCAATCAATATGTCTGCTCTGCTCTCTGAATGACATTTTAATTGTAATTAAAGATGAAGCTGATGAAGATTAAAGATGTGATGAAGGGCTTGTGTGTGTTCAAGCCATAGATGAGTGTGCATAACTTCAAAGTAAGTTTATTTCCGATATATATTTATACATGTTCTTTAAAGGAACACTCCACTTTTTTTAAATGGGCTCATTTTCCTACTCCCCTTAGAGTTAAACAGTTGAGTTTTACCGTTTTCAAATCCATCCAGCCGATCTCCGGGTCTGGCGGTAGCACTTTTAGCTTAGCAAAGTTTATTGAATCTGATTAGACTGTTAGCATCTCGCTCAAAAATTACCAAAGAGTTTCGATATTTTTCCTATTTAAAACTTGACTCTTCTGTAGTTACATCGTGTACTAATGAAAAATTGCGATTGTGTCTTAGTACACAATGTAACTACAGAAGAGTCAAGTTTTAAAAAGGAAAAATATCGATACCATGAACTATACCATGCACATATTCCATTTTGCATAGCACTCTGTATTACATCAAAAAAAACAAGAAGATGTGCTTATTTGCTCCAGATGACCTTAGAAAAAAGATATGTTGTTGTACCTTACAACAAAGATAGTCTGTATGTGCACTCCTTGATAAAGCAGCATCCACATAGACACCCAAATATTTATAGGATTTGTAGACTAAAAAAAAAATTCCTTTGTCTTCCTTTCATTTATAATAAGTGCATTCCTCACACACTGTTCCTCTAATCTATCTGTACAACATTGATGCATACTGGAATCATCATCACTCCCCAGTAAAGATACAGTATCATTTGACAATATATGTATTTTCAATATCAATTGTCTGAATAAAGAGTAAACAGGAATGTTGAAATCACACAACCCTGAGGCACTCCAGAATAAGTAACAATATAGGAGCTGAACATTTCTGATCAACTCTATCTGTGTGTTACCTGTCAAAACAAATAGAACCAGTGAATCAGATGAGAATTAACTTCCATTAGAATCATTTTTGTCAGTAAAAGCTCTGCTTGGATTTTATTAAATGCAGAGGTAAAGTCCAAGAAAAGAGCCCGAGCTATCCACCTTATTTTTCCCATAAGAGTGGGTGCAGCCATTTGTAAATGTTTTGTGTCTGGCTTCCAGTCTCATCCACTTCCACCTATTTTTAGCTGCACAAAAAGCTTGTTTTGCTGCTTGATATTGCAAACTGGTGTGCATTACCATATTATTTTAATATATTATCTTAATTATGAACACACTGGTTTGTAGTGCAAACTGTTTTACCATTTACTGCACTTTGATACTTTTCTTGTTATTTCCCTATGGCGGATTATGAACCGGACATCTAACACATTACCAGAAAACAGCTTACTTCCGCATTGAAAAATAAGGTGGATAGTTTTAGGTTTATGTTTCAACCACTGCATCTTCAATACTGTGATTTTGCTTATATGCAAACTAGTAAGTATCTAATTGACCTTTTACTGAATGTAAAAACTGTTTTACCACAATTATCTCTAAAGTCTTCATAACAACAGGAGTTAAGGCTATAGGCCATTAATCACCAGTTCTGCTGCCCTTACTTTCTTTGAAAGAGGTATTACATACACTCTAAAATGATTTTCTAAAGATTATATAGATGTAGTAATGGTTCCATTTAGAACTATAGCCTCCTGAAGGGTTCTTTTAGGGTTTAGTGTTCTTTATTCCTGCCTTTTTGTTTTTCAAATCTGTAACTGTCAAAGCACCTCATTACTGATTTTCTGGAGTTCAGTGATCCAACTACACAGACTGTCAATACACTCTCAACAGGTAAGAGATTTCATTCTTAAATTTAATTACAAATTTAACTTTAAAATTCTAACTGGTTTCCAAACAAACATGTTCTTTTCTCTTTTTAGTTTTTTTTTTTTTTTTGGTCACATGTAGTTGTGAGCAGCTCTAAGTTGAGGATACTTCTCTCCTCTTCTCCACCAGGTTAGTAACAGAGACATTAAATTTATAATCCATATTGTTGGAATTTTTTAATTACTACTTGGGTTTATGCACAAACATCCAGTCACAAAAACATACCATGGCCTTACATAATTCTTTTCTTTTAAGATGGGCTCACATACTGTCCATTTTTGCTACTTTTAGCCTTTGTGAACATAATTGTAATTTATTAATTTATTTAGCTATAATATATTTGAAATGTTGTTAAGAGCACTGAATTTTTTTTGCAGCAATTTAGCCAGTAACAAAACATTCACAATTTGCTGTGTTTGTACACAGAAACACAATCTAGACCAGTGTCACTAAATGTAATATTTGTTCATTATTTACTTGCCTGTTGTTGAACACCAACAATCCACTTAGTGTCTGTGACCTTACACTACGTAATCCAAAGCATCTGTAGTGCATAAAGACATGAAATTCATGTAAAACTAATTCACTGGATAAAATGTTTTTCACAGGACAGAAAAGCTCATCAGCTTTTCTAAGTTCGTTTCAGCATTGGAAATGCCAGTGTTTAATGAGAAAAAATGGTGAGTTTAAACATACAAGTCAAATGTTTTTGAACAGTAAGATTTTTATTATTTATTTATTTATTTATCTGATCCAAAATACAGCAGAAGCAGTAATATTATGAAATATTTTTACTGTTTAAAATAACCGCTTTCTATTTGAATATAATTTAAATGTAATTTATTCCTGTGATCAAAGCTAAATTTTCAGCATTACTCCAGTCTTCAGTGTCACATAATCCTTCAGAACTCATTCTAATATGCTGATTTGCTGTTCAAAAAACATTGTTTCTTATTATTATTACTATTATATTTTTCAGGATTCTTTGATGAAAGATCAGCATTTATCTGAAATAAAAAGCTTTTGTAACATCATACACTATACCATACAACCCAAGAGTGCAGACAGGAAATTAAGTACAACCCAAATGAATGAAATAATGATTGACACCTGATTAGATGAATTACCATGACAACCAAAGAGTGGTGGGAAAACAGAACAAAGGAGAACATGTGACTTAAGACAACCAATCAGAAGTCCTGTGACAGGGAAGGAAATTATAGAAATTAATACTTTTATTTAGCAAGGATGCTTTAAATAGTTTAACGGTGATGATAAAGACATTTTTAATGTTACAAAAGATTTACTTCAGATAAATGCTGTTCTTCTGAACTTTCTATCCATCAAAGAACCCTGGAATAATAATAATAATAATAATAATAATAATAGTAGTAGTAGTAGTAAATGTGTATGAGCAGCAAATCAGAATATTAGAATGATTTCTGAAGGATTGTGTGACTGGAGTAATGATGTAATGAATTAATTATATATATATATTAGTTATTCATTCAGTTAGACCGTTAGGAAGGTAACTTTATTCGGTTCTTTATATAGTGCTTTAATTTATCTGGTCTTAGCTGCACTATTTATTCCTTCCTGTGCTTCATACTTATTCCCAGGCAGGGAGTATTTCCATGCCAATGTTGTTGTGTGTTGGCTCATGGGGGATTTATGCCTGGCACACTCTAAAGGTGCTTTGAGACAATTTCCAAATCATTAAATTAAACCTAAAGCAAATAAACCAATTAATGAGACATGCTGAAATTAAATTCTACTATTTCGCCTTAAAGTAACGTTTGTCCGTGTAATGAAATGACATCTTTATACCCATCTTCATGATGTCCATATCACTTTCAGTTGTATCCCATCCTTCTTTTACAATGTGTGATGATCCAACAGATTCTAATTTTGGGTTTTTGTTATCTTAAAGGACATCTGTGAAAAAGTTGACATTGAACATACTATTTGTAATTTAGAGTTGCCAAAAGCTTTAATGCACCCAGAAAACACAAAGTTGGTTAGAAAGCATATAAATACACAAAGTAAACTAATGCTTGATAAATTAAAATACTATCTTTGTGTCACATAGTGTTACGGATCTGGTCAGTGAGCTGCAGACCGCTCACCACTAGATGTCGCTCTCACCTTGTTTCCACCTCACTGACTGTTTCACCACACCCTGGACTACATCCCCCATCAGCCATTGCACTTCACCCGCGTCCAATCAGAGACAGTATAAAAGCCCCGGTCTTCCTGTCACTTACTGCCCAGTATTGAATTGTCTTATCATTCATACAAAGCGTTTGTCCGTGTTTCCCTGTGTCTTGTTTTCTGGTTTTGCCTTGTTGTATTGTTTTGTCTGTTTATCGGAACTTTCGCCTGTCTGACCATTCTCCTGCCTCGCCCTTACGGATTACGTTCGCCGCTGGATTGACCCTCGCCTGTATTAAGGATTACTCTTTGTTTTGCTGTCTATGTACCAGTCTGCCGTTGTCTGACCCTGCCTGCCTTTCGACCATGTCTTTGCCTCGTCTCGTTAATAAAAGTTTGCATTTGGATCCGCTCGTCTCCCGTCCCTCTGTTACGCATAGTCATGGTACTGATTGGACATTAATAGCATCATCAATCACTGACTGTCCGGTGTGCTGGGTCTCAGTCATTTATTCCACTTACAGTGTTTAGCCAGTCTTCATTTTCTCTTGAATGTTTTGTAATTGTAAGGATCCATCCACCGGCCCAAATGCGGAGTCTAGTGGCCTGGTTGAAGGTTTAATGTATGTTCGGTTTTTTCACAGCGCTTCTGCACTTAATTTATCAGGATTTAGTTTCAATTTTAATCTAGCTCCATGTTTAATCTGATTCCAATTCCATGTGATCATTAAAATTTAGGCGCTTACTCTAATTTACGCTAATCAAAAATATTGATTATGTATTAATTTAGATATTTGATTATTCTGGAAATCCCATACCTTCAATTATTCATTTTGAGTCTGGCGTGGCCAGCGCCAATCTCACAATCACAAAAACTCCAGTGTGATGTTTAGTCAGAGGTCTGTAGGTGACTAATACCTTTTTGACAGCCGCCTTTTGCTTGCCTTCACAAAAAATGTAGATTGCTTTAGTTTTCTCTCGTACAACTTGATAACATCAGTGATAGACAGAAATCAGGAGGTCTCAGATGATGCGCCTACTGCTCCATTCAATCCTGTGCCTACACTCTAAAAAGTGCCGGGTTAAAAAATAACCCAACCTTAACCCAGCCGCTGGGTAACTATGGGACAGAACACATGTTGGGTTGTTTTGACCCAAGTGCTGGGTTTAACCATTTGACCCAGAATGCTGGGTTGTTTATTTGACCCAACCAGTGGGTCAGGTTAACTGTGTTGCTGGGTTAAACATAACCTAATCGTTGGGTTATTTGTTGTCTTATTTCCTTGCTACCTTTATATTTACCCAAAATAATAAATAATCACAAAAGAATGTAAAATTATTATTGCTTTTCTGTAATACAGTTAGAAAAACACAAAAAAATGCAACTGTAAACAAATTTAATGAGTTTTATTTCTTTTTAAAACAATTTTCAAATGGGTGCAGCTGTCACACATTTTATCCAACCATTACAGACACATAAAAAACAATTTTAGTAGATCAGTTACTTTAAGACACAAAACTGTGTAAACTAGGCACTGTAGATTTTGATTCTTTGTCAACATTGCAGCAGCAGAACACTCAAATTAATTATTGCCACATGAGAATCATTCCAAACATTGTGCTATTAAAACTAAGCCAAACAAAGTGTCCACCAGACAATACATATGACAATTTAAAACATGTTACAAGTGGCTAGAAAACACTGTTGGCCTTAAAATAATGTCCATCAATATAATATACTGCAAGTTGGAGAAATTCCCAGGCAACGAGTCCGCTTCAGTGGCACAGCCCGTAACAAAGGCGAAGGTCTGGGATGTCGATGTCTCGTCCCCAAGGCACAAATCCACCATGCTGGTCCCCACCTGTTAATTATACGACACTTAGTCTTGAAAACCCTTAGGCCTGAAAAAAATTCTCATTTTAGAAGAAAATTTCAAACTGCACAATTTTAGTCTTTTACATCTGAAAACTTCATACAGTGGTGGCCAAAATGATTGGAACACTAGTATTTTCACCAGCTAAACAATTGTTTTAAGTCAGTGATTTCTATTTGTTGCTGTAGTGTGTCAGTGGGAAATATCAGTTTGCATTTCCAAAAATTCATTATATATATATATATATATATATATATATATATATATATATATATATATAGAAAAAGTAAAACAAAACTTACAGGTTTGTATGTCAATGAATGGCTTCCAGAATTCTGTGGTTGTGGTTCTGTGGACCCTTCCTCTGGAATGGGCAGGACTTTGAAAGCACTCTCCCCTTTAGCATCTAAACAATAAGAATAATACAGTGCAAACTGTGAAACTCATAATTTAATAAATCAAAACACATTGAAACAATTTCATATTTCAAAATCTTCATTCCTTTAAATAATGAAATTATAATTAAAAAAATAAATAAATAAATAATGGTATTAATGCAAATGAATCCCCACCCCCATTCAACTACCGCAGGTTAAGTTTAGGTATGGGGTGGGATTCAGTGATGTAGAATATGCTCATGCAGAATAAGGCATCAGTATGTGCTTTAGAAGTACTAATTAACAGCCAATACACAAACTAATAAGCAACTAGTTAAGTGTTACTGTACCATTGTATTTACCAGTTGATGTGTCAAATACAGTTGAATTTGTTTCTAAATTTTGTTTCTACAGATTGACATATTATAAGAAATACCTTACCTGAAGTCATACACCCCACTCTTAATGCACCTTTCCATCTTGCTGGGCATAGGCAACAATTGTAGCCCAGTCTACAAAAAGTCTGCCTCTGGATGTAGCTTCCTGAAGTCTTGTGAAATCTGATAAAATTTAGAAAAAAAAAAAAATAATAATAAAGAAATGTGGTTAAATAAGTTAAACCTTTAAATGTTAGATTTATTGTTTGACTATATTGCCATACCAGTAACTATGGTTATTTTAATGAAAATATCAAATTCTGAAACAAATCATGGTTATTGAATGTTACTGAATGATATAACTTACCTCCAAAGGTTTTAACCAGGGTATCAAGCTGCCTTTCCTTCAACTTCTCTATTACAAAGCTGTCCATCTGCACCAGCAAGAATCTCACATATCTAGAATGAAATTTCAGATTTAGAAAATTAGAATTTCACAAAACTGTTTTACAATGACTTATTTTATATAGAAAGCAGGTTAATGCGTTTACATACTGCACAATCATTTAAACACAGATCAGTTCTATTATGCTGATATCGCGAGAAAGCTTCTCAAGCATTTTAATATCGCGAGATCTGGTAAACGTCTCTGAAGGGCAGAATCGACACTGTTAAAAAAAAAAAAAAGAAAAAAAAAAAAACAGACGGCATACCCACTTAATTTTTATATTGGTCTCCTAGTTTGTAAAGTAACTCAAACATTCACAAAATAGAGGAAGAGTAAAAGGACCTCATAAACAGTGGTGTGGTGGTGCCTGGAGAAGTGGGTATAACCTTACCTTCCAAATGCAAATACACGCTGAAAAGAATAACTTACTGACGTCTGGACGTGATCTCCGCAGTTTCTGATTAAATCGGTCGGGTTTTCTCTGTGTCAGAGCCTCCCCTGACATGCCCTCGCGTGTGAACAGGCAGCATCTGGGTAGAGGAGTGAACGGAGCGGGAGCGGGAGCGGGCGCGGGCGCCACTGTTCTGACCGCATCACTGTCGTTACCGGGTGTTTTTAGGGAATATCTGCATTTACTCACATGCGATTAAATTAGCTATGTGGTGGACTGTCACGATTTTTTGGCTAATGCAGAACACTACTCGATGCGCAACAGTTTAGAAGTGGGTACACGCAAAGCCAACTGATAAAGAAGTGGACATAAGCCGTATACCTGCGTATACCCTGCACTACACCACTGCTTATACACCACGAGAGTTAAAGTAAGGTGCATAGCGGAGCTAATGCAGCTACCTGAGGAAAAAAAGAGCGCGAAAATGCACAACATAAAAATTACGGATCTATGGTTGGATTCGCCACCTCGCAGACACTGACTTGAAAAAAATATGCCTTTAAAAGATCAGTTTTAGTACGAAATGACATAATTCTGACAAAACATTACGAAGCCATACAGTATGCAGACAGTAACTGAACTTACCCCGTAGTTCTAAGCTATGCCTGTTTTCATGAAGCGTTAAAAAAGGGACATGTGTAGGTTTCTGTATATAAAAAAAAACTTTGCACACACACACAACTTTTATTTAACGATAAAGCGATTGTTGAGGCAAAAAAGTACCTCACTATAGGCTGATACTTAACGTTCGTTAATCATTCACAGAATAAAACGCTAACCCCGCACAGCGACATATCAAATATTGCATTAAACAGTGAAATCACTGTGCTTTAAACCACAACTTATTAAAAAATAAAGGTAAATAATTAACTTACCCTATAATCCTGCTTGCTGCGAATTTCGTTATCGCCTGACGAGGAGACGAGTGAAGAATCCAGAAAGTTCGATGAAGTGGAAAAATAAACAAACCGGTTGGGTTAAAATAACCCAACCTGCGTGTTCAGTGGTGAAAGTCCATTTGACCCAGCATGATCAACCCAACTGTGTGTTTACAGTACCTCAAACAACCCAGAATTTTGACCCAGCACAATTAACCCAACAATGTGTTTACAGAAATAACCCAGCACTTTTTAGAGTGTACAGTTTGCTCCATCCTGCGGTAACAAAAGCTCCATCCATTTGCGGTAACAAAAGCCTCCTCACAATTTACTAGTAAGAATGATTTCAGAAGATATCAGAATAAATCAAATATAACATTTCATTTGTCAGGTAAAGATGTATCATGCCAGTTACATAATTAAACAATGACAATCCATTTCAGAATTAAATTCAGTTCCAATTCAAATAAATGCATAACATCAATGCATACCTGACCGCAGAGAGATACACAGCAGCATGTGAGAGATTTGGAGGCAAAGCTCCAGAGACTCTAACTGTGACGGACTCGACAGACAGCGTGGATAGATCCAAGTGCAAGCTTTAATAGAACACAACGTAGTGAAACAGGCAGGGTCAATCTCCAAACAAACAGTGTTATCCAGGGAAAGACAAAAGCCTAATCCAAAAGCAGGCAAAAGGTCAAAATACCAGAGGGCAGTCCAAAGTAACAAATGAAACAAAACAATGAAAACAAGACGGTGACTATGGCAATGGCAATGAAACAAATAAACAAGGCAATGAAAACAGGATAAATGCTTGGTAGAGTCCACATCAGCAAAACAATACTTCGCAAGGCCTGTTTGGCATGGCCCTCCTTATATGGCCACCAAACAGGAAGTAACCACAGAAGCAGCAGAGGAAGCAGAAACAGTCAGTACATAGGCAAGGGCTCCCTCTGCTGCTGTGGCGTTACACTCACACACAGTGTGGGGGTTCTTCTGAATACAGAATCCCAAAGTAGTGATTGGCACTTCACTTATATACCCAGAGCAAAACAAACGAATCTTCCAATCAGTTGTAAAAACATAAAAGACCTTTTGGTTTGTCAGGAGATCTCATGATCCAGGGTCACACCTGGCTGGAGATTTTCACCCAACTCTAAGGGAAAAACACACCCCTCAGCAGCAAAACACAATTCTACAAAAGTTTTCAGTCTTCCTATATAAGTGACTGCTGTGAAATTGAAACCATTTTACCAATCGCACAAAGACCTTTAGAATGATACCAAACATGAAGGGGAAAAATCTACATATTCACAAGATATAACAAACGTGGTATATGGATATTCTTGCTTTGGTGGAAGAAGAGTGAAATGCAGGCAGGGGAGAGGAGAGGGAGGAAGGGGGTCGTAAATGAGCAAGAAGGGTGGTGTTGTTCGCCCTCTTTGAAGATCTCTTCTCCAGATTAGTTTTATTGATTTGCTGCATGGCATATGTTTTTGTCAGAGTTCCTGGACTTTAAATTCATGAGAAAATAATTTCACCTCTTATATAATCTGTGTATATATTTACACGTTCTTGATGACTTGAATTGTTGAAGACATTTGTGCTTCACCTTACAAACTTCATCATCAGTTTATTAAGATTTTCACACTGAGGGTTAGAGTTGTTTTCTTAAAAGGGACAGTCTACCCAAAAAATGAAATGTGGATGAACTATCCCTTTAAACTGATATACAATTGAACTGTTTTATTTGTCAGGTATTTTCTTGTCCAAACAGTTGTTGTTCTGATTTTATTTCAACACCAAAAGTTTGGTTAGAGCAACATAAGACGGTTAGAAAATAATGACACATATATCAGACACAGAACACATATGACTGAAATCCAGAGTGATGAAAATGAGAATAAATATGAAACAATCTCTCGCAAACTATAATTTGTTACATACAACAAGACACTCCCAATGCTACTTCACCTCAAAAGTTAGATCATGTTCGTTCTGAATAAATGGAAAAATCATTCAAATCCTTCACCAGTGTTGGTATTTGATAGGCAAAGTGCCTTTCATTGCCTTCTTTCACTTGTGCAAAAGTGGTGAAAAATTATTCTGATAATCTGCTCATTCTGTTATATGATGTTTTTATCTCTCATTAAAAAAATATTTGGCCACTGGTTTTGTTATTCGACAAGAACATCAGTAACATTTACATGCCTGGCAGGTACTAATTCCAAATGAAATGCATAAATGTTCAGACAACAGCTGCTGTGGGTTTGGACGAACTGCATTAACTTTCAATAACTTGAGAGAAGCAAATGATTTTGTTTGTGTGAGCTTTGAAGTCCTGTCACAGATATTCTGGCGAGAGCACCTTGCTGGGTTTGTTATACAGGAAGTACTTGTTCAACTGGGACTCCTCCTGCCATGCTGCCTCAGTGGATTTAGCTGCATCAATGTCCAGCTGCTCCCGAAAGGTTTTAGCAACCTCATATACATCCTTCACTAAACCACCGATCACAGCTCCTCCGTAATAATAATCACCCTCAGCATGAGGAATGAACGCTTGAGACTCTGATCTGCGCTCATATAGGAACTGTTCATGTGGTGTTTGATAGTAACCAGGATGTATCACACCTATTAGACGACCCAAAGACTCTGTCCCCCATCGCTCGTAGAACTTTGTGTCCACATCAAGGCTGAAAATATAGTTGGCTTCACTTCAACTCAGACATGAGGAAAAGCAAGGTATTCAAGAAAGCAGGGTTAACTAAGAAAGCAGGGTTAACTTACCAGCACACAAAACCTGGCACTCTTGGTTGATTAACCCCAAAAACCCATGATTATCAGTTCCAAAACCATGGCCACTTTAAATGCGGTATCATCCATGATGGGGGTCGTGGATGAATGGCACAACAATGCAATGTGCAGCTTGCGGCAAAAATGACACAAATTTTGAGGAAACGATGGTGGACCGAGGGATTTGGTTTTCAAGCTAAAGTAAAAAAAAAAAAAAAAAGCTTTTCTTACACAGAGAAGGTGAACATGTTGGTATTCTTGTGGAAAAATAAACATAATGCAAGCCATATTAGTTTCACTTTTCTTTTTTTTTTCAATTTGAAAAGCTGTCATTTATCTCACGTTACGTTATGGAGGCTTTATTTTAATTTATTATTTTTTTTATTTCTCAGTGTAATGTAATATAATTTATTGGTATGCATAAGCTAATACAGCATGTGGTGTATGTATTGCTTTATCTTAAACGTTGTCATTCTAGCCTTTTTTGTTGTCGTTGTGCTTATAATAAAGAACAGGCTACCAATGAATCCATCTTTTGTTTTAGTCTTAAAAGGTGAAAGGTGTATAATGCAAGCAGGGTTAACCACTTTCATTACCATATAACTATAAACTATGATAAAAGTTATTCCACATGCATTGAATAATGCCAAAACAAAAACAAAAAACAAAACAAAAACGCCTAATTTATGTGCTCCTGCAGCCAACTGAGAAAGTTAGTTGCAAATGAGCGACCTGTGAAAAGAATGAGACTAAGGTAAGGTAAGGTAAGGTAAGGTAAACTTTATTATAACACATGTGGGGAAATTTATCTTGGGCCCATCACCCATGCTGCAGTCAGCTGACAATTATTAACAAACACGGACAATAAAGAACAAACGATATCAACAAAAATAAAGAACAATAAATAAATCTGGAGCCCTGGTCAGCCTGTGTCTGATTCTGAAGCAGTGGCAGCAATAATTAAGTAGCGGCGGTCACCCCGCCATATTTAGGCTAATTATACACATACCAGAAACCCTGATTAATCCTCAGTTTTACCGATGTTTGTCGTCTGAGTGAGGGGGACGGATCAGGTCACTATGAATCCCTCCCCCTGCATTACAGCAGACTGGCAACCTTTTTCTTTCTTTCTTTCTTTCTTTTTTTTAATGGGAATGCCAAAAGTTTTATTGTCCTTTTTTATGATACTTGTTCGTTCTGCTTATGTATAATCACCAATATGGTGGTGTGGTCTGGATCTGGTGTGGATCTTAATTAAAAAACAATTATCCTTCAATCTCTCATTTTAACCAAAGTGTAAATATTTAAGCTGATAATTCAGTTTAAAATTCTATATATAAACTTAAGATTGCATAGTTTAGGAATATGTATGAAAATAATAATAGCAGGCCTAATAATAATTCTTTTGTGTTGCTCAGACATTTTGGATTTGCAGGGCACCATGTTTGCATTTCTGTGATGTATGCATTTATTTATTTTCTATTAAACAAAAACAATATCCAACATAAACATGCTAAATACACTATGTACTCCCCCTGGCCCCATGTCAAGCAGTAGTAATGCTACCAGCTTCCGAGAATTGGATTTAGACAAGTTTTCATTAATACTACATTGTTGTCACATCAATTCACAAAGCAAACACCAAGGCAAACCATCTAATATTGCTGAAGAGTAATTACATACCCACTCAACACCATCCCAAACAACACAAGAATGATGAGGAATTTCTGACGGTGCATTGTTCCTGGCATACTTGTATCCACATTGAAATGAAGTGTAAGGAAAAGGAATAAAGCAAGAGAGATTTATATTGTGGACAGGGGAAGTGGTATCATGGTGAGAGGGTCATTTCTTAGTCAAATAAATACATTAGTGTGGAACCATGTATTAGAGCAGTGGTTTTCAAACCGGTCCTGCCAGCACCCCCAACACTGCACATTTTGTAGGTCTCTCATATCTGACACACCCATTTCAGGTCTTGCTGTCTCTACTATTGAGTTGAATCAGGTGTGATAGATGAGGGACACACAGAAAATGTGCAGTGTTGATGGTGCTCACAGGACCAGTTTGAAAACCACTGTATTAGAGCACTACAAATGACACACAAAAAGCCAGATGAGAACATTATAATAACTGACCAGTAAAAACAGAATGATTAAACTCTGTTTACTGTTGTGTATTTTAAGTTGTAAAATGTGAAATCCATGAATACTCATTTAAGATCATGCAGTAGTAAACAAAATCAAAGCGATAAATAAAAATGTGTGAACTGACTTGAATGACAGTGAAACCAACTTCAGCTCAAATATCAACAATGGGAAGAAAAAGTTTAGAAATAATAGACAAAAAAAAAAAAAAAAACGGGCCTAAAAAGAATACAGGAAACAGAACAAAACCAGTGACACATGATATTAAAAAAACATGAGAAGTAAAATAACTTATTATTTTAAATATCTTGGCATATCTTGTCATTACACTTTTATCTACCAACAATGTCTGTTTAGGGCACATTAATTATTCAGTTTGTTTAAATATTTTTCGCAGAGGTGGATGTTGCTAAAAATTCTATAAATATAACACAATCATCATACATCAAACATCACATCAAAGGGACACCTTTGTACTCTCTTTAATCCTAATGTATGCATAATTAGGCCCGGTTTCACAGACAGGGCTTAGACTAAGCCAGGATTAGGCCATTGTTCAATTGGGACATTTAAGGAATTTTTACAAATGTGTCTTAGAAAAAAAAAAAAAAAAAAAAAAAAAAAAAAACATTACTAGTGTGCATCTAAAGAAAAAAACCAAAGGCACTGATTTATTTTATGATCAGTCAGTGCAAGTTTCTTTCATTTAAACAGCTTAGACTTACATTTTAGTCTAGAACTTGGCTTAAGCCTTGCATCATTTTTGCATTTTTTTTTTCTGACAGTGAATAACCTTGTCCTTTTACACTTTCAGAAAAAAGGTATTTAATTGCACCATTTTGGTAGTAATACGTACCCTTAAGTTTCTAATATGCACCTTTTAGGGATAAATAAGTTACAAAGGTGTAAGCTTGAAATGTTGTTATTTCTCAATATTACTGTATGGTAACTGTAACAGTTGTTAAACAATAAAAGTTTACGTATCTCTCATCCCACTTGTTAACTGTTAAAACGGAAGCACTATGCTGATATTCGCGCTTGGCTTCTGTACAGTTGGTTTAACAGTAATGCCCGCCTTATTTGATTTGATTATTCATTATACAGTTATTTTGACACTGAGGAGAAATGTTTAATGGGGTGCCAAGAGGGATAAAGTAAAAGTCCTAGGCAGGCACACTAAAACATATACTAGAAAAAAAGTGGTAACCTTCAGTTGTTATTTCAAGGATACATACCCATAAACTAACCCATAAACATGGCTTCTATTGATGTAATTTATCAGACTGCTATTGTCAGATTAAATGCCAATTTTGGCTTGCATGAAACCAGCACATTATCTGAAGAAATTTATGTAGTGTGTAACAAAACATTTACTGTTTGCTACAATTGTTCACTTCACTTAAAGTGTGATAGCATTGTAAATATGATAACACAAGGTCTTGTTACCTAGCTGAACTGGTTTTGATTAAATTTCCATTAAGTTTTCATAAGATCAACAAAAAAAACTAATACACTGCATAAAATGTTTTTCATGTGAGACAGAAACACTCAGCTGTTCTAAGTTCATTTCAGCATTGGGAAGGCCAGTGTTTAATGAGAGAAATGGTGAGTATACGGTTAAACTGTATTAACTTAAAATATACCAGAAGAATAAAAAATACATACTTTTAGTTAATAATTCAGTTAGACTGTTAGGAATGTAACTTTATGCAGTTCTTTATATAGTACTTTAATTTATCTGGTCTTAACCGTACTATTTGTTCCTTCCAGTGCTTCATACTTATTCCCAGGCAGGGAGTATTTCCATGCCAATGTTGTTGTGTGTTGGCTCATGGGGGATTTATGCCAGGTGCACTCTAAAGGTCCTTTGAGACAATTTCCAAATCAATAAATGAAACCCTAAACAAATAAAGCATATAAATTCTGCTATTTGGGCTCAAAGTAGCGTTTGTCCGTGTAATGAAATTAGGGCTGGGTATCGAGTTCGATACCTTTTAGGCACCGACCGAAATGCTTCGATACCATCGAGTATCGAAAAACCTCTTGTCTTTCGGTGCCAAACTTCGATACCTAAGGGGTTAATCTCGTCAATGTCAGTGCGCCAATAAGCCTGCAGCACTAGGGGTGTTCGGCTAGAAGCGAACTAATTTGAACTTTAAGCGCGGCTTAAGCGATCGCGCAACAAACCGCATCCGCGAGAGCGATCCGAAAGCATACGATGCAGTCTGCTCTCTATAGCTCTCTTGATCCTGCGCAGAGCCGCGACAAAGTCGATCACACCCGCTAGTTTACACCGGTTACACTCAGAGATGTGGCTCACACGTGAGACTGTAGCGTGAAAGCATTACAGCCCCCTTAGATGTAAGGCTACGTTTACACTGGTGCGTTTTTGTTTAAAAAATTAAAACAATCCTCATCCATACTGGCATTTCAGAAGACATATCTGTCCATACGTTACGTGAAAGTGTGCGTTACGTGATCATATGTTGCTACATAAGACAATAAATAAGATTTCCCTTTTACTCAAAACTCATTTTAAACCACCACCAGCGAGTGTTTGCACTAACTTCCGTTTATTGTTGTTGAAATATGTTACATCCTCTTAGTCAGAACAGCCATTGCAGAAGAGAGAAGGCATATTACGCTATACATACAGGCAGACAGCAAATTAGTGAAAAATTAATAGAAATTATGATTCTGTCTGAGGTATGCATTTTAAAACGAACATGCAATAGTGTGAATGTAGCCTAACAGATGTCCAAACTGAAAACTTTTTGAGCTTTTATCTTCACTGATTTATTGTGTTGGATACATTTTGTTCCTTTGTGCAGTGGCTCAGGAGTCTTTGAATCTGTATAAACATCAAAAAAAAATATTTTGAGATAATCCAATCTTGTTAAAATTGATTTAATAAAATTGGTATTGAAAAAAGTATCGCTCAGGAACCGGTATCGAAGTCAAGGTATCGGTATCGGCATCGATATCGAAAATGTTTGAACGATACTCAGCCCTAAATGAAATGCCACCTTTATACCCATTTTCATGATGTCAGGATCCCTCTCAGTGATATCCCATCACTGATGACCGATATACAAATAAACAGTTTATCTGTCAGGTATTTTCCTGTCCAAACAGTTGCTGATCTGATTTCATTTCAAAACCAAGAGTTTGGTTAGAACAACATAAGAAAAACATTAGGGTTAGGAAATAAGAACACATATATCAGACACAGAACACATATGACCAAAATCCAGAGTGATGAAAATGAGAATAAATGTGAAACAATCTCTCTCTATATATTTTGGTTATATACAACAAGTACACTCCTAATGCTAATTCACTTCAAACATTAGATCATTTTGTAAGATATATAGGTCAATTTAGCTCAAAGGAAATCATTTAAGATTTTACAGGGAATTTGAACAGAATCTCAGTTTTATGGTGGATCAATATCAATATCAATGGTGAGCTGTATAACATTACCTCTGCAATACTAATATCTAAAATATAGTGAAAACACTATTTATTAGCAGGGTAACAAGGTCAGCAGTTTAAGACATTAATTTATAAGTGCAAAACACAAGATTGGATCAATTTATTGAATAAACCAAAGACATATAAACTAATTTAACACATAGACATGCATTCACACATTCATACACATTGCAGAAAGAGAGTAAATGAGGAAAGAGAAAGAGTTTAGAAGAGTGAAGATATGAAATTTCATAGCATCACTTAATTAATCCTCGCACTGAGTTTCTCACTGAGGGCATTTAACTTTATGTTAAATGCACCAGTTCAGTTAGTATTTGGAGGCTGTACTTGCCTTGCCTTTGTGTTAAGGGAATCCCTTTGATGATGTTGTTGCAGAAAGTGGGTTTCCCAAGGTTGCTGACTGGCTGGAAGTTTGTGGTCGTTTGAAGTGATGTCTTGGGCGTTGGCTGGAGGATGGAGTTGTGTATGCTGGTTTAAGTTTGTCTCTTTGGTTTGTCTCTTTGGTTTCAACAATGCTGCTATGGATTTGGACGAACTGCAGCATAGTTCTTAATAACTTGAGAGAAGCGAATGATTTTGACTTCATTTGTGTGAGCTTTGAAGTCCTGCCACAGATATTCTGGCGAGAGCACCTTGCTGGGTTTGTTATACAGGAAGTACTTATTCAAATGGGACTCCTCCTGCCATGCTGCCTCAATGGATTTAGCTGCATCAATGGCCAGCTGCTCCCGACAGGTTTTAGCAGCCTCGTATACATCTTTCAATAAGCCACCGATCACAGCACCTCCGTAATAATAATCACCCTCAGCATGAGGAATGAACGCTTGAGACTCTGGCCTCCGCTCATATGGGAACTGATCACGTGGTGTTTGATAGTATCCAGGATGTATCACACCTATAAGACGACCCAAAGACTCTGCCCCCCATCGCCCGTAGAACTTTGTGTCCACATCCAGGCTGAAAACATAGTCAGCTTCATTGACCAATCGACTCTCAATCAGTTTCTCCAGCCTTTCCATCCTGCTTAAAGTGATCTCCTGCCATCTGTTAGAACTAGGCACTTCCATCACTGTCAGCTGACGTCCTTCACCCAGTTTTATTTCAGGAATCTGTTGTGGATGATCAGTGAACAGATAATAATGCACATGAAATCCAACAAAGTAATTCTTTTCTGCAGACTCCAGGAAATCTTTAAGAAACTGTGTGTACCTAGAAAAAAAAAGGAAGAGGGTCTGAAATGTAAACTAATGAATATAGCGACAAAACATTTTAATCATTTTTTCCACTTTTTGCAATTTAATAATAATTTTAATAAGGCCTCCTGTAGCAAATCAATGCATTTTTGTAAGAAAAATATCCATATTTAAAACATAATAATCACTTTAATCTAGCTTGCGCTGGCTGGTCATACACAGAAGCTATTCCGGGCGGATGATGTAAGATGTCGGCTTTGTGCATGCGCCACTCGGAAGTGACGAACGCGAACGCGCCATGGAGAGATCAAAACAACGGTCAAAGCGAGGATTTGTATATAAGCCAAAAGGAAACTGGCTTCCGTTGCTCCTGTAAACAAATGTTGGTTTTTGCGAAAATCACCGTCGCAACGCGGAAATCCTACGTCATCCACCCGGAGCTGCTTCCCATGTATTACCAGCCTGGTGCAAGCTATATTAAAGTTATTATTATGTTTTAAATATGGATATGGTTTTTTTTAAAAAAACGCATCGATTTGCTACAGGAGGCCTTTATTGAAAACAATAAACACAGGAAACAGTTCAATTCAGTTCAAATTTTAGCATTTCCCTTGCTCATCTCTCTCCATCTCATGGATTTGGATGTAGGTCTACCTCATTGCTCAGTGCCCACTATTGACGAAGCTTTTGTAATATTAAAATGTATTGCCCTAAGCCTTTGGTGCTAATCAATCATTTACAATTTTTCTTTTCTTATGCATTGTTTTATGTAGCATTCATGAGTGTCTGTCTACAAGCAAACTGGAATGCACCCAATTTTCCAATTATCCTGAAGACCTTGCTTAGCTCATTTAGGTGTGTCAGCCCCTGGAGCAAGATTTTTCACTACACTATAAACAGGTTCAAATATGCAAGGGCTTAGTGGAGAAACTGGTAAAACCATAGAGATGGCCACATAAAGCTAGATACATTTTCCTCTTGCAGTGCCTCACAGAGAGGGAGGGGAAAAAAAAGTAAAACAACAGAAAATGTACCAGTCGTGTTTGTTATCTCATGACTATATACAACCTTTTGCATGACTCTTACAATTAAATGCTACAATAAAGTTAAATAAAGGTCAGAGAAAGAGATAGGTGAAATGGAAACTCACTTTCCAAGAGCGAAGACTGTAGTTGCTATGGTGATGTTTTGTTGTTTGTAGATCGAATCAATCAGTGTGGGATCAAAAGTTCCTTCCCAAACAATTGGGGCTAACCATGGTGTCACAGTAATAACTTTGCCATCTGAGCTGTTTTAAATGAGGGGATACACATACATGTTGTTGAAATGCAAATCCAAAGTAGTATAAAATCATAAATAATACAATAAAGGTTAAATACATGTTTATGTACTTACCCGACTACACTGGGCTGTTTGTATGCAAGCCTGTACAATAAAATAATAACAGTGTAAAATAATTAGTTGTGAACAACTGTGATGTAATGCATTCATCTCCAAAGGTCCAAGCATGTTATTCTTAATTATTCTAAACGGTTTTGACATCCCACCTACTTTTCAAAAGTCTGCTGATGATCTTTTTGACATCACAAGCTATTTACTGACTTTAAGTTAAATGTCTACAGCGCATCACACCCAAACTCTACCAGTTTCACTGGTTACCTCTCAACTTTTGCAATCACTCAGAAAATCCAGTGATAACTTTCAAAGCTCTTTATTGTCTGGTCCTTCACCTCCCTATTTTATTCCCTACACACTTTCCCACATACTTTGGTCCTCTGTAGCCACTCTTTTGGAATACCAAACCATAAACCAAACCAAACAGCAACTATGTGAATCACAACAAACTTTGACTGAAAGTAAGATTCAACCTGGCAAATCTGACCAAAAGACAAAAGATTGAAAATATTGATTTAAAGATGCTAATTATAGATATAGAAACAATAGATGTATTGTTAATACAAAATATGGACAAATGTTTAAACAATTTGAGAGTGTAGAAAGTTTATGATGATCATTATGATTATTGCATTCAGGGGGTAGAGAGATTACTATTATGACTATAATTATGACTATTACAGTTGTTGTGCTTCATGAAAGTGAGGAGACACTTATGAGATCTTTTGATGAAATTTGTTTGTCACGATTATCTAATTGGTGGCGACCTCTGTAACGAATTATGGGTAGTGTAGTTTTTTTTTTTGGCACTTGTTTGGGAAAAACAGAGATACCTGACTAAAATATCACGATACCACTACTGAACCGATACTACGAAAAAACATAGAACAACAGGAATAGTAACTAAATAATAGATGATCCAAATGGAGATCATATTTTATCTATTAAAACAAAGCATTTCATCCCTCATTTAAAAAATAAATAAATAAATAAATAAATAAAAATAATAATAAAAATCACATGCAAGTGCCACTACACAGGATTATGGTGCACAACTACTGAGCTTACAGGTATGTAGAGATCTTTGCTATATTGGTAAGTTAGCTTAAAGGATAAAGCCAAATCTTATTTCATGATATAGTAACTGTATTTCACAACAACTATTTATATCATGACATAGTCATTTTTTGTTATTTCATCTTTGTTATTAATAATAATAAACTAGATGCAAGTAACAAACTAAAGGACAACTACAATAAAACAAAGACACACATTAAATAAAGATTTATTTTTTCTTAAATTCAATTAAAATTTTTCTAGACTCTATTTACTCTGGTTACATAAAAAAATATTTATCAAAAACATGTCTAATTAATTGAAATCATGAAAAGTTTAACAAAAATTACATGTTTTTAAGGCCCTATGAAAAATGTTTTATTATTTTCCTCAAATTCAGTTTTGTTTGTGAATCTGTTTTCCATTAATTTTCTGGATTCTATTTTAATAGTTTCATTACATTTTAATAATCAAAAGCATGTCTAATGAATTTATAAAGGATAATTAGATTTGATAAAGAATTCATTTATTATAGGCTATTTCTTTCTTTCTTTTTTCAGAAATACTGTGTTGTGTATTTACAATTTTCTGGTAAATAAATTCTGGTAAATATTCCTTAACACTGTGTTAATAATATTTTTATTAGTAGTAGTAGTACTGTCTTTACATTAAGTAATATATTTCTGACTGTCAAGTTAAACCAAACTTTTATTTTGACGAGTTGCTGTGAAGACCTTCAGGGTCTTCATTATATGACGATAGTTTTCCGCAAAAGAAACGGTAAAATGCTCAAGAAGTGACTCTCAGAGCAGTTCTAGAAATTATGTTCAAGTGTTCATGTATGCATATATTGAGGCGGCAGAGGCTGAAAACACCAGAAGCATCACACGTATGTGTGTCGTAAACAAAACTGCGCGTCTGCACCATTCACTAACACAGACACACAGAAATACGGCTCTTATTAAAATGCATTCATAAAGTATCAGTACTAGTAAAATGCGGAATCGTACAGTTTTTAAAAGCAGGGTATCGTGATTTTTAAAGTACCTTTTTTTTTTTCTTTTTTAAGTACCGGTATATCGTGCAACACTAATAGCAGGTCTAGTGTCCTTAAGCAATTCAGCCTGAGGATGGCACGTTAATGTTGACTGACAAGCTCTAAGCACAGGAAGAACAGGCACGCCAACTACTGACCTGATATAGACTAACACACATACTGTAGCTGAAACATTCAGTTTATATTGAGGAATATTTTGGTGGGACACCATACAGATGAAATAAGGCTGACTGCATGACAACAAACACACCACATTAAATAAGAGCAAAACTGAATAAAAAAAAAATAAAAAACAGAAAAAAAAAAATGAAAGTGTTTGTACTCACCCTTGTGGTGATTGCACGTTCAAGTTTTCCTGTTGCTCTTTTGTTTGGCTAAGAAATAGGATATAGAATAAGTGAATAATTGTGTTCTGTAATATTATAACTTCTGTTGTGTTTGTGGGTTTGCATATTTCTGTTAACGTGTGTGTGTGCTGGCTTTGTTTCAGAGTGTTTTTGTTTGTCTGCAGAACTCAAACTTCATGGTACAGCACCATTAAAAATGTGTACAAAAATGTGTGCAGTTGTAAGACAAAAAGAATGTTTATGTGTGACGGAGCAACTGACACTTTACAACTAACATGTAATCTTTCTCATTAACTGTGGGCCATGGTAAACCACTATGGTCCAAAACACATAATAAATATCTGAAATCATTTAAAGACATGTCCAAATATATGAGTCTATTTCTGTGCTTACAGAGTATACATAGTACTATATTTATATTTATAAAATATTTTATAATTCTAAAATATCACAAAGAAGCTTTACTGGGGTTTAAGTTAAGTCTGTAATATAAAATGAATATTCTGGCCATAGTGAAAAAAAATAGTATACTTAAGTACAATTTATTTGTATGTACTAAATATATTTGTGGCCCACTATAAATTGGTATACTTAAAGTCTGTTAAATTGGAACAACTAATTTTGTACTAAATGCATTTTTGTTGTGCAAAAGCAGTGCTAAAGTTTAATTTAAGTTGTATTAAATATACTTGTTTGTGCTAAATTGGAACTATTTCAAGTATACTTCAGTACAATTTAAATATCCACTCTTGTATTCAAGTTTTGAAATGCCATTGCAATGTGTTTTAAAGTCACTAAAAGTAAAGGATAGTATAAATTAAGTTTGTTATTAGTATAATATTAATGTATGTTCAACACTCTTACAGTGCACCAGCATACTAGCCAACTCAATTATCCAGAGAACATCAGTGAGACAGTGTGCACAGACATTTGAACATTGAACGTAGGAAACAAGTGAAGAGTTCAGATGCAAAACCAGCTAAAAGCCATCTCGGTCAAAAATGAGATAATGATACTGAGTGAATGCTCCTGACACATATTATACGTCCATCAAATACTTTTACTTCAAACTTGCTAAATTCCAGTCATTAACGTTGCACAAAACAATTGGATAAACTGGCACAACGTTATAGTTTTATTCTTGTACACGCAAAACAGACAGTCCCGAATGTGAACGCGCAGAACTGCTTATGTTTCAGTGCACATGAAAGGAATAAAACCATCCGTAACATTTCTCTGCCCATTGTCTCTGCGTGCTTCAACTCAATGCACTGCTCAACTGTTCCTAATGTAAAACGCAATGCAATTATATATATATATATATATATATATATATATATATATATATATATATATATATTTATTGTCACGGGTGCGGAGCAAAGCGACAGACACAGTGGGCGTGACGTCAGGCCTCGGAGAGGCTTTTATTAAACAATAAACAGAAAGTGTCCAAAAAGGGGGAAAAAGTGTCCAAAATAAATGGGGGATCTGGTGTCCTCGACGTGAAGGGAATCCGTGAAGGAGGGGCAGTGTTCAGAAGGGAAGGGTCCAGGTAAGGGGCGGAGTCCGGCGGCCGCACTTGCTCCCCGCCGGGGTCCGCGGCAATATGACGGGTAGCGGCTTTCTTTAGCGGCTTCATCCATTCCTTAGCGGCGGCACTTCCTCAGTCTGGGGAGAAGGCCCGGCATCCTGGCCCGCAGCCATTTCCATGCGGTTCATGTCCGGACCGCGGGTCCGGCAGCTCGTCCATCCTATCGGCGGCGCTTGTCCCTTTACGCACCCTTCCTGGACCCACGAGGACACCAGCGTGCATGCACGGGGAAGAGACCGGTCTCCTGAGGAGAGGCGCTCGGCGTTTTAACAGCGGCGGTGATGAGGCTTCATTCACATCAGGTGTGCCTCATCACACGCCGCCAGACCTGGATGTTTCAGCGCCCCTCCTCCTCCCACACGCCCACTCCCGTCGGGAGCCTGGTGAAGGGTGGCGATTACTGACGGGGTGAAGCTGATAGTTAGGGGGGGAGGCAGCCGACTCGTCACATTCTCCCCCCCCAAGCGACATCCCCGTCATCAGGCCGCCGCCCACGCAGGAGTGCTACCTTCCTCAACCAGGCTCCAGCGGTCGGAGCGGGCGGGGATTCCTCTCCGGGCGACGCCCTCTCGCAATGCCACCGGACCGGGGACAGAGAAACCGGAATTTAATTGGCAGCCTCAACCAACCGCAGGGTAAGTGATACTAAATTAAACCAATCACTTACCCCTTAAGCGGCTGGGAGGCCGTCACCGTCGTTTCTCCGTCCCTCCGGGTCCGAATCTTCCTTGACTTTTGCGAGCGAGAGGGGATGACGTCATCAGGTGTTTCCCACTGCGCTGTCTAAGCTCCGCCCATGCCTGCATTCTCCACCAATTGTCACGGGTGCGGAGCAAAGCGACTGACACAGTGGGCGTGACGTCAGGCCTCGGAGAGGCTTTTATTAAACAATAAACAGAAAGTGTCCAAAAAGGGGGAAAAAGTGTCCAAAATAAATGGGGGATCTGGTGTCCTCGACGTGAAGGGAATCCGTGAAGGAGGGGCAGTGTTCAGAAGGGAAGGGTCCAGGTAAGGGGCGGAGTCCGGCGGCCGCACTTGCTCCCCGCCGGGGTCCGCGGCAATATGACGGGTAGCGGCTTTCTTTAGCGGCTTCATCCATTCCTTAGCGGCGGCACTTCCTCAGTCTGGGGAGAAGGCCCGGCATCCTGGCCCGCAGCCATTTCCATGCGGTTCATGTCCGGACCGCGGGTCCGGCAGCTCGTCCATCCTATCGGCGGCGCTTGTCCCTTTACGCACCCTTCCTGGACCCACGAGGACACCAGCGTGCATGCACGGGGAAGAGACCGGTCTCCTGAGGAGAGGCGCGCTCGGCGTTTTAACAGCGGCGGTGATGAGGCTTCATTCACATCAGGTGTGCCTCATCACACGCCGCCAGACCTGGATGTTTCAGCGCCCCTCCTCCTCCCACACGCCCACTCCCGTCGGGAGCCTGGTGAAGGGTGGCGATTACTGACGGGGTGAAGCTGATAGTTAGGGGGGGAGGCAGCCGACTCGTCACATTCTCCCCCCCCAAGCGACATCCCCGTCATCAGGCCGCCGCCCACGCAGGAGTGCTACCTTCCTCAACCAGGCTCCAGCGGTCGGAGCGGGCGGGGATTCCTCTCCGGGCGACGCCCTCTCGCAATGCCACCGGACCGGGGACAGAGAAACCGGAATTTAATTGGCAGCCTCAACCAACCGCAGGGTAAGTGATACTAAATTAAACCAATCACTTACCCCTTAAGCGGCTGGGAGGCCGTCACCGTCGTTTCTCCGTCCCTCCGGGTCCGAATCTTCCTTGACTTTTGCGAGCGAGAGGGGATGACGTCATCAGGTGTTTCCCACTGCGCTGTCTAAGCTCCGCCCATGCCTGCATTCTCCACCAATTGTCACGGGTGCGGAGCAAAGCGACTGACACAGTGGGCGTGACGTCAGGCCTCGGAGAGGCTTTTATTAAACAATAAACAGAAAGTGTCCAAAAAGGGGGAAAAAGTGTCCAAAATAAATGGGGGATCTGGTGTCCTCGACGTGAAGGGAATCCGTGAAGGAGGGGCAGTGTTCAGAAGGGAAGGGTCCAGGTAAGGGGCGGAGTCCGGCGGCCGCACTTGCTCCCCGCCGGGGTCCGCGGCAATATGACGGGTAGCGGCTTTCTTTAGCGGCTTCATCCATTCCTTAGCGGCGGCACTTCCTCAGTCTGGGGAGAAGGCCCGGCATCCTGGCCCGCAGCCATTTCCATGCGGTTCATGTCCGGACCGCGGGTCCGGCAGCTCGTCCATCCTATCGGCGGCGCTTGTCCCTTTACGCACCCTTCCTGGACCCACGAGGACACCAGCGTGCATGCACGGGGAAGAGACCGGTCTCCTGAGGAGAGGCGCGCTCGGCGTTTTAACAGCGGCGGTGATGAGGCTTCATTCACATCAGGTGTGCCTCATCACACGCCGCCAGACCTGGATGTTTCAGCGCCCCTCCTCCTCCCACACGCCCACTCCCGTCGGGAGCCTGGTGAAGGGTGGCGATTACTGACGGGGTGAAGCTGATAGTTAGGGGGGGAGGCAGCCGACTCGTCACATTCTCCCCCCCCAAGCGACATCCCCGTCATCAGGCCGCCGCCCACGCAGGAGTGCTACCTTCCTCAACCAGGCTACAGCGGTCGGAGCGGGCGGGGATTCCTCTCCGGGCGACGCCCTCTCGCAATGCCACCGGACCGGGGACAGAGAAACCGGAATTTAATTGGCAGCCTCAACCAACCGCAGGGTAAGTGATACTAAATTAAACCAATCACTTACCCCTTAAGCGGCTGGGAGGCCGTCACCGTCGTTTCTCCGTCCCTCCGGGTCCGAATCTTCCTTGACTTTTGCGAGCGAGAGGGGATGACGTCATCAGGTGTTTCCCACTGCGCTGTCTAAGCTCCGCCCATGCCTGCATTCTCCACCAATTGTCACGGGTGCAGAGCAAAGCGACTGACACAGTGGGCGTGACGTCAGGCCTCGGAGAGGCTTTTATTAAACAATAAACAGAAAGTGTCCAAAAAGGGGGAAAAAGTGTCCAAAATAAATGGGGGATCTGGTGTCCTCGACGTGAAGGGAATCCGTGAAGGAGGGGCAGTGTTCAGAAGGGAAGGGTCCAGGTAAGGGGCGGAGTCCGGCGGCCGCACTTGCTCCCCGCCGGGGTCCGCGGCAATATGACGGGTAGCGGCTTCCTTTAGCAGCTTCATCCATTCCTTAGCGGCGGCACTTCCTCAGTCGGGTGAGAAGGCCCGGCATCCTGGCCCGCAGCCATTTCCATGCGGTTCACGTCCGGACCATGGGTCCGGCAGCTCGTCCATCCTATCGGCGGCGCTCGTCCCTTTACAAACCCTTCCTGGACCCACGAGGACACCAGATCCCCCATTTATTTTGGACACTTTTTCCCCCTTTTTGGACACTTTCTGTTTATTGTTTAATAAAAGCCTCTCCGAGGCCTGACGTCACGCCCACTCCCGTCGGGAGCCTGGTGAAGGGCGGCGATTACCGACGGGGTGAAGCTGATAGTTAGGGGGGAAGGCAGCCGACTCGTCACAATATATATATATATATATATATATATATATATATATGATCCCTACCATATATATATATATATATATATATATATATATATATATATAAAATCCCTACCATAAAGGATTTTAGAATGGACGCAGAACTCCGGTGCATTCCATACCACTGCATGGATTTTAGAAAAGTGCCCAAAGGTTCACATGTGCACTTACCATATACATGGATTTGAGAAAGCGCCCAAGGGTTCGTGTCGGCCTTACCATAAGAATGGATTTTTAGACGTACCATTGAGAAACAGTGAAATAAGAGGGGAGCACTGCCAGCTTAGCAAGGCTCCAAGGGGGGGCAGTAAGGGCGAACCTCGGTTGCCCGAACGAGGCAATGCTCAAGCAGACCCTCAGGGTGAGGGGAGCATCGCTACTCCAAGCAGACAGTTAGCCTCAGCTAGCTGTCTGAAATACTGCCATGGAGCCGATACACCTAACCAGCGTGAGAGGCCAGTGCGTTGGGGCAGGCTTCAAACTCCTGAGAGACAGGAGGAATACCCGACCCGCCCAGGGATGACATGCTCTAAGAAGAACCCTCCCGTAGAGAGGGGAGCATCATCATGTCCTGGCAGCAGAGAAAGCACTGTATGGCTGTGTAGAAAGCAGCAGCGTCCCCCAGCCCTCGGGGGGTATATTCTTGCGGGGCCAAGAGCCACTACCAATCCAGGCAGTCCTGTGCTAACCATCTCGACAGAAAGCATAGGCCTCGTTCTAGCAAGGCCTGCAGAACCTCGCGAACAAGGGCCTAGACCATATCCAGTGTTCCTCAGAGCACTGAGAGGGGTTCCCGCAGAAACACCGTCTACTCATACGATGGTGAAAACCAACGTGGTCAAGCCCACTCCTCAGAGGGGCGACTCACATCACCAAGATGGTATGAGGATAGGTCTGTATGATGATTGTGTGGATACCCTGAAACAGGAAGCCCCTCAGGGCAGGACGCAGACAGAGTGCCTCGGTTAGGCGGCCTGAAAGGCATGTCTAGTCAGGGGGACCAGGAAGCTCCTGCGAAGAAAAAATTTTCTGAAGAGTTTACCTGGAAGTAGGGCCGTAACCCTAGTTGTAGTGCTGTAGTGAGGACCTGAAAGCCAAAAGTGGCCATGATGTCTCCATGATGAAGGCAGATCCAGGACAAGCAGGCCACAACCATAGTCAGAGTCCAGAGGGGGTGCTCGAAGAGGACCTACCTAAAAAACAGAGAACAGAAAACACAAGAGACGGGTCCGAAACATAAAAAAAAAAAAAAAAAAAAAAAAGAGACTAGACACATGATAAAGGATTGTACTCACCCATCCGTGCCCTGTAAAGGAGGCCTAGGAAGAGATCCAGATCAGATATGAAAGGGAGACACTTCTATAAGACTGCGCAGAGAGCAGTAGCATCCCCAGCCCTCGGGCTGTGTTTCGAGTATTCTCTTAAGGAGGCATAAGCCATTCTCACCCCACACAGACCTGTGCTTACCATCTCAATGGAAAGCATGGGCCCCGCTCTATCAAGGCCAGTAGAACCTCGAGAACAAGGGCCAAGAATGTAGCCAAAGGCTCCTCGGAGCACCCAGAGAGTTTCCGCAGAAACGAATCTGACTCGTAAGATGGTGAAACATAGTGTGATCAAGCCCACTACTCGGAGGGGCGACTCGCTAGATCACCAAAATGGCATGAGAATCGGTCTGTATGATAAAGGTGGAAACCCAGAAACAGAAGGCCCCTCAGGGCAGATAGAGGGTCTCAACCAGGTGGCCTAGGTCCATGTGTCTATCCAAGGATGTCCAGGAGCTTCCTGCAAGAAAAGACTTTCGAAGAGCTTACCTGGAGGTAGGAGCATAGCCCTAGATGAAATTCCCATTCGATATGCCGAAGGCAGATCCAGGCAAGCAGACCATAACCATGGTCGAAGACCAGAGGGGGGTGCTCGAAGAGGACTTACCAAAGGAAACACACAAGACAGGTCCCAGAAATACAGCATGGTTAGACACTTATTAAGGGATCGTACTCACCCACCGTGGTTCCCACGCCTGACTGCAGTTACCGGATAGACCTTCCTGAGAAACTGCCCTGACCAACATAGTGGGTCATCTACTTATAACCCTAATAGGGGAGATAACACCATCTAGGCAGGGGCACAGGGAGACCACTGCTTAAAAACCCTATAAAGGGGAGCAATCACAGAATTAACAGCAAAGGGGGAACCACCAAGATTGACCTGACCACAAAGAATGGGCTGTCTACCTACATCCCAGGCAGGGGAGACAGCACTTACCTGGCTAAGAGCTCAAAGAGACCGCTACTTACATTTCCAACATTGCGCAGCCCACCAGCGAAGCACGGCACTGTACAGCACATGCAGCCCCACCCGACAGCAGGTGACGGAGACCCATGACCAACCATGGAACCGGCAATCGCATCCGACCATTCGCACAGCCCCAGCCAGCACATTGCTAAACTTTCCAGGAAGGGACAGGTTAACACACAGCTAGCCTCAGATAGCTGCACTTAACCACATAATAAATGCAAAACTATAACCATCCTCAGATAGCTATACTATCCTTTTTATCTTCTGTCCATACCCCCGAGTATGGCAGAAAATTAACACCACAATCGCAACGCGCGGCATATGTTCAACCCCCTCGGGAGCTGAACACGCTCCACCCACGCGCCAGACTCCCCCGGGAATCAGGCGGAACGGAGCCGCCGCCGCGAATGCGTTGTTAATGCCCGAGAGGCGAACACACTCATGCAAATTCGGGTATAGAGAAGACTCACCTCCCTCCCTTGCCAATGCTTCGTGATGAGCACACCCAGTTCCCTCGCGAGCTGGACGCGCTGCTCCCGACCACACACACACACAGCCCGCGAGCTCTGTGCAAGCGGCTACGAAAGCACGCCAGTCCATCGCAAGAAATAAGCACTGAATGTGACGATCGCATTCAACTCCCTCGAGAGCTGAAGGCGCAGCTGACTACCGCACACACAGCCCGCGAGCACTGTGTAAGCGGGTATGAGAGCGTGTCTGCCTCTCGCAACAAGCAATAAATGCGATGATCTTCATTCAACTCCCTCGAGAGCCAATATTCGCTTAATCCTCACCATATAAGGACCGTATGAAAGGTGCGGGTATCAGAGCGTGCTTGTTTCTCGCAAGAGACAAGTAAAGAGCGCAATAAACTCCATGAGAGCAAAGAGCGCTTGCTCCTTACCATGCATCGTCACACGCGAGCCGTACTTAAAACATCTGGTGAGAAAACATGCACTCAATTCGAGCTTTTGCTACAGACAAAAGGTCAGTGAAGACGAAGGAGAGACCTTCCTGCTCTACCGGCGTCCTTTTATACTATGGTCGCACCGGTAGTGACGTCATAGGCCGACGCTGGCCAACTCTGTTGATGTTTTTGCATGTAAGCTTCAGACATGGGTCACGCAGACGGCGTTCCCCCTAGCGACCCCTAGAGGACGCAGTTCGAGTTCCTCGAAAGGGAACAATTGTTGGTGAATTTCACAGCTCATGAAAGTAAGGTGAGGAGAGACTGACTTACCATGCGCCCTTCACAGAACATACTGTAGCCTATTTAGGCCAATCTTGGCCATTTTTAACATTATGTTGGCAGCTTAATTGACACTAGTGACAGACTATTAATAGCTTGTGATATTCTTCACAAGAAATCATAAAGTTTAAATTCATTTTTATTAAGTTTGAACTTTTATTGTAGTTTATATCATAAACTAAATTGTGTTATGAGCACAATATGTACAGTGAGCACTTTGACAGGACAATGTTAGACTGTCATGATTAGGGATGATTTCTTCAGTCAATCACAATACTAGATTGCATTTCAAATTATTTACACAGCCTGTTTAATGCTGATCACGACTTTTGGAATTTGAAGATCAGGGTAAATTTAACTTATTTTGTCGCCCGTCACTTTGACAGATCACACTGAGGGTGATCTATTGTAAATTGTAGCTGTAATTCCCACCCCTGTCAAGTTGGTGGCGAGTACGCTCCAGTTTGGCAGCAGAGCAGGGGATCCAGAACAAAAACGAAACTATCACTAATGTTTTCCTATGCCTTTGGTTACGCACAGGCTAGTACACAGAAACTACAACATCTATCACCCTACTTTAAAGAGCGCCAAAATGGTATTTATTGCTTGGATTTCCTAATGAAATGGACAGAATTTGAAATCTGAGACTTTGTTCCATATCAAAAGTAACACAAAACCTATTACGATTTATTGGAAGGAAGGCGCACTGTGTACTTTTCATTCATCAGCTGAAAACAGCGTAGACCAAAAGATCGATTGGGATTTAAGAATCAGTATTGGTTCATCAAAATGAGAATATATTAAAATCGAGAAATCTTTTTGTTTGTTTGTTTGTTTGTTCACCCAGCCCTAGCATTTTAAGGTTCATGTAGGTTTATGATTAAAAATGAAAATGTGAACAAAAATAAAAGCAATTAAATGTGTTATTATAATTATAATATGAAAATTAAAATGACGGGTAATAATAGATTATGACTGAATTTTTATGACCCTGTCCATCATAAAGTTGGACAATGTTAAGCGCAACCTCTGATATACTTAAAGGTTTTGATCCACTTCAAATGTTGACTACTGTATAATCCTTCTGAATTGTTTTTCCTTCTGGAGCATCAGTGAGTGTTTGAACCTTCTGTAATAGTTGCATATGAGTCCCTTAGTTGTCCTCAGTGTGAAAAGATGGATCATACAGTCATTGTTGAAAAGGGTTCAAATACACAAAAACGCTGGAAAACCAAAGAATTTGTGGGAGCTGAGGGATTTTTCTGAAGAACAGCGGGCAGTTTAACTGTTCGGGACAAACAAGTGACTCATGAACGACTATCACTAAATAAAAAACAAAGCTGTGGATCATTTAGGTAACAACACAGTATTAAGAATCAAGCATATGTAAACTGTTGAACAGGGTCATTTTTATAAATTTATAAATATTTTTTGTCTTTGTTTAATAATTTTTACACAAACACTATTAATAAACTGTACTTTTCACTATTATTTAAAGGGGTCATCAGATGCTTATTTTCCACAAGTTGATATGATTCTTTAGAGTCTTATGAAAAGTCTATAATATACTTTGGTTAAAAATTCTCAATGGTTGTGTAAAACAACACCCTTTTTACCTTGCCAAAATTAGCTCTGCAAAAATCATCTCATTCTGGTTAAGGCTGCTTTAAATGCAAATGAGCTCTGCTTGCCCTGCCCCTCTCTTCTCTCTGTGGTGTGACGAGTCTGTTTACTTTTTACTTAGCCACATTTAGCTAAACTTGCTAACTAGCCCATTATTAGGAAAGGCGATTGCAAAGATTCATAAAAAAAACCCTTATACTCACTTCTGCTGTAAGTGAAGCCGGATCATGATTGATTCGCGCGAACATAGACGGATATATGTAGATCGGGAGGCGCATTCCCCTCACAAACAAACGTAATCCACTGCATCTTCAGCGGCTCAGATGTCAGGAGTAAATGACGACGACTATATTCGTTATTACATCCAGCAACACAACACCTCAATCGCTCAATCAGAGATATTCTTGTCTAACTTACATCCCTGCTCCGGCATTGAAACAAAGAGGGGGGGATGTTACAGCTGATCTGAGGTAAGATGCTCATGTCGATCAACTATGGTGGGAGTGGCCTCTGTCGGTGTGACACCACAACGAAAGGCATCTGAGAACGGCTCGATTTGAAAAAGGGAATATTATCGTTACCGATTAATTAAAAACCACTGCATGGATTTTTATCATTATAGGGTAGATGTGTACATACACTGCGAACACACACTAATGTTCAAACAAAATGTAAAAGTGAACTTAGCATCCGATGACCCCTTTAATTTACTTTATAATTTACTATTTATTTATTTTTCATTATTGTCTATTCTGTATATATTACATATTGTACTTGCTATTATTCATGTAATACATTTATTATGGTATTATACATATCATTTTTAATACATATAATTATATTACTTTATTACATTTGTATTGTTGTACTTGCTATTGTATTATATTACTCACTTTACTACAACATGTACTACATATACTTTTTATATATGATATCACTCACTATATTTTTTACTGTGCACTGTATCAGTGCATACTATTTACCACTGTAACCACTGTAAATTTTACTGGATCCATAAAGGATGATCACTCAGTTACATGTTATTACTCAGTACGTGTTATTGTTTGTTGGAATTTATATCTGCATAGATTGCTATGAAAATAGAAAGCAGACTACCAGTGAATCACTTTTTGATTTGTATTCGCTATTCCATTTTCTCTATGATGGTAAATTATTAGTACTTAAATATGTTTTATTTCGATTTTTCCCAGTATTTTAAAGGGAATGAGCTGTGTTCTGACATGAAGTACAAAAAAAGTTAAAATGCTGGGGTTAAAGACCAAGAAAGCAATGAAAAAAAAAAAATAATAATAATAATTGTATTTATTATACACTAAAATTGCATGTATATATCAGTTATATTACACTAATATTAGAACTGTTTACCGAAAAAAACAAAAAAAAAAAACAAATCAACAAGCGTGACAAGTGTGAGCTTTCACAATTTCTTAAGAAAATTAATTTTCCAAACCTAACTAAATAACTGGAGTCAGAGTTATTTTTAACTCCACGTAGATCACAATCCACTGAAATCGGCTGATAAATGTAAATGTTATTGTGTTTTTATCCAGAAATTGTGTGTATTGTGTTTTTATCCCCCGTTTACCTTCATTTGTTTTTAAAGCTGACAAACATGGCGGACACGTTGATGTATCGCACGTTCACAGGTGATGCAGTAAAGACCAAAAAGTAGCTTTGTAAAATTACAGTTGAATAACTGATGTCACATGGACTACTTTGTCGATCATTTTGGTACTTTTCTGGGCCTTTTCTGGTAGTACCCTTGCTGTCTATGGGAGGGTCAGAGACCTCTCAGTTTTCATCAAAAATATATTAAATTGTGTTCTGAAGATGAACGAAGGTCTTATGGGTTTGGAACAACACAAGGGTGTGTATTTAATGACAGAATTTTCATTTTTGCGTGAACTAACCATTTAAGTCAATCTGCTATTAAGATGGGAAAGCATGATTCTCCTTTATTATAGTAATGTTCACACCTTTACACAGGTAAAAAAAAAAATTTTGTATTCTGCAATCTTGTACCAGGAAAAAAATAACAAAACAGGTTATCAGTTTCCTGTAGGTATTTACTATCACCATTCATGTTTAAGAGAGCTTTCAAGAGAATCCTGTAGCAGACAAAACATTCTATAAATATTTATAACTAGTTTGAATTCTCAGTGTACATGCTTGAGTGTACAGTATGTGCATAAAAGTGCATGTGTGCTTCTGTGAATGTTTTAGTATGTGTATGGATGTATGTTTTGAGAGAGTGAGTGCATGAACAGTGACAGAACTTACTTGAGGCAGAATCTTATCTCTTTATATCTGAAACAGAGATAAAGTTAAAATGGAGAAACACTGTTAAATAAGAAACCGTTGGCGTCATGATGCTGAAAGTTAGGCTATGTCAAAGAAAATCATTTCAAAATCATCCTTCATCGCTGCAGAAGTACTGACCCAGTCTATGCAAAGTGAACATGCAAACACCCTTAATGAAAAAGGTACAACAGCGAAATAGGATGATTTTGAGGGAGAACATGAGATGGGAGTTTTTCAACATACCCTAACTGTCTTGAGCCAGAATACATAGAGCTCAGGGAGAGCAAGACAAGATGAGCATTTAAGATTACAAAGTATTTAAATTGTATTATTTTTATGAAAATAACCGAAGACCTTCTTCCTTGGCTGGGATCGTTTACAACCGCATTTGGGATTGTTTGAAGCTGCATTTAAACTGCATTTTGGAAGTTCAAACTCAGGCACCGTATCAGTCCTTTATATGGAGAAAAATCCTGAAATGTTTTCCTCAAAAAACACAATTTCATTACGACTGAAGAAAGAAAGACATGAACATTTTGGATGACAAAGGGGTGATTACATTATCTGTAAATTGTTGTTCTGAAAGTGGACTTCTTTAACAGAGCGGGATCATTTTCAGTGATTAAAACCTTATGTTTTACTCTCTTCTTCACATAAAGATATCGTGGCTTGTTTGTAATGCTTTTATACTACGTTTTTATGGTCAGTTTCTGCAATAAATACCTGTGACTGTATTTATATTTGCCTGTTACGTGTTTTATATTGTTCAGAAGTGGGTAAGTTTAGGGTAAGGGTGGGTTTAGGTGCTCCAATGAAATTATAAATTTATATAAAATTATTATTAATTTTTACAAATGCATGCAAACCATTAAATTATGGCAAACAACTGAAATCAATGGAGGACCCCGCAGGTCCAAAAATGAAACTAAAGGAGTAACTTGAGCGTCAAAAAGCGACGCCAAAGCATCCTGACCAAGCGTCAATATGTGACGAGTTAGGAGTGTTTTGCTCAGGACTGTTTTGATGGGTATAGGGTATTTGAAAAAGAAAAAGAAAAAAAGAAAACTCACTTGACTGAGGTTGAGGTGTAGCCCAAAAAAATAAGTCTGTGAAAAAAACACAATAAGAGAACATGAATGTCTTATCACATCTTTTCTCAGGAAAATCACTCATCAATTTTATTACACAGATAAACGCAATACTGTTGCAGTAGTATGAAGCGTTGCACTGATGCGACACAGCCAAATACTCTAGCAAACATGCATGTTTAGAAAAGTTTGTTCCTATGAATTCATTATCCTAATCTGTGTAAAATTCAGTATGGGATCTAATCTGATTAAAGTGTATACAAATCAACTAAAGGATAAACCCAAAGTGATAAAATATAAAAATGGTGAGATGGATATATCTGTCATATTAACTTAATTGTACAATATTTAACATTCTCCCTTTCACTTCTGCATAATTTCCAATACCTCTGTGAACAAGAGAAACTGTTTTGGTGCCTGTTGCTATAGAATTAGGGCCATGCTAAAACAAGTTTTTTTCTACTCAACAAAAATCTGTATAATGTTTCATAGAGTTCAGGGAGAGCAAGACAAAATGAGCATTTAAGATTAAAAAGTATTTAAATTGTGTTATTTTAATGAAAATAACCAATCATTTCGCTAGATAAGACCCTTCTTCCTTGGCTGGGATCGTTTACAACCACATTTGGGATCGTTTAAAGGTGCATTTAAATTGCTTTTTGGAGGTTTAATCTCGGGCACCATATCCGTCCATTATATGGAGAAAAATCCTGAAATGTTTTCCTGAAAAAACACAATTTCATTAGGCCTGAAGAAAGAAAGACATGAACATTTTGATGACAAGGGGGTGATTACATTATCTGTAAATTGTTGTTCTGGAAGTGGACTTCTTTAACAGAGCGGGATCATTTTCAGCGATTAAAACCTTATGTTTTACTCTCTTCTTCACATAAAGATATTGTGGCTTGTTTGTAATGCTTTTATACTACTTGTTTATGGTCAGTTTCTGCAATAAATATCTGTGACTGTACTTATATTTGCCTGTTACGTGTTTTATATTGTTCAGAAGTGGGTAAGTTTAGGGTAAGTGTGGGTTTAGGTGCTCCAATGAAATTATACATTTATATAAAATTATTTATAATTTTTACAAATGCATGCAAACCATTAAATTAAGGCAAACAACTAAAATCAATGGAGGACCCCGCACGTCCATAAGTGACGCTAAAGGGGTAACTTGAGCGTCAAAAAGTGACATCAAAGGGTCCTGACCAAGCGTCAATATGTGACGAGTTGGGAGTGAGAACGTGTTGCACTATTTAACAATCTTTGTTAATGCTAGTTAATAAACATACAGTTGTTCATTGTTTGTGTTAGTTCATAGTGCATTAACTAATTTTAATAAATGATTTTAATAAAGCATTAGTAAATGCTGTAGAAGTATTGTTCATTCTTAGCTAATGTAGTCAACTTATGTTAACTAATGAACCTTACTGTAAATACGTTTCAGTGATAGAGAGATGTCTTTTTATTCTAATGTCATGAACTGTATGAAATTATTAAACTTATTTGTCTGCACAACAATTACGTTTCTCATTATCCTCAAACAGGAGTTTCCCTTTTTTTCCCCAAGAACAGTAATAAGCAATCTTTTATAGATATTTGCTCAGGACTGTTTTGATGGGTATAGGGTATTTGTAAAAGAAAAGAAAAAAAACCCTCACTTGACTTTGGTTGAGGTGTAGCCCAAAATAATAAGTCTGTAAAAAAAAACACAATAAGATAACATGAATGTCCTATCACATCTTTTCTCAGGAAAATTACTCATCAATTTTACTACACAGATAAACGCAATACTGTTGCAGTAGTATGAAGTGTTGCAGTGATGCGACACAGCCAAATACTCTAGCAAACATGCTATATTCACAAGAAAGCATGTCATTTTATGATGACACAACCCTAAACTTTAACTGTCCTTGTCAGTTTTTACGACAACTTGACAGAAATTTCAACAAGCATAAAAAGACTTTGAACTGTTTCATAAAATGAAGTATTCCATTGTACGAATAAAAACATACACACTTATCAGTAAATGATAATAACCTCACAATAAATGTCAGTGTGTCAAACAGGAGGACTGTTGGGAAACGCTGAACTAGGGCATTTGTCATAGCTCGGTAAAGTTAGTTTTACGTTTGATATTCGCCGACATTCGCCTAGGCTGATTTAGGGACCGTCTGTAAATTTATCTTTCAGTACAAAACTAAGTCCAATAATCAAAGCCATAGTAAATCTGACTGAAAATATTTAGCCAATATGTCACCTTAAACAATACCTCCTCTACTGTATGTACAGTACACAAATATTTTTAGAAAAAGAAATACAGTAATTCATTAAAATGGGGTTTTTCATGTTTGAAAGGTTATAGTACATTTGTAGGTAAAAGACTGACTTACTACACATGAAATTTTGCCAATATCTTCCTTACTGTACGTACAGTACATAATTGCTCTTAGAAAACAATTATTGTTATTCACCAAAAGTTTTTTTTTTTTTCCATGTTCCAAAGACTGTAGTGTGTTTGTAGTTACAAGACTAACTTACAACAGGTGAAATTTTGCCAATATCTTCCTTACTGTACGTACAGTACATAATTACTCCTAGAAAAAAATGATTGTAATTCAACAAAGGTTTTTTTTTTTTTTTTTTTTTTAATGTTCCAAAGGTTGTAGTACATTCTCAGTGACCATACTAATTTTCTACAGGTGAAATTTTGCCAATATCCCCCTTACTGTACATACAGTGCATAATTATTCTTAGAAAAAAATTGACTGTAATTTAGCAAAAAGGTTTTTTTTTCTTGTTCCAAAGGTTGTAGTACATTCCTACTGGCCAGACTGACTTGCTACAGGAGAATTTTTTCCAATATCACCCTAACTGTACATAAAGTACATAATTATTCTTAGGAAAAAAAAAAAATAACTGTAATTCACCAAAAGGTTTTTTTTAATGTTCTAAAGCTTGTAGTATGTTTGTAGTTACAAGAGTGATTTACTACAAGTGAAATTTTCAGAATATGACCCTAACTGTACATACAGTACATAATTATTCTTAGAAAACAATTACTGTAATTCACCAAAAGGGTTTTTTAATGTTCCAAAGGTTGTAGTGTGTTTGTAGTTACAAGACTGACTTACTACAGGTGAAATTTTTCCAGTATCACTTTTACCATACATACAGTACATAATTATTCTTAGAAAAAATTACTGTAATTCAACAAAAGAAGATTTTTACATTTCGAAGGTTGTAGTTTGTTTGTAGTTACAAGACTGACTTACTAAAGATGAACTGTTTCCAATTTCACCCTTACTGTACATACAGTACAAAATTATTCTTAGAAAACAATTACTGTAATTCACCAAAAGGGTTTTTTAATGTTCCAAAGGTTGTAGTGTGTTTGTAGTTACAAGACTGACTTACTACAGGTGACATTTTTCCAGTATCACTTTTACCATACATACAGTACATAATTATTCTTAGAAAAAATTACTGTAATTCAACAAAAGAAGATTTTTACATTTCGAAGGTTGTAGTTTGTTTGTAGTTACAAGACTGACTTACTAAAGATGAACTGTTTCCAATTTCACCCTTACTGTACATACAGTACAAAATTATTCTTAGAAAACAATTACTGTAATTCACCAAAAGGGTTTTTTAATGTTCTAAAGGTTGTAGTATGTTTACTGTTACAAGACTGACTTACTACAGGTGACATTTTGACAATATCATCCTTACTCTACATACAGTACATAATTATTCTTAGAAAACAGTTACTGTAATTCACCAAAAGGGTTTTTTAATGTTCTAAAGGTTGTTGTATGTTTGTAGCTACAAAACTGACTTACTACCTGTGAAATTTTGACAATATCATCCTTACTGTACATACAGTACATAATTATTCTTAGAAAAAAAATAGTGTAATTCAACAACAGGGGTTTTTCATGTTTCAAAGGTTGTAGTATGTTTGTAGTTACAAGACTGACTTACTACAAGTGAAATTTGGCCAATTTCTCCCTTACTGTATGTACAGTATACAATACAGTACACTTATGATCTTGTCTTCCCTCCAAAATCAACTGCAGTGCATGTTTGTTCAATAATGTTCAGTTGCAAGGCGACAACCCAAAATAATTGTCCTTATTGTTAGTTACTGCGTAAGACAGAAAATAATTGTTGATTTGAACATTGTTGTTTTGTAAACTATCCAGGTGTTTGTGGAATTCTGATTATACATAAAAGTTGTATTACAGGATTTAATTCCCATGGATAGAGTAATATCTTAGTCACTTTTTTATGGAACATGATAAAAATTGCTTGAAGTTGTACTTATATTACTGAGTGTGTAGTCAGGTAATTTTTACTGTACTATTTTTTCTTTGATGTGAACAAATACATTTTCCAATAAAAAATGTGGGTGTTTTCATCTTCAGGACTTTTTCAGGACTACTTTTTAATAAGAAAATTTTTCTTATTACATACATATTTATTACACACAGAAATTGGTCAACATACATATATCTTACTGTTTTATTACATATTCAATTCTTGTTATTTTTACCATGTTACACTTTTAACACAAATTAAATCCGAATCATCCACATATTTTTTTGAGGAAAGAAGTACTGACATCATGTGTTCCATTATACATCATCAGTTATGGCTCTTTATGTATGTATGTATGTATGCATTTATGTTTCCACCAGTTTAGGTTGCACATACATAAATCTCTCTACACACACCAACACACGTTATGTTTCAAACTTTTATGGCTGACTCCCCATAGGCAAAATGGTTTTTAAACTGTATATTCTACCCACCTACACTAGCCTTACCCCTAAAACCTACCATAACAGAAAATTATATGTATTTCTTAATTATTATTAACTATATGTATTTCTTAACAATTATCTGTATAATTTACAAGGTTGGTTCCTCATAGCATGGTATGGAACGAATTAATAAATAAATAAATAAACAATTATTTCCATCTTAGTGGGAACATTTACTAGGGGTTACAGGGACCACACGTGCACAGACAAACACACAAATTATGCTGTAACATTAATTGTTGTTTACCTTAAAAAGTATGTAACTTGGTTGCCTTACAAAATTGGGTTCAAAGAAATTACAAATCTGAGTTAATACAAAGTAAAAGATAAATCAATAGAAACTCAAAATATCATGTCCTCTCCTTGGCAAACTACAAACTTGTAACTACAACCTTTAAAACATGATAAAAAAAAAAACAAAAAACTTTTTGGTGAATTAAAGTATGATTTTCAAAGAATAATTATGTACTGTATGTACAGTAAGGTTAGAATTGGTCAGTCTTGTGAACATGTGCTGTGGCACATCACTCTGCTGTGGTGACCCCTAAAAAAGGAGCAAGCCGAAGGAGGGAGAGAGAGGGAGTAAGTCAGTCTTGTAACTACAAACATACTACAACATTTGAAATGTGAAATAAACCCTTCTGGTGAATTACAGTATTTTTTTTCTAAGATTAATTATGTACGGTATGTACAGTAAAAGTGAAATTGACAAAATTTCACCTGTAGTAAGTCAGTCTTGTAAGTCAGTCTACTACAACCTTTGAAACATTAAAAAATCCTTTTAGTGAATTACAGGATTTTTTTTCTAAAATTAATTATCTACTGTATAGTAAAGGTGATAATGTCAAAATTTCACCTGTAGTAAGCCAGTCTTGTAACCACAAACATATTACAGCCTTTGGAATGTGAAAAAACACTTTTGTTGAATTACAGTCATTTTTAGGATTTTCAGGATTTTCTGCTATTTATACTACTTATTGTAAATAGTTCCAGTTATCTACACCTTAGTGTTGTAGTGCATTATAGAACAGTATGCAGTAATAATGTATTGAATGTAAATTATAATCTTAATTCAAATTATTACACGGATGCCACCGTACTGGGACAATATAAGCCCTCCCTACACCAGTGGCATGCTGTGGTGTTTTAAAATGAAAAGGCAGCTATACTGTTTATATGTACAGTATTTAAAAAGTTAAATATATGTATGTCTGTTTATGGATTACACCTTGCCTTGCCTTGACTCTTTTGTTGTGTTTGCTGATGACTGACCCTGCCTGTACGACTCAGATTGTAATAAAGCCTGTAAGTGGATCCTCAACCCCATTGTCACGCTCCACGTTACAGTTATAGCTCAAAGTAGCAGCAAAAAGTACAAAAAGACTAAATACTTGAAATACAGGATAGGAAGATAACAAAGCACAACTAGTTTCACTGTTGCTTCATGATTTTCCTCAGTGTTTTACATTATAAAACAGTATGCAGTAATGACAATCAAACATAAGGGCACAAAAGCGCAAGTAACGCCTGAGTGATCAAGAATATTCCAGTGTGCAAATTAGCTTTTCGTTTGATTCCTCCATTCTCATTTCCTTTCCTCGCGTCTTAGCTCCACCAAATTAGGATATGAGGAAGGATGCAAGGAAAGGAAATGAGGATGCACAAAAAAGAAGTAAGAAGAGCCCAAAGAATACTTTGACTGTCTGCGACGTAATTTTCGTCAACAGGAGGGTCCGCGGACTTCTGCACGTACTATACAACAGCGCAGGCGCCAGTGAATGCAGGCATAGAACGAGTCCACTAGGTTGAACCCACTGTACTTTGAAAGCTGTGCGCCAGACGGAGCAGAATGACGAAAAGGAAAAAGTAGATATTTCTTTAACAAGAAAAATGTCTGAGAGGCTTGCAAATTAACTGTTTTCACATGATATTCAGCTGTAGCTATAAGAACGTCTGAAATGACTAATGCGACAATAGATTGTTGTGGTAAAAAAAATCCTTTAGCCTTAAAGGGGTCATTGGATGCCCATTTTCCACAAGTTGATATGATTCTTTAGGGTCTTAATGAAAAGTCTCTAATATACTTTGATTAAAAGTTCTTAATGCTTTTGTAAAACAACACCCTTTTTACCTTGTCTGAATGAGCTCTGCAAAAATTATCTCATTCTAAGTGGTTGTTCATTTAAATGCAAATGAGCTCTGCTCGCCCCGCCTTCTCTCTGTGGAATGACGAGTCTGTTTACTTTAGCCACATTTATCGGCTAAACTTCCTAACGACCATGTTATAAGGAAAGGCGATCGCAAAGATTCATAAAAAAACCTTTATACACACTTCTGCTGTAAGTGAAGCTGATCGGGAGGCGCATTCCCTTCACAATCAAATGTAATCCACTGCATCTTCAGTGGCTCAGATGTCGGGAGTAAATGACGACCACTATGTTCATTATTACATCCAGCAACACAACACCTCAATTGCTCAATCTAACTTACATCAATCTACTTCGCCATCGAAACAAGGAAAGTAACTGGACTGTGACAGCTGGTCTGAAGTAAGAGCTCACGTCAATCAACTATCGTGGGAACGGCCTCTGTCGGTGTGACGGTACACCGACAGGCATCTGAGAACGGTTTGATTTGAAAAAGGGGATATTATTTTTACAGATTAATTAAAAACCACTGCACAGATTTTTATCATTATAGGGTAGATTTGTTTATACACTGCCAACACACATTAATGTTCAAACAACATGAAACAGTGAACTTTTACAGCATCTGATGACCCCTTTAAAGAGGCATAAAGACCTTCTCAGTTTCGTCTTTTAAACTCACTCTTTTCCTTTCTTACATTTGATTCTGAACTGCAATCCAAGCAGTTTGAAGAGTATTTCACATATCTTTTAATCTTTTATAATCAATATATATATATATATATATATATATATATATATATATATATATATATATATATATATATATATATATATTGAGCATTTATATTCAGTCGCTCAGTTCACAGTTTCTTATTAATAAACAGTTTACTTGTGTAGTATTTTAATATAAGATCCAAATACAAATTAGAAAAGAGTAAATACATACCCAGTTATGCCAACCAACACCAGGACAATTTTAATATTTTGAAACTTCATTATTCCTCTATGTTCGTCCTTGTTCACCTCGTGGACTGAATGTCAAATAGAAAAATACAGATAGAAAAAAAGATCTTACCAATGACAGTACAACTAACCTAGCTTTAATCTGGCTGAACTTAGCCATGTTTTAATTAAGAGTTCTAGTATAGAGTTCTTTATGAAAGACATTTTATGTAGATGTGGACATTTACCGTTGTCTATGGACTACTTGCACAACTACTTCCGCGTTCTACTTGTTACGCCTCGGGAGTTTGTGTTCAGCGCACCTACATACAGACAGTTTCTCATGAGAACGCAGATTATTACTACATTTTAGGGCTGGCATTTCTTTTAAAAAAACATTTAATCATATTCTCGGCTTTAACATGAATCATATTCAACCTGCTGAAAGGTTACTTATAAACATATTTCCCTTCCGTATGTGCATTCTGAATAAAAAATAAATATATTTCCCCACTAACCTGCCCCATTCTCATGAACAGTATTTAATTTGTGGTTTGTGTCTCTGAAAATGTCCGAATTTAAAATCATCCCGCGAAATTTCATTTTATTAGGCGTTTAAGTCAACTAGATGATTACAGCGCATTGACAATGTACATAACCGGAAATAACTGAGCCGTAAGATTTCAAAACGGAAAAGAGTCACAAGGCTCAGTGCAAGTAGTCCATTGCATATAAGTGTTCTGGTCGTATGCCAAGGTGCTGGAGGACGTACCTGGGGCAAGTTTAAGCTCAAACCGGTGCGCAACGTTTTGCTACGGTTTCCGGGTTGAACGACATGTTTCCTGGAATCGGTGTGCAGTGGTGTGCAATGGGTTTTAAGATACGTTTTATTTCAGCGAGACTTGCTGGCTGACATAGTCAAATGGGAGGAGCTGGAGCTCTAGCTCTTCCCTCGCTGGAGGTAATGGGTGGAGATAGACCACTAACCACACCCTAACCCTACCCCTTACCCTATCCTAAACAAAACTCCACCCATTAGTTCACACAGAGGTGGAGCTGGACATCCAGAGAGGATGAGCTGGAGGCCATTCGGCTCTACAGTGAGCAGTACTTGCAATCAGCAGCAACATGTATATAAACCACGCGGTATTAAAGAGACACTGATTAATGTAACATAAAAATAATATACATATTTATATATTTTGCTATTGTATTGTTGAGTGACACTTTCATAAACTTTTCTATACTCCTCTGATTATATAATGGTAAATGTTACAATATCATAGCACAACAACAGTGATCAGCAATGTACCTCAGTAGAACGCGTGCATGGGTTTGAGTCTGTTTACAAACCTGTTGTCTATTGAGAACATTTTAATGACATGATTTTGCTCCAAATATAGTCAAATATGACTTATGTTTTTAATAACATCTGTCGAGTTTTTTAACTTCCTTTTTTGATCTGACGTGGTTTAAAACCACAGAATGAGACAAAATCATTATTTTATACAGTATTTTATAAACTGATAAAGGCTGTTAATTAGCATTGCACTGCATCTATAGTTTATTCATATAAAAATGCCCGATATGGCTCGAAGAACAGAGATAAACCATTTAGTCGCAATCGTACAGATATGTCTCCATGTTCCATGAGTTAAAACGTCTCTATCTGAGTTTTATTCAGCAACGCAAAAGCGTATACCTTTGTCCATATTAGGGATTTCCTGTATGAATGAAACATTATATTACATTATATTAACACCTTATTTTGGGTAAAAATAGGAATAATAATACTTCTCTGTAATTTTTTTTTTACTCCAGTGTAGCTAAGTTTTTTCCTCTCTCTCAGTGAATGCATAAGATTTTCTGACCAAAAAAATGACTTTTAATCATAATTAATTTTATAATAAATTCTTATACCTTTCTTAATATTTATAGTTGGGCCTACTGCGTGTTAACAGATCATGCTGCAGTTTTCTGTCAAATATACTGATAATCATTTACAATAATTATTGTTTTGTTTAATGTTTTTATTTAGTAATAACAATAATCAGAATTAGTCATACTGATAAAAACATTTTGGTCAAATTGTGCAGCTCTACAAACAAGCACAACAAACTCAGTGTTCTTCTATTTTTTTAATTATTTGAAATGAAACAATGATAGAGAGGTTAAAGTGAAGTTGTGGTAAAAATGGAACCCAAACAATATCTTTCCGGAGCTGATTATCAATCAATCCTTAAGAACAAGCAGAATAGCCTGCATTTCTTATCATTTCTGAATATTAAGGCCTATATGTTTATTTTGTTTATGCTCTGTTTATTTCGTTTTGTTTTTGTGTATACTTTATTTTTTATTTATTTGTGTTTCATGTGTATCTATTTACTCAGTCTCACTTGCACTCCTATTTTTTATTTTATTTGTTTAAAGGGTTTTTACATATGTTTGTTGAATGTTCACGCTTAAATATTGAAATAGTCATTTTATGTGCTTTCTCTTCACTCGTCAAATTTCTAGGACAGTTTTTTACACTAGTGGGGCCTATTTTCATTATCTTGCCTAGGGCCCCACAAACATACAGGCCGGCACTGGCTGCTAAATTGGGAATTGCGGCTGCTAAAAGTCAAAGAACTAACAGTAGCCTAATTTTTCGAAAAGAAACACATTCTATTCGTAATCATATTTGTTTTTAGACTTTTACTTAAACTACAGCAAAACAGAATAGCCTGTTTACACCTCACTTCATGCGTTTTCTCTGATTGGATAGCTATCCGATCGTGAAAAGTCCAGGTGTAAATGCCCTCCGAAAAGCTTAGGCTATTCGAGACAGGTCGCTCAAACCACTTCAGGAGGTGGTCTGTGCCGCATTCCAGACAAAACTGGACAAGTGTAAATGCATCTGTTGTTGAAACCACATATGTTTAAAAAAAAAAAAAACTCCCTATAATATGTTGCAGTAAGATATGACCGCGCTAATGCAACACGCATCGCCGCAGATGAGTATCTGTTCTGCAAGCGGATGCACAAAAAGAAACTGAAAGTAAGACGCATACGCTCAGCACACAATAATCTTCATTAAAAGCAGTAAGACTTACGTATCTTTCCGGTGCTGTTGCTGCTCGTTCTCATATTACGGTCTTTGATCTTGAATTTAGCTGATGATGAATAAAATGCAGCCCTTATCTGTTGCTTTCGTTGACGTGAACTCCGTTAAATTTAAAGATAGCGCGACACATATGTGCGAATAGAAAGGTTGTAACAAATCAGACAACCGATCTGCGGAAACGCATAAAGTGACCAGGTGTAAATAGGCCTTAAGAAGAGATGCAGAGTGTCTGATAACAGTTTTAAAATATGCCTATATTTGCTCAGGTTTGGCATATCACGGTGCATGTGTTCTTACAATATCAAATACCATTTGTTGTCTATATCATGTGGAATTTATATCTATCCATTGTTGGCTATTTTGCTTTATCAAACTGAAGTTTTTGTTTTTAAAGTAGGCCTAATTTATGCTACTGTTTTGAAGTACTGTGTTGAAGTAAATATCAAAGACCTTATTTTTTGATAAAGAGAGAAAAGCTTACTGTGATACAAATGTGTTACAAATGCGTTACAACTTAAAATTAAAATTAAAACCTTGTTATTGTAGTAAATGTGGTTGAATGAATTGTGATGTTTTTTTGTTTGTTTGTTTGTTTGTTTTTTTTTAAAGTTACTAATACACTTATATTTAGTCAGTAATCTAAATATCATCTAAATACATGTCCGGCCCCTGATTTTATTCACAGCCCTCAGCATGGCCCCTACTGAGTTTGGATTTGACACCCCTGGTTTAAATATACATTGAACCAAACACTGTCATAACATCTTAGTTGACAATTCAGTATACTTTATTTTTGACAAAACATGCCATGTTTCGGTAGTGACAGCACATTTTCGGTAGTGACAGTAATGCTTTGGTATTGACCACGTTACATTACAGAATTTTAACTTGCATACTAAAACACTACTAAAACATACAAAAATTTTTTTTTAAAAAATGGCATAACTCTACTAAAATTTTATTTCCCCCAAATAAAGGATTATGTGTTCCCCTACTGAAACAATGATGACATGTTTAAGTTACGATAGTGAGAATTTTATGAGATAACACCCCAAAAAACAAAGATGTCACTACTGAAACTTCACAACTTTTCGGTTGTGACTGTTTCGGTAGTGACAATTTTAGATACTTTTAAAAAATAAAGATGCTAATCAAGACATGGTTAACTAGCACAGTTCTGAGCAGTTGTACACATATAAAAACTAAATGTTATGGAATAACCCCCCCCCCCCCAAAAAAAAGAGTCTAATCAGAAAAATGTTGTTCGGTAGTGACATTTTTTTAAAGTTACACACAGATTTTTCATACTTTTGAACACATTTACCTCAAAATAATAGGGCCTATCTACTCACCATGTAGTTATGAGAGAGAGTGACACATAAATATTTCCTGATCACAAATGTAGGGGTGTAGATATATATATATATATTGAAATTTTTTTTTTAAATCAAAAAGCTTTTTTTTTGTCAACAACAACAACAATAACAACAACAATAGAATAAAACGCCAAAAATGCCTTTTCATAAATTGACATTTAGTGGTTAGGGTTGGGATTGTGGGACAGCAGTTTGCACCAATTCTGTAGAATGGCCCATATAGTGTAGCCTATAATATGACCTTTGACCTTTGAATTGTATGTTAGCAATTGAGAAAAACTGTTCTGCACCCGTTTCAGTTTAAAGGGAAATATATAATGATAATCTAATACCGTATCACTGGGTGGCACTATAAACCAATGTCACCGGCAGACGGTCCATGGGCGAGTACAAATGTTTAAAGTTATTTATATTTACATATTTCCAAACTGCATTATAAATGTTCAGTTATATTTACATGTTTACATTACTGCAGTACAAAAGTTCAAAGTTATTTATATTTACATGTTTACAGTACTGTATTGAAACTGTTCAATGTTTATTATACTGAAAAGTTTACAATCCTGCAGTGCAGGCAAGGTTGTATAAAATAATTTGGTAACACTTTACAATACGTAGGCACAAATATGCATTAATTCATGCTTAACTAATGCAGAGAGAATCATGAGTTAATATATAACTCATGAAGAACTAAACCATTTATTAATAATGGCTTCATCAGCAACAAATGAACATTCTATATGAGTCATAGATTAAGTAATCAATAAATTGTTATTAGTTAAATGTGTCATAATGTATTAATTACCTAATAACTTATTTTATTAACTAATAGTGTAAACTCATGTGTTAATTACCACAGTGGGTTGAAGCCACGCATTTCATCTTCCAGTTGTTTGCTTTAATTAATCATTAGCTAATGATTTGCAAAGATATCATTATGTTATGACTTTACTTGTTGAGGCACAGAATTATTAACTAATTGTTAAATAATATATCATTGTGGTTATGGATTTAGAATTAGTGCCTCAACAAGTAAAGTGCATGGCTTCAACTCGTTGAGGCACATGATTAACTAACTAATTCTATATGGGCTTGGCACAGAGAAAATGGCTCAGTTTGCACTCAACATGTGAATTCCAAAAGCATTAGAGTGACTCTCTGAAAAATCAAGGAACTATGTGGGTGTTTCTCTTTGTGGACTTTTGCTCCAGTATGTGTAAGATGAATAAAACCTTTCTGACAGAGAGAGGGAGAATTTTTAGAGGTGGTTGAGAATTGCAGCATAATGGCATGGAACTACAGCTAAAAAGCATATAAATTAGGCTCTGGTATACTTTGGAGTGTAGATTGCTAAAACAGAATGTATAAAGGGCTTGTGATTGCTCAATGGTGTCCCATGAAACTGAAATCCATTATCATAAAGTTGTCTCAAGTTACATGTTTCTGTGAAACTGCCTGAAGCAATCTAATCTGGAATGGACACAACACCTTGTTTTAAACCGTTTGAAGTAAATGGTTTGAATTGGTTTTAGTTAAAACTGATCAAGGGATGAAACATACATATTAAAATATAGTATCACATTTTGATCTAAAAAAAACTATTTTTATTTATTTTTGTTTTTGTTAATTTCCTAGTTGGTCTTATAACCACTGGTGACACATAATGCTGAACCTAGCAATCATTGGCAACACCAGCAACTATTTTTTTTTATTTATTTTTTGTCAAAAATGCTTATTGTAGCAGCCCAGTGAGACTGATGTTAACAATTACAATGTGAAGAATTTTTCAACAGTCCGAATGAAAATTACGCCTGAACTCCTAAACAGTTTCTCTACTGATATAATGTAATTTATTGATTTAAGATCAAAACACAGTAAAGATAACAGTAAGCCAGCTTAAATTATATTACAAATGTAAAATAATAATAATAATAATGAAAAATTCATACCCAGCTAGTGACATGCCAGCCAACACAAGAAGAAAGGTATTAGCATTTTGAAGGAACGTCATTATTCCTGAGTTAGACTTGTGTCGTTAAATCAGTTAGAGAACTGAATTACTGACAGAGGACGAAAACAGAACAGAGACAGAGGGAGGAGTGTGTTGCTGTGTGTTGCTGTGCTGTAGGAACAACAGACCATACATGTTGCTCTACTGGTAGAGCAAGGAGGTGTGCCCCAATATTTTTCACTCAAAAAAAACTGTATATGCACAGTGGATAATTTCTCTCTAATTACTCTCAAGTCACTTAAATCATTTATTCAGCTGATTCATTATTCAAAAACATAGATTAATTCAGAAATTAAACAAAAAACACTGATATGCTTATTTTGCTATATTCTCCTTGAAGGTATTAAAACCACCTGTGTACTTTACAAGGACCATGTTGACCTAATAAGACCTGCTATGTCTTGGGTGCATAAGTAAATATTTGCAAGAGCGATACAAAGAACTTCAATAATATTTTTTCTAGTCGCTTCCTGTAGGCACAGCATATAAAGGCAGTGACTATTTACACTAAGTGTAAATAGCGATGGAGGCTATTTACACCAAGTGTGCATTGTGTCGTGGAAATTCCCAAAGCTAATCTGACTTCACCACAGACATATCAAACAACTACAGTTGTTAATATAATAACTACAGTATCTCGAGCTAATTCCCTGAACTCCTCGAATACTTGCAATACAATCCAAAGAACTACAGTATCTCAAGCTAATTCCCAGAATTCCTTGAATACAACATTATCCAATACTTCCCTGAAGTATGGTGACGGCATCCCATCAAGAAGCTACTATCACTACCTCAATCACACATGAGCACACAGGTCTTTAGCATCTATACCAGGGGTGGCGAACGTCGGTCCTGGAGAGCTGCAGCTCTGCAGAGTTTTGCTTCAACCCTAATCAAACGCACCCAGGCCTGTCGCGACAAGGCAGGCAAACCAAGCAATTGCTTGGGGCCCCAAGACAACGACTGGTTAAGAATAAAATGCAGCGACAAACTGTGTGAGCGCCCCATTGATAGTGAATGCAGTAAAGTGCAATGACACTGTTATCGGGATCCCCCTCAAGGGGGCCCCCCTCGCTGACAGCAGCCAGCCAACCACGCGATCTCTGCTGCCGGCAAAATACAAAACTTCCTCGGCAGTCATGAAGCGGAATTATGCTTCAGGAAGCCAAAAAAAGAAAGAAGAGAAAGGAAGAGGAGGATAAGAAAAAACAAGACAGTGGTAAGTGATAAATTACACACATAAAATAGCTCTACTTGTCTTGTACAAATGGTGCAATTTTGCAGCAGGTAGGCTAGCAGAAATATGTTTATGTATGTTAGCTAAGCTACCTGCCTGACAGCAAATGCTGCTTGTAACGAACAGTTAGAGCAACTTTTTTTTTGAACGGACGGAATATGGTTACATACTGTAATATGTTTTTTAACGGGATAAGGAAGACGCAGATCTGTTCCAGAATCGCTGTTTATCATATTTAATGACATGACATTGCTATAGCTTTGTAATAGGTTTTGATGAAAGTGGCATAGCATGCTATACTAACTATTCCACTGTGATAATCTATTTAGGAAAACCACACAATAAATTCTGTGCATCAAACATTAGCTTGGGATGTTTTTAAGCATTGGTAGTCGACTCACAGCACTACTAATAATTAGTAAACATTTAATTATAATTTCATTGTTTGTTAACAGTAAAAAGTGTATTTATATAGCACATTTCATACACAATGGCAATTCAAAGTGCTTTACATAGAAGAAATTAAAATAATAAAAAGAAATAAGAATAATTAAAACAGTTTAGAAAAATAAAATAAAATACAGTACTGTACTGTACTGTATACTGTCAGTACAGTCGGACGAACAGCTGCACAGTGCTCATTCAGTAAATGCATAGCTAAAGACTAAAGATTAATTAACTGTCAATTTACCTTCTTTTAATGATTGTTATTATTATAAAGTGTTACCATCTTTTCTTTCTCCCTCAAGGTGCTTTGCTTAAATTTCTCAGCCCTCAGGCTCTTCCTAAGGATACCTCCACTGATGAAGGTAGAGTGAATTTCTCTCACTGACCTGAGCTGAGCTGTTAAAAGTGACCTCTTTCAATATGCTAACAGTGAAATGGTAATTTCAGATTTTTTTTAATTATTATTTTCCCAGCTACACCATCAACTTCATCCTCAACATCAACAGATGCATCACTTCTCAGTGCTGATGTTTCCTCTTCAGCACAAGGTACCACAAGCTCTATAATTATAGCTGATATCCTGCACAGCCCAGAGTTTAAACTGATAAGTGTGTGCTGTCATATTGTTAGAAAAAAACAGTGCAAATCACTACTGAATTCCCATCAAAGTGTGTAAATACTAGTCACTTTTGCCCATGGACATTTCAGAATTTTTTATATACAGTAGTGCCTGTCAAATTTCTAGGTGTCAGACACTCTGTGATGCATTCTGTACCTGAACAGATGGATTATATTAATAAAAAAAACATTATTTTTCCCCAGCTACACCGTCAATAGCATCTCTCACAGTTATTTAGTTATTGTGCACTTTTTTAATGTATATTTGATTTTATGGTACAGTGGTGTTTTTTGCAAATGTTCAATTGTTGAAAATGTTCAAATTTTATGCACTTTATATGCAACAGCAGTATTTGCACTGTAAACCTTTTTTATTTATATAAAGTGTGAGTGAATTTAAACTGTATGGCTATGCTGTGGTTCCTTTGCGTGCGTGCGTGCGGGGGGCCTCCATGTCCATTTTGCTTGGGGCCCCCAAATTCCTTCAAACGGCCCTGAACGCACCTGAACAAGCTAATCAAGGTCTGAAGGGTTACTAGAAAGCTACAGGCAGGTGAGTTTTAATTAGGGTTGGAGCTGAACTCTGCAGAGCTGCGGCTCTCCAGGACCGGAGTTCGCCACCCCTGATCTATACACTCTCACCGCCATTCTCAGCTGTATGTGTCACACCCCTGTGGACTGTTTTGTTGGTTTTGCCCTCTTGTGTCCTTATTTGGTCTTTCCTGTTCCGTTGCTTGTTAAGTCATCACTGGTTTATCACTCCCACCTGTCTTTGTCTAATTAGCTGTCATATATAAGTTTGATTCAGTTCTTTGTTTCTTGTCTGTTCTCAATGTTAGTTTCCGTTGTGTTGGCATGTGGTTTCCCTGCTGTTCCTGTTTTTGGATTTTTCTATTAAAGCATGTTTTGTATTATTTCCTCGTCCCTGCGACTCCTTCCCGCACACGACCCTGAGAGTAGGCTGTTACCTCAGCCCAAGGACAGCTCTATAGTCTTCCAACACTATCACTGTCTTTATGGTGGTCTTTTGAGTATAGTCTTTAGTACTCCTATTCCTCAGCTGCACAGCATATACCAGACACCGCTCCCAAGTTGCTCTTTGCAGGAATGAAAATTTTATTCACAGCCGGGAGCCCACTGGTCACAACAACCAAGAGAGACTCCCTGAACAGAAAGATACATGTACATTTATACCTTGTAGTTGAGTAAAAATCAATATCACTCAAGTCTTCTTCACTGTAATTGGTTATACTGATGTGGTCACTGGTTTGTCGTATGACAAGGATAGTTCTACAGTTTTAAGCACATTTTGGGTGAAGGATTGGACAATCCTCAAATGCAAACTGTGTGTGTTTTGCTTTATTTTTTATATATTTTTAATTTATTCTTCATTCATGTTTAATCATATAATCATTTATAATAATCATTATAGTCATTTATATATTCATTTTATTGATTAATTAATTGATTAGTCATTTATATTATATTATAGTTGGTTTTTGTATATATATATATATATTTTTTTTTTTTTCCATTGTTGTTCAGTCTTATGACTGTGTCATTTCAAGGACTGTTTGTCTTCATGATAAGAGATACAAGGCAATGTTTATAGAAACTCAAGGTTTATCGGATGTTGTTGTGAATCGGTTTGGTATAACAATACTTGTTGGATTTGTGTTCTTCAGACGAAGTCTGAGCATTGAGACATACGCAACTAAGACTATTCAATAAACTCTGCTCCTTTTTACCATCCTTACTTCCTGCTTCTACTCTTCACTTTCACTGGCTTTTTCCTCAGTCAACTTCTTAGCTGATAGAAGACTGTTAATAGTGTTTTGGGTATTTCTGGGTACCAGACAAGACCTCCTGTTAACAGGGTTTGGGTATTAGACTACTCTGCTGAGTTGTTCTGTTACTGGACAAACTGATATTTTCTAACGGGATCTGGCTTCCGGGGCTGGATCTTAATTGTCTAGGCATGGAGACAGAGATCTAACATGGGTAAGTATAGATTATTTAATCACGGAGACATGATCTTTGATCTGAGCATCACTTAGACTGCACTTTTCTGAACAAGTCTATATTGAACATACCCTTTCAACGTATTCTAAGGCCATTAAATAAAAATTTCCGTCACAATTGCAATAACTGCTATTTACACTAGTAAAAATAGCATATTTTCTTAGCGACAGAGGATATTTACACTAAGTGCGAATTGCAATAGATGTGATTTACACTAAGTGGAAATAGCAATTAGATGCTATATTTACACTAAGTGAAAATAGTATATTTTCTTAGCGATAGATGCTATTTACACTAAGTCCAAATACAGTAGCAATGGATTCTATTAATACTAAGTGCAATTAGCTATAGATTATCTACACTGTTTAAATATTGCTATTATATTGTAACGTTGAGAGGGAGACGAGAGGCGAGCGGATCCAATTGCGAGCTTTTATTTAATGGACGAGGCAAAGACATGGTCAGACAGGCAGGGTCAAAATCACAGCAAACAGGAATAACGGAGGCAGGCACAATAGAAGTCCGTGAGGCAGGCGAGGGTCGATCAACGGCGAACATAATCCATAACGTGTAGCAGAGAGTAATCCTTATAACGAGCAATAGTCCAAAAAGGCCGGCGGCGAGACAGTCGGAAACGAGAAGACAAGGCGAGAAAACTAAACACTGGAAACTAGGAAGCGCTAACAATGAAGAACACAACAACAATACTCCGTGGCTTGCATGGAGAAAGACTGGGGCTTTTATAGAGCTGCTGATTGGTCACGGGGCTGACGCAATCAGCGCAATGGATACTGGGAGATGTAGTCCGGGGTGTGGTGCAACAGTCAGAGTGTGTGAATAAGGTGGGAGCGACATCTGGTGGTGAGCGGTCCGCAGGACACCGACCAGATTCGTGACATAGCCCCCCCCCAAGGAGCGGCTTCCAGACGCTCCAACAGCCAAAACAGTCCTGGGGAGCGGTGGGAGGGCCAGGAGACTGAGGCAGAACCGGCAGGGAGGAAGCCTTCCAGGGCGGAGCTGGAGGCGGGGCAGGAGGCGCAGGAGCCCTCCAGGGCGGAGCCGGAGGCGGAGCAGGAGGCGCAGGAGCCCTCCAGTGCGGAGCCGGAGGCGGAGCAGGAGGCACAGGAGCCCTCCAGGGCGGAGCCAGATGCTGAGCAGGAGGCGCCGGAGCCCTCCAGGGCGGAGCCGGAGGCGGAGCAGGAGGCACAGGAGCCCTCCAGGGCGGAATAGGAATCCGCGTCACGGTCTGGGACCTGGGGAAAGCAGGGACAGAGGAGGCAGACAGAATGCAGCAACCCCCCAGGGCGGAACAGGAGGCGGAGCAGGAGGCGCCGGAGCCCTCCAGGGCGGAGCCGGAGGCGGAGCAGGAGGCACAGGAGCCCTCCAGGGCGGAGCCAGATGCTGAGCAGGAGGCGCCGGAGCCCTCCAGGGCGGAGCCGGAGGCGGAGCAGGAGGCACAGGAGCCCTCCAGGGCGGAATAGGAATCCGCGTCACGGTCTGGGACCTGGGGAAAGCAGGGACAGAGGAGGCAGACAGAATGCAGCAACCCCCCAGGGCGGAACAGGAGGCGGAGCAGGAGGCGCCGGAGCCCTCCAGGGCGGAGCCGGAGGCGGAGCAGGAGGCACAGCAGCCCTCCGGGGCGGAACAGGAGGCGCAGCAGCCCTCCGGGGTGGAGCCAGAGTCAGAGCAGGAACCTGCGTCATAGACTGAGACCTGGGGAGAACAGTGACAGAGGATGCAGACAGAAGAAAGGAAGAAGCAGAGTTTCGCGGTTAACGCCCCCTCCATAAGAGGTTCTACAGCGGACGCCGACACCTCTGGAGGCATTGGCGCAGCTTCTCCGACGGGGAAGGCCTCTGGAGCAGACTTGTGACCAGACGGGACCTCTGGAGCAGACTTGTGACCAGACGGGACCTCTGGAGCAGACTTGAGACCAGATGGGTCCCCTGGAGCAGACTTGTGATCAGTCGTAAGCTCAGGGGCGGACTTATGAACAGACGTGACCACAGGAGCACAGTGTGCAGCCCATACGCACCAAATGGCAACTGCCATTAAAGGAAGAGCCGCAGTAGATAGTGGGGAGTCTGTGGGCCTTGAGGGTGTGGATGCTGTCGACTTATGGCTTGGAAATGTGGGTTCTGCGGGTTCAGCTGATACATGAGGCTCTTGGTGGTCGGCTGAGACGTGACTTGACTCTGGGCAGTCAGACGAAACGTGACTTGGCTCTGGCCTCTCAGACGAGACGTGATGGGGCTCTGGACAGATGGACGAGACGTGACGAGGCTCTGGAAGGTCAGACGAGACGTGACTTGGCTCTGGAACAGTAGCAATAACTTCACTAGGCTCAAGAGGATCAGCTGTGGTTTGACTTGGTTCGTGAAGGCCAGTAGTGAGCTGACTTAACTCATGTAGATCAGCGGTGACTTGTCCTGGCCCACGGAGCGCAGTAGTGAATTGACTTGGCATGTGAAGACCAGTGGAGATTTGACTTGGCTCAGGAGACACGGCTGTAACCTGACTTGACCTAGTATGAACAGCTGCTGTAAGGTGACTTGACTCAGGAACAACATGGCTTGACCCAGGAACAGCAGTAGTAACGTGACTTGACTCGTGGGGAACAGCTGTGACTTGGCTTGACTCGTGGAGAACAACAGCTGTGTCTTGACCTGACTCTGTGTCTTGGCCGGACTTGGAAGTTTGACTTGACCCAGGAGTGGCAGCCGCGGCGTGAAGAAGCGCCATTTTAGCTGCCCATACAGCCATTAGGGGTGAGTCCAGCACGTGGGCCATCATGACCACAGGCGGCGTCCGAGTGTTGGCCGAGAGTTCTGGGATGGCGGCCATCTTGTGGCATGGCTTGGAGACAGCGGCCATCTTGTGAACTGGCTTGGGGATGGCGACCATCTTGTGAACAGGCTCTGGGAGGGCGGCCATCTTGTGCAGTGGCTCTGGCGTGGCGGCCATCTTGTGCAATGGCTCTGGCGTGGCAGCCATCTTGTGCAGTGGCTCTGGCGTGGCAGCCATCTTGTGCAGTGGCTCTGGCGTGGCAGCCATCTTGTCAGTGCTTGGCTCAGAAAAGATGGCTGTAACTTGACTTGAGACAGGAGCGACAGTTGTAATTTGACTTGATGCAGGAAACGCAGCTTTAACTTGACTTGTCTTAGGAGAGGCAGCTCTTACTTGACTTGACACTGGGACAGTAGCTGTAGCTTGACTTGACTTGGAAACTTGACTTGACTCAGGATGCGCAGCTGCAACTTCGTATGGCTCTGGTATGGCAGCTGTGACATGACAGAGCTCCGTTGTCGCCGCCATTTTAGAAACGGACTCCGCCGTCGCCGCCATCTTGTGAGCGCGCACCGGCGCAGCCGCCAACTTGCGAATGGGCACCACTGTCGCCGCCATTTTGTGCACGGGCTCTGTTGTCGCCGCCATGGTATGAACGCGTTCCGGCGCAGCCGCCATTTTGCGAGCGGGATGCGCGGCCGCCATTACCGTGTTGTCGCGTTCCTCCTCCGCGACACCCACAGTAAATGATGAGCCCACACACAAAAGAGCAAAGTCCATGAATGCGGCAAGTGATGTACGCGGACCCTCTCGTCTCAGCCTCGCCTTTAACAGTTCATTTAAACCATCACAGAATATTTCAATGAGAATGCAGTCCAGGAGATCAGAATGATTTGCAATGGCTATGAATTCACAGATATGTTGTTCAAGAGTACGTGGTCCCTGTTTAAGTCTGAACAAAATCTGGGTTGTGTCCATACCTGTGCATTGTCCGTGTGTAAAGCTGCTGGATCCTTTTGTGACGGAGTATTCTGTAACGTTGAGAGGGAGACGAGAGGCGAGCGGATCCAATTGCGAGCTTTTATTTAATGGACGAGGCAAAGACATGGTCAGACAGGCAGGGTCAAAATCACAGCAAACAGGAATAACGGAGGCAGGCACAATAGAAGTCCGTGAGGCAGGCGAGGGTCGATCAACGGCGAGCATAATCCATAACGTGTAGCAGAGAGTAATCCTTATAACGAGCAATAGTCCAAAAAGGCCGGCGGCGAGACAGTCGGAAACGAGAAGACAAGGCGAGAAAACTAAACACTGGAAACTAGGAAGCGCTAACAATGAAGAACACAACAACAATACTCCTGGGCTTGCATGGAGAAAGACTGGGGCTTTTATAGAGCTGCTGATTGGTCACGGGGCTGACGCAATCAGCGCAATGGATACTGGGAGATGTAGTCCGGGGTGTGGTGCAACAGTCAGAGTGTGTGAACAAGGTGGGAGCGACATCTGGTGGTGAGCGGTCCGCAGGACACCGACCAGATTCGTGACATATATATACTGCTATTTATAATAATTTTTGCAAATAGAGGCAATTATCTGCACCTCAGTATTGTGTGTGTGTGTGTGTATATATATACATTATATATATATATATATATATATATATATATATATATATACACACACACACATGCATACATATACATACATATATATATATATAAATTAAGCTTCATGCAAACATTAAGTGCAAACACTTAAAAGTGCATTCAATGGCTTTTGTTTTATCAAACAATTACTCAGTCAAATCATTTAATTTAACATTGTGTCAAACACCGAAAAATGCCTAAATTGTGAAAGACAGTTTAGCTTTAAACAGCAACAGACAGAATTTAAAAAAAGAAAACATGAGCACTCATACAATACTGGTGTTGCACTAATTAGTTGTCACAAAATGTAAACAAAATTCAAAACACAATACTGTTTAGAGGGATAGTTCACACAAAAATGTGAATTCTGTCATCAGTTACTCATGCAAACATACACCCCTGATATATCTAGTTACTGTGTAAGTGTAACATCTGCGGGCTGTAATTTAAAGTGATCGCTCATTACCCTCTTGCTCAGTGTGTCACGGTGAGTTGGGGTGGAGGAGAGAGGGACGAGGAAACGAAGGAGTAGACTTGACAAAACAATATACTTTTAATAAATCAGAACCAAAAGTCAAAACAGGAGAGGAAAAACCACAAAGGAGAACAGGAAAACAATATAATGCAGAACACAGGACACTAGAAACACTGGGCTTAAATACATTACAAACGAGGGAATAAACAAGACACACCTGGGATCAAATTAGAACAGGAAACATGACCATAAAAAGAAACAGGAACTAAGGCTGGGGTAAACACGGAACACAAAGTCCAAAGTCCAAACCCTGACACCATGTAGTTACTGTGTTAGTGTCAACGAATTTCTGAGTCCTCTTCCCGGGAGGGGCTGTCATGAGGAGAATGGGTGTCAGCAACCCAGGTTCGGGCGGGTCAGAAGACGCACCAGAGAACCTACTCCTCGTCCCCCCAATCTAGTGCAGGGTTTGTGCAGGGAAGCTTAGTCATTTAAGTTCGTAGACACCGGGTCCAGCCATGTGTCAGCGCGTGCCTGCCGAGCCCTCGGTCAGGAACAAGCCAGCAGTAGGAGGACTCAGAGGAAGCAAACAGGTTCATCTGATCGGCACTGAATCGACTCCAGATAAGCTGGAACCCAGGGTAGGAGTCGCCATTCTCGGAGAGTTGCTCTTTTTAACAACTTGTCTCTCCAAAAAATAAACAGCATGCAGCAATATTAGCCGCAAGACTCCAGAGGAGGAGATGGTGAGTGAGTTGCAGCATGCAACGGAAGCATAGTCCACCGCAGGGGTAGGTGTATACTACCGTGGCTATGGTGTCGGATGGACTAGCATGCGCTTGTCCTGCAGCATCGGTAGCAACCAGTGGAGGGAAAGCACTGCTAGCGACTCGAAGCGACTAGAGTCGCTGCAGTCAAGGTCCTTTCCAGGAGCCCGAGGCTGCCTGCTCATTGCAAATGGCACCACAGCTTGTGACAGAGGTTTTCGAGACAGCTGCCTTAAGCCTTGATACCTGGTCTAAGAGCACAGCTGCCTGTAGGAACACAGGGTCTGACCGGTGGCTGAGAAGGTGGCAACACTGAGGGGTTTCCAACCCAGAGTGTGCCATGGTGCCAAGCCCATCTCAGGATCCAGTCGTATCGTCCGTGCTGCAGCAGTCTCACACGGAGCAGCCGAGCAGCCCTGTGACTGTAGAATCAGGCAGTTCAGCACTAACTCTTTCAGCTGACATGACTCAACTGGTATCCACACTCCATCCCGAGAAAAGAGGGAGCTCAGCTTTTTTGAGCTCACCCTTCTCTTGGTTGACCCGAAGTCCCTGTGGCTGAGGGGAGTCCCGTACTGATACGTCTGACCCCTAAAGCAGGTCGAAAGATGACCTGCGTCAGGCAATCAGCGCATAACAGCAAGCATCCTTCAGGTAAAAACTGTAAGTAATTACAGAGCCGCTGTCTGCATTAAAATAGGAATTATAGGAACGGTACCGACATCTCAGCGGCGGAGCAACCAGCTCTTTTTTTTCTTTTTTTGGAAAGGCTCAACCAGATAAGCAAGCATCCCGAAGTAGCACCAGGCTGCTAAGACAGCGCTTACCTGATCCACGACCCATGATTCACTAGGGATGCAGGACGCGTCGCTTCCTCGCACTCTGGCGGAAACAACGCGTCCTGCATCCCTAGTTAGATGGCGAGACCATGTGTTGAACCAGGGTGTGAGGAAGACCTGCATCACTCACAGACAAAGCAATCCTCTAATTCCTGGGTAGTCTGCTTTCGGGAAGCCCAGCTCCATGCAAGGCAACCCAAAGGCAGGCTGCGCTCATTAGGTGTGGCCAGCTCAACACCCCCGAAGGGGAGTGGAGCAGTTCCTGTTGGGGCCACCGGGGGGTGCCTTCGGCGACAGGCAGTCAAAATACGCAGCCCTTCCATGGGCACTCCAAGTTCTATTGCTGCGTGTGAACTGCCCAAGACCGCTGGGATAAGTCCTGGACAGTGTCACCGAAGAGGCTGACCTGAGAGACGAACACCAAGAAAGCGAGCTTTGTCAGTGTCACGTGTCACCACCAGGTTCAGCCAAGATCTTTTTTTTAGGCCATAAAATGGACATCACCTGACTGAGGGACTGCCCCGAGACTTTTTAGTCACCGAACGCAGTTCCTGCATCAACCTCGAGTCATAACTTCCCTCGTGCATGCTCATAGGGCGGAGGTGGCATGGCCAGCAGTGCTGTGAGCCCCGATATACAGCCGGAGCTGGCAGACGCTTATGCACCACAATCGCACACTCCACCGGAGGGTGTCAACGTGTTCCCAAGTCACCTTCACCTAAAATTATGGCCTAATATAACGCAGGAGGACCATAGCGTGCAGGGTGGAGGTGGCATGGCCTGCAGCGCTGTGAGCCCCGCTATACAGCCGGAGTTGGTAGACGCTTACAGGCCGGAACGAGAAACACGGACAGCCCACCCAGGTGGCGGAGCTTGCGAGTACGAATGCACCAATCGCATACTCCACCGGAGGACGTGAACGTGCTCTCAAGCCGCCCCCACCCGCAAGGGAAGTGTGGGGGGAAGAGCCCAAACTGTAGCTGAGCTCCTCATAAACCTCCGGGAGGAAGGGCACCAGGGAAGAAGAGCCAAGAGCCGCGTCCGATGCCGGAACCGATCGTCAGACCCCAAACCCCCAGGGGAAGGCGGAAAATCCAACCTCCCGCCTGGCGGTCGGGGCTGCCCGGGGGAACATGGCCGTCAACTTAGCCTCTGACCCTGACAGAGCACAGCCGAGAAACTCCCGCAGCGATGAAGGTATCTTCTTTCTTCTTGTAGAAGCAGCTCACAAAGCCTTTCGGCTCCGAAGCAAAAATCTGAGTGAGTGGATGCATGCCGCCATCTTATATACTCGTATGTACGGGGAAGTGGCTTAGCATGCAAATTCCACTCGCCAATTTCATTGGCTTTTTCTTCTTAAAGCTCGGATGTGATTGGGCCCCCAAGTAGGACCCCAAATACGTCAGTATTGACGTAACGTCGTAGAGAACGACTGAAGGGGAACTGTGCAACACGCAACGTAGCCTGTATTAGCTGAGTTTCAGTTCAGTTTTGTGACAGAAAAGAAACTCAAATGGAAGAAAGCGACATTTTATTTGTTTTTTTGTTTAAGTTGATTTTGCTGGTATGAGGAAAGTTGAAGTAATCGCGCCAGCGCACACAAACACAAAACCCGACTAACCCGACTGAAGTACAAAGTCTATAATTTACATAATAAATAATAGTTTCACATTTGGATGCATTGCAAATATGGAAATATTATGGAATAGTTGGATTTGTGCCAAATGAGAGAAGTAGGATACAAGAGCACAAAGCTCCATTTCGCAGACAGTTGAGTGCTCAAGCTTTTAAAGTATACTCCTTTGTGAGAGACGCGTTCAGTTGAGGGTGAATTGCTTGTATTCATTGTAAGGCCTCCTTACAACCGAACCGAGAAGCCAGTACCATGACAGTTCGGTACAAATACATGTTGATTTTGCAGGTATAAGGAAACAGTTTAAGTAATCGTGCCGGTAGACACACACACTAAACATGAGTTCCAGGCTTCCAGCATTGCTAACTTGACAGCGCAGTTGGTAGCGTTTATCAAAATAAAATAAGTTACATTGAACCATACATAAGCGCGCCCGCCTCATTCTGTTCCATTGGAATGTGACTGAAGTACAAAGCCTATAATTTACATAAATTTAAATAAATAAATGATATTTTAGCATTTAGATACATCGCAAATATGGAAATATTATGGAATATCTGGATTTGTGCCGAATGAGAGAGGTACGATACAAGAGCACAAAACAACTGACAGGCCATTGTTTGGTGGAGAGGGGGGGAGTGGGTTTCGACAAAGGACCCTGGGTCAAGATTCGAATGCAGTTCAGTCGGAGGCGCAGTTGCGCTATATGTCAGTGCGATAACTGCTAGGCTATAGGTACTGACAGGCTACCAGTTCTTAACTGATGAAGGAAAGACTATGACTGACATAAAGGCATTGTTCTCCTCACCCAGTTCCAGTTACCCTCAGTCTATTAGACGTGCGGTGTGTGAACGTCTTGAGAAGATGACAAAAACGTCAGCCGAAACCAATGCTTATCGATGACTGCGTATGTTTTCTAGCACTGTTCCAACCTCGACTGGAGATGAAAGTCTAGAAAACTGCATAGAACAAGCCAGGGTTGACAAACCCTTTCTCAGATTGCCCAAACTCTGGAACAATCTACCTAACACTGTTCGGGAGGCAGACACACTCTGTCAGTTAAATCTAGATTTAAATTAACAAGTAATACAAATAAGTATTGTATAGTTTGAATTACTGTCCTTGTATGTGTATTGTTTGAATTATACTGTTTGTATTAGAAATTAAACCTCACCCATTTTAATAGACCTAAACTATGTACAGGGATGTACTTTCTCAGAGCTTCCAGCATTTGAGTGGCAACCACACCCACACTGTCAGTTTAAATCTAGATTAAAGACCCATCTCTTTAATTTGGCCTACACATAACTAATTTCTTTAATCCAAATCCGTTAAAGCATTGTTAGCCTGCATTAATTGGTCAACCGGAACCGGGAACACGTCCCATAACACCTGATGTACGCTAATATTAGTCTGTTTCTTTCTTATTACGAGGTCACCGTAGCCACCAGATCCAGTCTGTATCCAGATCAGATGATCACTGCAGTCCCCCGGATCCAGTTTGTACCCAGCACAGATGGTGGATCAGCACCTAGAGACGACCTCTACATCCCTGAATGTCAGCGGGGACCATGTCAACTGGATTAGCCCCAGAGACGGACCATCAATGAGGAACTTATTACCTAGACGGCCGTTGGCGCAAGATCTGACTTTGCTGCAACATGGAACTTTTGCATTATTGACACACTATTGTCCTATTTAATACTGTAAACTTGCTTTGACACAACCTGTTTTGTTAAAAAGTGCTGTATAAATAAATGTGATTGATTGAAATCAGGCCATTCTCAGACTCTCGGCAGAATGACTAAATTTGGAGAGTGGCCAAGCACCTTAGCTTTAAACGAGCAGTAAACGAGCAGTATAAATATCAAAAGCTTCTTCTTAGCTGACGTGTATTACTCTAATTAGGGTACAATAGGTTCAAAGGCACACCCTAAGAAAAAAATGTGTTTTTCACTGCGCCCAAAGTGTATGATTGCAGTTGTAACACATCCATAGAAGGAGGCGGAGGCGTGGGATCCATTTGCGACAACGTTTAATAGAGTAGTCAGGCAGGCGAGGGTCAACAACAACAAACGGGAGCAATGCAGATAATCCAGAGAGAAAACGATAGTCCAGACAAAAGGTCAAAAGGCAGGCGGCAGAACAAGGGCAAAAGTATAAACAATCCGGTCGGCAACGAGAGGGCAACAGAAACAAAGGAAAACGCTCAGGATTGATAGTAACACTAGTCAAAACTTCGCGAAGAAATGCCAGCGAAGGCGAGGTATAAATGGCCGACTGGAGGAAGCGACCCGGAGGACCCGGAACCGGAAGTGAGAGTCCCAGGTACGGAGTGCTGGGTAATGTAGTGCTAAAAGTCCGGTGATAGTTCCTGCTGGCGGCGGTCAGAGGGAGCCACAGAGACCGCAGTGGTGACAGCAGTAAACTATATAGGTTTGTAATGAACATTTATGGAGCAACAGATTTTGTGTGAAAATAAATCATACTAGTTGTTCATTTTGTTTAAAAATCTTATAAATGTATGAAGTGGCAAGGGGGGACTTTTACCCCATACACGGGGTAAAAGGTTCACCAGCATGGGGTAAAAGGCACACAGTATTGATGCAAATAGTTTAGCTAAAATAATGTTGTTGTTGTTGTTGTTGTTGTTTTAATAATGTCTAAGTTAATACTTGTTCAAAATAATCACTTTAGCAAAGTTTGTACTATTTTCTGCTTACTTTATAATATACTGTCATTAAAATATGTTAATATAAAACATATATTTTAAAATACAGAAACAAAATCATTTTAAAATGCAAAGATTCTGAAAGCACTGAAGGAGATCCCATAGTAATTGAATATAGATTTACAGTAGTAACAACAAATGATATTTTATTATATGATATGATTAATAGCATGTTTTTATTTATGATTATCTCTAAGATGGACACCCAACATAATATATCATATTTACAATCTGAATCTAACAATGTCATGTCAACAAATGGAAAAGTCAGCCTTCTATTAATTATCATGTTAGTTATTGTGCCTTTTAGCCCCAACAGCAGGGATCCTTTTTACCCCAAATACCATACTTTTACATCTTCTTTCGTTATTTAAAAACTGCTGCTTAAATGATCTTAAACAAAACTTCATCAAACAAAAATCATCAAGTAGACCTTTGTCTCAAGATATAATAAATTTTTTTAGCGATTCTAATTTGCTACTTAAATCTACAACATTTTTTAAAACACCAAACATTAGATCAAGCAAGCACAGAACTGACTTTGCACTGCTGCCTGTGATCCCGTGAAGATCAGGCAAATTTGCACGTGTATCTTGAAAAGCGGATGTTTTGGAAAGTGCCATCTAGTGGTTTTTCTGCCATCTACCATAATCAATCAACAATTCTCTGTTCAGGTGGCTAGAGAAATAACTACAATTTAGAGAGGACAGACATAAGAAATTATTTTTTTATTTATAATTGAAAAATTAAAATAAAGATGCTGTAATTCATTTGGATTAAGTAGATTAACAAACAACAGTAATGGACAGCGATGCCCTTGTTTACAGACACTTTTTATGCACAAAAAAGTAATATCTACAAATATTCTTATTCCTACAGTTTGTGACATTTTCTGTAAAACAAAACAATTTCTTACATTAAGCAATGTATTGTCATTTACTTTATAAGGTACATTTTCAGTTACATTTGGACAGTAACAAAACTTAATAAAATTGAATGATCACATTAACAAGTAATACAAATATTGTATAGTTTGAATTACTGTACTTGTATTTGTATTGTTTGAATTATACTGTTTGTATTAGAAGTTAAACCTTAACCATTTTAATAGACCTAAACTATGTACAGGGATGTACTATGTACTTTCTCAGACCTTCCAGCATTTGAGTGGCAACCACACCCATATGATTTACATTTGACTAATCAAACGTTGATAGTCAAATTAAATACTGTTTTGGAGCCCTACACCAAATCTTATTTGTCCCATTTTTGCTGATGTCCCACTTTTGACTAATATTTGAGTAATCAAATGTTGATATTCAAATTAAGTACTGTTTTGGAGCGCTACACCAAAAGTCCCGTTTTTGCTGATGTCCCACTTTTGCTGACTTCACCCTACAGAAAAGTTATCAAACATTTTACAGTCCTAACTGCATAAATTATAAATAAATATAGACTAATCCATATTATAGATACAGTTATCTCTGTTACCTTTGTCCTTTGATTTGATACCTTTGTTTGTTGCAATGACTTTAAAACCTGCTGCAGCTGCACATGACACGGATCTGATGCTCTCATTTTCTCAGAACTGTTTAAGTTGTTAGATGTTATTTAACTCATTTAAGACTGCGCTTATTAGGATACCCAACAAAACAGCATTAAATATTTTTACCACCTAGTGGGTGGTCTTTTTTCTTCCATATATATATATATATATATATATATATATATATATATATATATATATATATATATATATATAATATACACATATACACAGAATTTGCAATATACAATAAATACTACAGATGCACAGAACTTTTATAACTGTATCAGATATGTTTTTACATTTTTTTTGACCAGACAAACATTCTCCTTAACATAGCCTAATAGTGTGACAAGCAGGATAATATTTTAAAAAAATGGTAGGAGTAAGAGTTAACACTTACCTCAGTTTGTACAGTTGAATTGCCGCGGGAAAAATAAACAATATCAGTTCCTGAAAATGGTTTCAATGGATGTGTAGTCTATTTTGGAAAACGAGAAAGTACTTACTAACAGGGTGGAAGATAACTTTAGGGACATGGCAAATAAAGAAAATTTAAAAAGAAAATAAATATAAAGTTCTGGCATGAAACACTATGATGACGCAGTCCGATAGGTCTAACTCAACCTTACATAACAACATCATCACATAGCACAGCTGATTGGTTCTCTCCTGTATCGGTAGCCAATGAGCTCGCTGCTCAACATTCAAATATATGACTAATGTTTGCTGCAGCAGTTTTGCAGCTTGCTTCAGAAACGCTGAGAAGGGTCTGGCTGCAGACATGCACTCTCAGACTTGCACTGTCAGACAAGTCTGGACTTCTGGAAGAGAAATCACTTGCAGTCTATTTTATTTTTTATTTTATTCTATTTATTTATTATTGTTTAATTGAGTCTCTCAACATTTTACAACAATAGCCAGGTGGTGAAGACAAGAAAAAATAAACTAAATTACAATATCACTTGCAATCGCCACTTGCATTCTCTGCTACCTGCAATCCACACAAATCGTGCGTGTTGCCAATGGAGACAAGACGCTGTGGTGGTTAGCATAGCATACAAGGTCGTGCATGTCATCTGTAGGAGATAAAGACAAAACCCCACAAATCCGTGGCCACAGAACAGCTGAATATGAGTTTTCCTCCTGTAGAAAACCATAAACACTTAATATGGCTTAAGATACAATAAGTGCCATTAAAAATCAAATTTGATATATAGTTTATTCATTTAATGTACTTCAAGGCAAGCATATGACCATGAATACAATGCACAAACTTTCACTTTTATACCTACTTGCCCAACAAACTCTTAATGTGGCAAAACAGACTAAGGTGATAAAGACCAAATTCAGTATAATCAGAATCAGAACAGCTTTTATTGCCAAGTATGCTTACACATACAAGGAATTTGTTTTGGTGCCACAGGCTTCCAGTGCACAGAGACGACAACAACAGCACAGAGAAAATAATATAAGTTGAGAATAAAAAAATACACATATGTAAATAAAAATAGACAAAAATTGCAATATAAGATTTAAGAAAATAAATAAATTGTATATACAGTTGTGCTACAGATGATAGAAAAAGAACAGAATAGAATAGACTAGAGTAGAATAGAATAGAATAGAATAGAATGAGATGTTATTGCACATATTTTTATTGCACAATTGGGGGGGGGGGACTGTTCTTATGTCTGGCTGTCCTGGTATTTGTGGCTCTGTAGCGCCGACCAGATGGCAAAAGTTTGAAAAGGGGATGACATGGGTGTGAGGGATCCAGAGTGATTTTCTGAGCCCTTTTCCTCACTCTGGATGTATACAGTTCTTGAAGGGTGGGCAGGGGAGCACCAATAATCCTCCGAACCGTTCTCTGTAATCTTCTGGTGGCTGATTTTGTAGCTGAGCCAAACCAGACAGTTACTGATGTGCAAAGAACAGATTCGATGACGGCTGAGTAGAACTGTTTCAGCAGCTCCTGCGGCAGGTTGAACTTCTTCAGCTGTCGAAGGAAGTACAACCTTTGTTGGGCCTTTTTTCCAATGGAGTCGATGTGAGTGTCCCACTTCAGGTCCCGGGAGATGATGGACCCTAGGAACTTGAATGTCTCCACTGCAGCCACAGTGCTATCCATGATGCTGAGAGGGGGGGGGGTGCAGGGGGGTTTCTCCTGAAGTCTATGACCATCTCCACTGTTTTGAGCGTGTTGAGCTCCAGGTTGTTAAGACTGCACCAGACAGCGAGCTGCTCAACCTCTTGTCTGTAAGCAGACTCTTCACCATCCTGAATCAGGCCGCTGAGAGTGGTGTCATCTGCAAACTTCAGGAGCTTGACAGAGGGGTCTTTAGAGGTGCAGTCGTTGGTGTACAGGGAGAAGAGCAGTGGGGAGAGAACACATCCCTGAGGAGCGCCAGTGTTGGTGGTGCGGCTACTTGACATTAATGTCCCCATTCTCACTAGCGGTTGCCTATCCATCAGAAAGCTGGTGATCCATTGACAGATAGAGCTAGGAACAGAGAGCTGGTTTAGTTTGGTCTGGAGGAGTGTAGGAATGATGGTGTTGAAGGCCGAACTGAAGTCCACAAACAGGATCCTCACATAAGTCCCTGGTCTGTCCAGATGTTGCAGGATGAAGTGCAGTCCCATGTTCACTGCATCATCCACAGACCTGTTTGCTCGGTAAGCAAACTGCAGGGGGTCTAGTAAGGGTCCAGTGATGTCCTTCAGGTAAGCCAAAACCAGTTTTTCTAATGACTTCATGATGACAGGTCTGTAGTCGTTAAGTCCAGTAATTTTGGGTTTCTTTGGGACGGGGATGATGGTGGAGCGTTTGAAGCATGATGGAACTTCACACAACTCCAGAGACCTGTTGAAGATCTGTGAAAAGATGGGTGCCAGCTGATCAGCACAGGTTTTCAGACAGGCTGGTGTCACACCGTCTGGGCCTGGTGCCTTTCTTCTTTTGTTCTTTCTGAAGACCTGGCGCACATCTTCTTCACTAATCTGAAGAGCAGGAGGGGGGGAGGAGGGATTTGTTGGAGGTGTTAATGGTTGTGTAAGGAGATGGTCAGAACGAGTGTGGGGGATTTCAAATCTACAATAAAACTCATTCAGGTCTTCAGCAAGTTGTTGATTCACCTCAGTGCTGGGGGATGGTGTCTTGTAGTTTGTAATGGCTTTCAGACCTTTCCACACTGAGGTTGGGTCATTTGAAGCGAACTGATCTTCTAACCTTTTTGCATAGGTCCTTTTAGCCGCTCTAATCTCCTTGTTCAGTGTGTTCCTGGCCTGATTGTACAAGACTCTATCCCCTTTTCTGTAGGCATCCTCTTTGGCCTGACGAAGATGTCTGAGTTTTGCTGTAAACCATGGCTTATGATTGTTAAATGTTAAATAAGTCCTGGTAGGAATGCATATATCTTCACAAAAACTGATATATGAAGTTACAGTCTCTGTGAGCTCATCCAGATCGTTTGCAGCAGCTTCAAAAACACTCCAATCGGTCCATTCGAAACAGGCTTGTAAGACCCGCTCTGTTTCATTAGTCCATCTTTTTACAGTCTTCACTACAGGTTTAGCAAGTTTTTGCCTGTAGGTCGGTATAAGATGAACCAGGCAGTGATCAGAGAGTCCCAAAGCTGCCCGTGGGACAGAGCGATATGCATCCTTAATTACTGTGTAACAATGGTCCAGTATATTACTGTCTCTGGTGGGACATGTAACATGCTGACTGTATTTTGGCAGTTCACGTGAGAGATTAGCTTTATTAAAATCCCCGAGAATGATTAAAACAGAGTCCGGGTGTTTTTGCTCCGTGTCTGCGATCTGATCGGCGAGTTTCTGTAGAGCCAGGCTTACGTTCGCTTGCGGTGGAATGTATACACTTACGAGAATGAACGAGCAAAACTCTCGCGGCGAATAGAACGGCTTACAGTCAATGAAAAGCGCTTCTAGATCGGAACAGCACATCTTCTTTAACACTGTTACATCTGTACACCACCTCTCATTGATGTAAAAGCACGTCCCGCCACCACACGATTTCCCCGTTGATTCTGTGCCGCGATCCGCTCTAAACAGCTGATAGCCCGGCAGATGGAGCGCGCCGTCCGGTATCGCGTCATTCAGCCAGGTTTCCGTGAAGCACAGAGCAGCGGAGTTTGAAAAGTCCTTATTTGTCGGAGTGAGCAGAAATAGTTCGTCCGTTTTGTTGGGTAGAGAGCGGAGATTCGCCAGATGGATGCTAGGCAGCGCCGTTCGAAATCCGCGCTGTCGAAGCTTAACGAGAGCGCCAGCTAAAGTAAAGTTTATATAAAGTATAAACTTTACTGTTGACAAACTATATACCAGCAGATTTGAATGCGCAATAAGAAATGCATTAAATGATATTAAAAGGACCAACTCTGTATAGGCAAGCAGATAATGCCCAGAACGCAATGCATTAAATAGACGTTTTCCTCCTGAAGAAAATCAATATTAAAACACACAATGTAGCAAAATGGACAAAGACAATGAGGACTGAGGGCAGTAAAAGGGCTGTAGAGATTATTCTACATGGGAAAATGCGAATAAATGCGGTGTTGTGTTTATTCTGGGCTCACCTGCTTGTCTGTAGCTGTTTTAATAATGAAGCTGTTGTCTGAGAGTGCACGTCTCAAAATGCAAGTGTATCTGCAGCCAGACCCTATTGGAAACCCTCCACCTTCCCCAGCTCCACCTGCATAAGTCTGCTTTGAGGTGATTTATGTATGTTCTACGGGGGTTATTTCATGTGTGTTATATGTGCAGCATCAGTATTTCTTACATGCTCACACCAGCATGTTGCGGATCTATTGACAGAAGCAAGTCTCATTCGCTTGATTTATATGATTAGATGCAGTTTAGCCTGATATATAACATTAGATGCAGTTTAGCCTAGTCTATAACATTTTTTAGCAGTTCATGGTTTATATTTCTTGTGGAAGTTGATTACTTTGCACTGAGGACATGATAAAATGGAATGCATATATCAGGGGTGGCGAACGTCGGTCCTGGAGAGCCGCAGCCCTGCAGAGTTTTGCTTCAACCCTAATCAAACGCACCAGAACAAGCTAATCAAGGTCTGAAGAGTTACTAGAAAACAACAGGCAGGTGAGTTTTAATTAGGGTTGGAGCTGAACTCTGCAGGGCTGCGGCTCTCCAGGCCCGGAGTTCACCACCTATCAATAAAAAGGTGAGTAAAATACAAAATAGTATTTTTAATGTCTATTATCTCTGTTTAAGCAATAAAGAAGACCTAAATATATCATTTAATTAATGTCTTATGAATCTGTGACTAATTATGAGTAAATAAATCATAGAGATAGAAAAGTCACTGTATAACAGGAATGACCCTAAACTAAGTATCCAATCAGAGTTCTCACAAGTTCTCACGAGTTCTCCGATTTAACATGTTGAACTCCCGCCGACGTGAGCCCGACGAGTGGAACACACCAAACAAACTAGCCCGACAGACACTGCTCGACAGCCCGACGGGCGACCATTGGCTTGGTGTGTCCCGGGCTTTAGGCAAACACTTACGCACTACCGCCTTCTCTATCTGACTAATTGCCTCTCCTCGGTTATTATTTGTGTCCCATATTTTTGTCGAATAAACCAGCGATGCCCATTATTTGTTATTTAATCACTCTTTTGAGTAAGTTCTTTCTTTTTGGTGAATTGCCCGAACGTGATTGTGTTTAAACTAAGCTGTCGCAAATGTAACGGAGTTTTATTGTTGTTGTGAATTCTCCTGAATTCAGCAGCAGCTATTAATTTCATGTTGTATGGGTGCCCTCATGTGTTTGTTTGGGAGCTGCAGGCAAAAATGTTCAGTTTGACGGAAGATGACGCAACACAGCAGTTGTAATGGGAAACGCACGTTGTGGGTGAATATTTTCATGCTCCATCTCAATTTGGCAATATTAATGTGATTAATGTAATTAATGTAAAACAAGTAGTGATTTTTTTTTATAACCTATATTTTAATAGTTAAATGGCCCAAACTCCCATTGGATAGTCCTCTCGTTAGCAAGGCCATGAGAGTGTTAAGTTTACCTTTATATTTTATTTAGATGCCTTATGTCTGCAGTGAAACACCACTAAAGGGATGTTATTTCATCTTTCTGGTACGTTTTTGTATATTTTAACGTTTTATTTCATACAAAATGTGGTTGCGTGTTGGATACTTCTATTGGTGCATATGTAAATTATGTTGATGTACTTTTGTAACGTAACACAGCAGTTGCAATGGGAAATGCACGTTGTGGATGCCTTATGTTTGCAGTGAAACACCACTAAAGGGATGTTATTTTACCTATTGTCCTGGCCTTTATTGGGGAATTGGGCTCACTGACTCGTGTTCGTCAGAGTGCAGTAATGAGTTCGAATGAACGGATTAGCCAAATCACAATGCAGAAAAGAGGAGGACTAGACCCGTGGCACGAATAAAGTGAAAATTAAGTCAAAGTGTTGTTTGCGGCATTAAATTTAGATCTGCTCATGCGTCGTATTTAAAATAAATAAATAAATAAATAAATACATTTTTAAAAAATCTTTATAGCTTTGCATTATAACAAATCACACACCATTCTGTTAAACTAATGAATGCAACGACCAATCAGAAGCATTCTGATTAGACATGGCTGAAATGCCAGAGTTTTGTTCAGTGTGCTCGCTGACTAAATTCTGCACTTTGCAAATTTTCTCAAGATAAACAACATCATTTCAGACAATGTAAAGAGCTTCACTGATTTTCAAAAGTGCTTAAAATCATCACTAGACTAGTGATAATATGATAATGTTATTCTTTGCTAGTTTTCGGTAAAGATTATAATTTATTCTCTGTTTGAATAACTGTGCAATTTATTTTACTGTACTTTCGGAAATTCTTTTTGTATCTGTGGCAACCCTTAAGTCATCAACGACAACAACTGACAAATACAAGCAAACACAACAACAGAATCACTGCCATAGATGTGAAATTACAACTGTGATAACAATTTATTTAACAGAGCTATACTGGAGAATATGAAAGATCTTTGTGCATGGGTAGGATGTGATACATCCCGAAGAATTCCATGGGTTTTCCTTACAGCTCAAGATTCACATAGTTCTGTCATACTGTTTTGCCGTTTACCTGCAATCTTATTAGCCATATTAACAGTCTTATTGTCATGATACGGTGTTGAAAAACATGCACAAAGATGAAAATGACGGCAAACAGTCTTTAATAAATCAGCATAAAGTAATCCACACAAGCAAGGCTTGAAAGACACATACACATCAACGAAACCAGAAAAAGACAACCTGAACAGACCTGAACTTAAGTGCATAGGTAACTGAGGATAATTAATAAAACACACCTGAATCAAATTACATAATTAAGGGACAGAAACTAGGTCAAAGGACACAAGTAGAGTGCACTAAAATATACTACCAGCAAGTACATTTGTAGTATATTCTTATTTTTTGTGCTAAATGAAATTGTAAAGTTATACACTATAAATACACTAATTAAAAGTATATTTCTACTTTAGTAGTACTTCAGTGCAATTGCAAAAGTATACTAAATACCAATGATATTTAAATAGATTTTTGTTGTAGATTGAAATACAGTGTACAAGTCTATAAATATATAGAGGACGTTTATTAGTATATTTCATAAAAGTGTGCTTTGAATGATTTAAAAAATAGTTCAATGTTAGTACACTTTTATATAGTTATCCTAAGTTTAAATTAAATTGATTTTATGTAAAATGTTTTAGTAATTTAGGGTACAACAGGGCTAAAGGCACACCCTAAGACAAAATGTGCTCTTCACTGTGCCCAAAGTGTATGATTGCAGAAAAATATATACGTTTTTATTGAGCATTTATGGAGCAGCAGATTTTGTGTGAAAATAAATCATACAAGTCGTTTATTTTGTTTAAAAATCTTATAAATGAATGATGTGGCAAAGGGGGCTTCTTACCCCACACACGACTGATCTCGACTGCTCTCCAACCAAAAGACCGACAGCACCACCGGCAAGACCACCAGCACTGCCAGCGAAACCGGCAGTACCATCAGCAACACTGACAGCACCGCATCCACAGGCGGTAACAGCAGGAGGGCAAGAAGAAGAAGACCCTGAAATTGTTCCTGAAACCCCCAACGAAGAGGTTGACGAGAAAAGGACTCACAGACTTCCCCCATCCAAGAAAAGAAAAACAAGAAACACCGTAAAGGACGAAAATGTGAGCATAACAGCCCTGATGGTCGAAGTTTCGGGACCTGACGAGGCAATGATGGTTTTACCCTTGGACTGTGAACAACATGAAAGAGGCAATGGCTCGTTTGCCAAATCCGGAGGAGGCAGGTGACAGATTCTCCACCGAACTGATCACATTCTGCAAAGAGTTCAGCCCCACCATGTGAACTACTAGCTGTGAAGCTGGGGGCCTCGAACTGGCATAAAATGAGTGGGAAGCTGCGAGGGGAAGATCATCACAGAGTGAGCAGTAGCTGGACAGATGAAACCAATGCGAATTACTGTACAGCTGTTGCAGAGCTGGCTGAGGCTATAAAGGTAGCATTCCCAGCGTGTGTGGACACTGCAAAGATTGGCATCTGCTGCCAGAACAGATAAGAGTCTGTTCAAGACTATTATCATCAACTATACGAAACCTTCAACAAACACAGCGGCTGAAAAGAGCCTGACGACAGAGGAAATCAACCTGACACCTGTGAGTGTCACTTGAGAACCTGGCTTCTGAGCGAACTGAGACCAGAGATTGCACAAGCAGTGAAATGCAACTACATCGAATGGAAAAATGGACGGCCGACTGCTATTTAGAGGGGGAAGAGGAAAAGGGCTGGGTGGAAGACCCTCAAGCTGGACTGAAAGAAACCCAGAGCAACAGGGCTGTGCAATCTGTGGGACTGATGATCATGTAACCAGAAAGTGCAGTAAATGCAGACTGTGCAAAAAGGATGGCCACTGGGCTCATGAATGCCCAGAGAACCAGAAAAATAAAGCAGACTGAAGCAAGAGAGACAGAGAGCAGGGAGGAGGGATTTCGGGTGAGCAGTCAACAGCTACAGCGCAGGGAAGTGAACATCTTTTAATCACACACACGCGTTTGTTTTTGTGAATTGTGGGGACTTTCCATAGACTTCTAGAGTTTTTATACTGACCAAACGATACCGTTTATCCCCTCACCCAACCCTAACCCTAAACCTACCCCTTACAGAAAACCTGTTTGATTCGGTACATTTTCAGATAAACATCATTTACTATTTTTAATCATTTTTTTGCATTGTGGGGACCGCAGGAAAATTTCAGGTTTTACTATCCTTGTGGGGACATTTGGTCCTCACAATGTAGCAAAAACAAGTACACACACACTGATGTAAGCACTGCTGTCTGCAATGAAGAAAAAGCTTGCGTTTCTTTGTGTGTTTCTGATTTGAGTAATGAATTTTCTGATAAATGTTCAATAATATACAAAAATAAAGGATGTAAATATGTCAAAATACCCCATGCTAAAGAATGGGGTACTAGTTGAATTTCTAGCAGATTCAGTGGCAATAAGATCTTGCTTACGACCATGTGATTCGCCATGTTAAGCATCAGTAACTAACGAAATAAACAAGCGGCAACCTCCTGGTCTCCCTCTTGAAGCCAACACGGAAATAACTAAAACTGCAGTTTATCGACTGGCTGCAAAAGGGAGTCAGTCCCATAGACCTCCCATGTTAAAATGTCCAACTTTACAGCAGAAAAAAAAAATGTGTTTGCAGCCTGGTACAAAAAGTGGTTTTGGTCTATATAGGTAATTTTGCCCTTCATGACAACTGTGAGGGGGGTACATTTTTTTATAACTCACCCGTTTTATTCATATTAAGCCTTAAAGTTCTGCATAATTAACACTTGAGTGACAGGTGGATTACCGCTTTGCCCTACAAGGCAAGTGTGGAACTGAGAAAAATGGCTTTAAAGATTTTTATTTTTCCAGAAAAATTAATTATAGGTAGGACACTGGAACTCTGGCAATTAGATGTTTTAATGAAAATGAACTCACACTTGATTTTTGCCACTATTTTGAAGTTATTGTACTCCTTTGCATTGTCTGCAAGAAGTGGGATGTCATGCCAAGGTAAAAGACAGTAACTACCACATTATATACAATATTTGGGTGCTGATCACCATTTACAGAATCATTATAGTAACATCTGTATAAAATCTGGTGAGCATAGGCTAAAATGTAGACTGACAGCTGGCACTGAGTGAATAATCTGCATTATAAAAAGAAAAAAAAAAACTTTAAAGATTATTCACAATTAATTATTGCTGTCAAGTTATCTAACTGTTGCTTGCTTACAGTGCTTTATGGAGCAGTTTGTTAGATCGCAAACTAATTTGTTTGTTTAATGAAGTGCAGCACATCAGCTTCACCCACCTCCCACCTTTTTGCCCATTTTCGATTATCCGGGAGTGACGCACTTCCAAGATGGCCCCACCCACTTTAGGCTTCAAAAATGCTCTTCAGAAACCTATGAGTGATGTCACGGACACTACATCCATGTTTTTTACAGTCTATGGAAATAAATCAGTCTGCTTCTGCATCAGTGCCCTAAATTTTGAAACGGAGGGGGGGCCGAGTGCTGAAACATGCATTTTCTTATTCACCAACATGCCCTACACCCTTCATGGGTCAAGATTTGATGTGTGAACTAAATTTGGTGCTGGTCGCAGACTCCTGCGGTGTCGGAGTGATGGAGCAGGAGGAGCAATTGTGCTGAGCCTCAGTGGGCCTATGAATGGCACATAACAAACAATGAGTGGGCTCAGATGGTGTGTGAACTGGCTAAAAACAAAACCAGGCCATTCGACACAGAAATTATGCTGCCTGACAATTTACATTGCACGTCACATGTCATAGGGAAAAAAAAAAGAGAAACTTTGAGCTGTGATCAGATGTTTTGGACAGAAAGTGTGTGTGTGATTTCAGTCATCCTGACAGAAAAACAGCTTCCGTTTTATCTAGTGGCAGGAGAGTCTGTGCCTCACTTACCTGTTTCCAAGGCCAGGGATCAGTCATGGTGTGAAGGAATGTGTTGACACAACAGACTGGTGTGAGACAGTTGTTGGTGTGAAAAACAGCAAGAGTTTAAGAGCATTTGTGTCAGAATGCAAGTATGACATTGAAGTAGAAAGAGTTGTGACCCCTGTTGACAAAAGCACAAAGGAGAATCATTGCATGGCAAACATTTGTGCCTCAGACATACACACTGCTTTGGCAGAGGTGCCTCCTAAATTGTGGGCAAAACACAAATATGATGTGGGTGTAATCAAGGGATGTGAACCGGTTGTAATCACTCCAAAATCTGATTACAGGCTCTGTCAACAACAGTATACTCTGAAGGCAGAGGCAATACTGGGCATAAAATCAGTATTTGAGGCATTATTGTAAGAGGGTATTAAGGTGCATGTAATGATTCTCCAGTGTGCACTCCAATCTTTACTGTGAAAAAGATAAGGGATAAGGGCCAACCTACAGAATGGTGTTTTATCTAAGATTTACAAGCAGTGAGTGCAGCTGTCAGACAAAGGGCCCCCTCAGTGCCAAATCCATACACAATCTTGTGGCATGCTAGTTTGCATTTGAATTCAACAGCAAAGGCCATAAATATACGTGTTTGAGTCAGGGTTTTTCGAACACCCCCTACAATAGATAATGAAGAGCTTCAAAGGAGCTATTTTTCAAGCAAGTTAGATCCAGTAGCAGCAGGCCTGCCATGCTGTCTGAGGGCGGTGGCGTCTGCTGAGAAGTCTCTGATGGCGTGTAGAAAATTTGTAGGGTAGTCTGACCTGACATTGATGGTGCCACACACAGTGTCCATGATTCTGCAAGAACAAAAACAATTGCACTATTGAGCTTGCTTGATATGCCGAACATTATTGTTGAACACTGCACAGCCTTGAAATTTGCCACCCTCCTTCTGAAGGAGGAGGATGGGGAGTAACATCACCGTTGTCTGACCATGCTCGATCAAGTGCGTATGCCACGCCTAGATATTTTGGACACGCCACTTGAAAATTGTGAAAATGTCCTCTTTGTGGATGACTTGGCCTTCAGAGATCCACAAACAGGCCAGAATAAAGTGGGCTGTGCTGTAACAACAGAATTTGAAATTGTGACTTCTGGGGCATTGACATCAAAATATTCATCACAAGCAGCAGAGCTTGTGGCCTCAACAGAAGCGTGTAAACTTATGACAGGAAAATGTGTCACAATTTACACAGACTCACGTTACACATTTGGAGTTTCACATGAATTTGGAGCACTGTGGAAACACAGAAAATTTTAAGTCAGATGGGCGCCCAATATTACATGCTCCTCATGTGGCAGCTTTACTAGAAGCCATTTTGCTTCCTGAAGATAGCCATTTGTAAATGTGCAGCACACACAAATAACAAAGATTCTGTATCCACAGGAAACGCCAGAGCAGACGCGGCTGCACAGCCAAAAGAAACAGTGCACTTTGTTATCTGAAAATAACCTTGATGTTTGTTCTTCCTTACAGAGCATGCAGACTTTTGCTTTAGGAGCAGAGAAAGATCAGTGGAAACAATCCGGATATACACTGAATAATGGTGTTTGGATGAGCTGTGGTGGCAAGCCTTGTTTACCCCGACACTTCTTTGCTCATTATGCTAAGTCGATGCAATGCACCGAAAGGCGGAATGGTAGCACAAATGAAAGAATTGTGGTTTACAAAGGGGTTCACAAAATTCACAGAAAATGTTTGTAAAAGATGTGTCATTTGTAACACTCACAATGTGGCAAAAGGGACAAAAATGTCCCAAGCAGCAGCAGTAGCGAAGGCTCTGTTGACTGACATAGTCCTGAGATGGGGAATTCCACAAAACATAAGTTGGGACAATGGAACAAATTTTGTTAATGAGGCAATAAAACAAGTGGGTCAGTTTTTAGGGATAGATTTGAAAACACATTGCAGCGATCATTAAGCTCAGGTGGAGCGGTCGAATGATAAAATGCTATAAGGCCAAATGTTGTGAGGAAACGGGACTGGTATGGGTTAAGGCCCTTCCAGTTATTCTCATGTACATGAGAATGAGAAAGAGATCCAGGGTAAACCTGAGCCCATTTGAAATTCTCTTTGGTAAACCACCATTTATGGGAATGGAAGGGGGCAAACAACAGCTGCCATCAACGGAATTGTGTGAGTTACTGCAAAGAAAAGTCTCCTCTGTTGTCTAATGTCTCTGTTCAGGTAAAAGCTTCCCAGGGGAAAGCTGATGAGACACCCCCTTACATGACATCAAACCTGGTGACTTTGTGGTGGTACTGGACCTATAGGAGAAAAAGGTGGCTGGGGCCATTCAAGGTGCTTCTGATTACCCACACGGCTGTGAAGGTAGCTGAAAGAACCACGTGGATTCATGCCAGCCACTGCAGAAAAATCCCATCTACACCCCAAGAGGAGGAGCAGATGGAGTAAAGAGATTTGAGGTGCATGTCAACAAATGCTAGATTCCGGTTTAAACACAAGTTGCTTTTACGCACATGAGAATGACCGTAAAAGAGCCTGAACAAGCAAACAATTAATGGTTTGAATGGTTACCGAATTTGTGGGGAGGATGGGGATACTGGCTGTGTAATACTGTGTTACTAATTTTGGCGGCAGGATTATTGGTGCTGTTGTGCCTGCCATGTATTTTTTAACTTGTATCCAGCTCAGTACTGGTGAAAACTAGTATATCCCATTAAATGGTTAAATTGGATGTACATCCTAATAACATGTTTTTGAACATGGGTGAAGATGAGCTAACATAGTGGAAGTTATAATGAAATGTGTTCAATGACTTAATGAGACAATACTTTGTATTTAAAATATGGGGCATTTAATTTTGATGATTAGCCCATTCATATCTATATCTATCTATATCTGTCTACACTACTTGTGTATATATACACACATACATACCAGCAAACAGTAACATCCAGGGCAAGGAAAAAGCGTAATCCAATTAGACAGGCAGAAGTTCAAAATCCAAGAGAGCAGTCCAAAAGTAACAAATAAACAAGGCTATGAAACTAGACAAAAACTATGGCAATGGAAGAGGACATAAACTATGACAATGAAACAAAACTGTGGCAATAACAAAACAAGGCAATGAAATAGGGAAAAACGCTTAGTAGAGTCCACACAGGCAAAACAATACTTCACCATGCCTGTTTGGTATAGGCCTCCTTAAATGGCCACCAAACAGGAAGTAACCAGAGAAGCAGCAGGGCAGTCCATAGGTAAGGCTCCCTCTGCTGGCGTGGCATTACAATATATATATATATATATATATACACTCTTTTGCTTGCATATATTAGGGTTTTAAAAAAAAAAAAAAAAGGCAATAGCATGTTTTCCGTTATTTCACAAATTTAAGACTTTGGAATTATAAGCAACATTCATGTTAGGTATCTGTAAAGTGACTGAGGGTCTGACACATGTCAGGAATGCAATAACAGGGCCTATTCGTTTAGCCCAGCTTCCAGAGAACAAGTGTGATGTGGTGATTTAAGTAAAAAACATACATTTAATTTTTGTAGATGAGTAAGTGTTTTAGCAGAGTAATGAATTTAGTGAGTAGTTATCAACGAATGATAAAAAGGGGGAAATTGTGGAAGAAAAATTAATTTTACCTATTTCATGTGCTTGTGAAACATCGTGTAAGTGTCTGCTTTATTTGAACCAGCTGTGAGGATGACATGAGAGAAGGGTATTAGGGTCCTAAAATATAAAGATTTGAATCTCGGGAGTGTGACATAGCAGAATGTGTTTATCAGACTCTTACTATGTGTGGAAAGTTACCAGTTAGAAGATGTAACCTTGAAGGCTGGGGAAGAGATATAAGTTGGAGTGAGCCCTCCCTTCTTGGTCGCACTCTGCAGTAACCTGTGTTTCTGTATGACTGTCTGACCTTCTTTGCAAAGAATAAACATATGAAAAGACAATTGACTGGGTTTGTCTCTTAAGCGGTCGTTTTTATTTTGCCACAACACACCCAACATAAATGATATTTACCATCTGAATCTAACAATTTTATGTCAACAAATGGAAAAGTCAGTCTTCTATTGATTGCCATGTTAATTATTGTGCCTTTTAGCCCAACAGCAGGGGTACTTTTTACCCCAAATACCATACTTTTACATATTCTTTTGTTCTTTAAAAACTGCTATTTTAATTATCTTAAGCAAAACTGAAAATCATTAAGAGGACCTTTGTCTCAAGATATATTCAAGAATTTTAGCGATTCTTGTTTGCTACTGAAATCCACAATGTTTTAAAAAAACATAAAATATTAGATCAAGTAAGCACAGAATCGACTTTGTGCTGCTCCCCGCGATCGCATTAATGATCAGACAAATTTGCACGTTTATTTTGAAAAGCGGATGTTTTGGAAAGTCCTACGCTGTGTTTTTCTGCCATTTAATGGTTTAGAGAAAAATAATATCTAAGGTGCCTTTTACCTGTTGTACTCTAATAGTTCTAAGTACATTTTCCTAACTGTGCTACTTAAAGCTGCAGTCTGTTACTTTTGGCACTCTAGTGGTTAATAAACAGGACTGAATACATCTCGCGGAAGAACACTATAGCCGCAGCTACTTTTCTCTGTTGATGTGTCTGACGAATCACGTAGGTACTGAGCTACTCCGCGGCGCTTCCTACCAGAACCAGTCTAAAAAAAGTCAGAATATAAAAACTTATAGGTGTAATGAAGTAATGATTCAGGATAAGCCAAAAACACATTTTGGAAAATGGATTCATGATGTACTCACTTATATCAATTTTGTCAATTCTGAGCACAAAAAAAGTTTAAGGACTGCAGTTTTAAGTACACTTAAAGGAAAAGTCCACTTCCAAAACAAAGATTCACATATAATGTACTCACCGCCTTGTCATCCAAGATGTTCATGTCTTTCTTTCCTCAGTCGTAAAGAAATTATGTTTTTTGAAGAAAAGATTTCAGGATTTTTTCTTCGTATAATGGACTGCTATGGTGTCCCTATTTTGAACTTCCAAAATGCAGTTTAAATGTGGCTTCGAACAATCCTAATTGCGGTTGTAAACAAGTCCAGCCGAGGAAGGAGGATCTTATCTAGTAAAACGATTGGTTATTTTCATTTAAAAAAAAATACCATTTAAATACTTTTTAATCTCAAACACTCATCTTGTCTTGCTCTCCCTGAACTCTGTATATTCTGGCTCAAGACAGTTAGGGTATGTCAAAAAACTCCAATCGTATTTTCTCCCTCAACTTCAAAAATCATTTTGAAATCAACCTACATCGCTGCAGAAGTACCAACCCAGTCTTTGCAAGGCGTACAGGCAAAGAAGACCAAACACCGTTAACAAAAAAGGTAAAACAGCGATATAGGATGATTTTGAAGTTGAGGGAGAGCATGAGATGGGAGTTTTTTGACATACCCTAACGGTCATGAACCATTTACAACCGCATTTGGGATCGTTTGAAGCCGTATTTAAACTGCATTTTGAAAGTTCAAAATCAGGGCACCATATCAGTCCATTATATGGAGAAAAAAGCAGAAATGTTTTCCTCAAAAAAACTATTTCTTTATGACTGAAGAAAGAAAGACATGAACATCTTGGATGACAAGGGGGTTAGAACATTATGTGTGAATCTTTGTTTTGGAAGTGGACTTCTTTAATATAAATACACTAATTAGCACTAACACTTAAACTGATTTTAGGTGTAGTCATAAATTACCAGAAGCGTTTTATAATTGCATTGCTTGAAAGGGTGCTACGATCACTTTGCATACAATTTTAGTGGATTTTTTTTAATATATACACACTACTGTAGGGGTGAAATTATTTCCTCATAAAACCAAAACGTATTTGTGATCGTAAGATCCACGTAAGGCCAACACGAGACTTAAATACGGCTGTCACAATAACGAAGAGAGCAGACAAGAGACTGTAGTAGAATGTAAATAAACAGTTTTATTGAACAGCGTTAGCAAATCCAACGTATGGGGAAATGAAGCAATGAGCAAGCTTATCTGACAGTCCTTGTGTGTGGAAGTGGATGAAGAGAGTTCGCAGAGCAAGTAGTTTGGGTAATCCAGGTGAGCAGCCGGTCTGAAGATCTGAAGGAGTGAGGAGATGTCTGGAACTAGCATACAGGTCTGAACAGTAGACCAGACAATGAAGCAGTGTTTGGCGTGGGCTTATAAAGGGTGGAGTAAAGTGGAACCAGGTGATCATGATTAGAATTCAGGTGATTGAGAGCGAGTGTGGCTTGCTTCAGGTGACACGGCTGCAGTGGGTGGCTGTGGTGAATGCCTGACAGCGACATCTGTTCCCTGGTGAACGAATAACTGAAAGTATGGAATGTCTAGAATGATCAAATATCTAAATAAATTTATAATTGATATTTGTGATATCAGCTACCACTAAGTTCTATTTGTCAAACGGTTGACCACTGCCATGTATATCCTGTTGCAAAATGCGGCAAAAAGTCCTACACAACGGTAACAATGTGATTAAGGTGTCTACATGTCTATACTTTACTTCAATAACAAAACTAAAATAGGAATAATCCACGTCAGTGGTTTTTAAACTGGTCCTGCGAACACACACTGCGCACACTCTGTGTCTCCTTCATCTATCACACCTGATTCAACTCATCAGCTCATCAGTAGACACAGCAAGACCTGAAATGGGTGTGTCAAATATGAGAGACCTACAAAATGTGCATTGTTCAGGGTGCTTGCAGGACCGGTTTGAAAACCACTGCTCCACGTCTTAATTCGATTTGTGTTTACTTTGAGTATGACTTTATTAAGGTAATCAAAGATCTGTTTACATGGTAGATTCTTAATTAGAGTATTGTCTTAATAGTGAAAAAAAAAAAACATATTGACTGTTTGAACTTTGTTTGCACCGTTTTCTCTGGTTAGTTGTTATGGTTTCTGACGTGAGTTCTTCAATAGATTCAGTTGTGTCTTGTTCATTTTCTTTGTTTGGTTTGATTAGTTAAGTTCCTGTCTGTCGAGTTTGTTGGGTCTCATCTATGTCACAAGCCTTCCCTCTGTCTGGATTTACCTTCTGTGGATTAATACAGAGGTCCCCAACCACCAGGTCGTGACCCACTACCGGGCCGTGAAAGAATTTCTACCGGGTCACAAGATCATTCTGGGAAAAATTTGTATAGATATGATGCTCTGTTATTTATTGTGGGTAATTAATTGCAACTTTCGTTGTATGCAATTGATATGGAGTAGCAATTTGACTTCATGTTAAATTAGTAATTAAAAGATTGCTCTGATCTGTCATGTATAGCCTATTAGGGCTTAAATGGATCGCAGTTGATCCGTGATATGTACGGAGCAGATCCAGACCCCACCGTTTGGCACGTAATTTGCAGATTAATATGCCAATTTACACATTCAAGCTGTTTAAAACCACAAGAAGAAGAAACGAAACAGAACTCAATTCGTTACTTACGCACTGTTCTTGCACATCCCCAAAGAACGCACAAGTATGCACTGCTGAAATTTGGACAACTGTTTATTGCTATCGTTTATATTCATCCCTAGGCGATTGTCTGTGGCAGACATTATACATGATTTTGTGGCTTGGCTGAAAAGCATCGCACCAGATGCTCCTAAATTCGTATTGGGGAATTTTAATGGTTGTTCCATAACACACATACTGCCTCATTTTTTTATTGGTTGTTTTTTCAGTGTTTGCCCTGCCATTATATTAGGGGGCCCACCCCCACAACAGCACCCCTGCCCCCTTAAAGGTCAAGTTAATTTAATTTAATTTAATTTAATTTTCTAAATAGCGCCAGATCACAACAAAAGTCATTTAAGCTTACCTTTCCTATAGAACAGGTCCATATCTTGTTCTTTTATTAAACAAACTAAATTTTCTTATGTTATTTAGTTCTTGCACCATCTCTTATTTACATGGACGCACACACCTCTACCAGTTTTCTTCTCCGTTACTAGTGGATCACGATCAGTTCTCACAGGATTGCTAAAACACACGACCCAAAGTAAAGAGTTGTCAATAAGCCATGTTCCTGTAAAACACAGCAAACAGCAGTCTCTAGACTCATTAAAGCACCTTACAGTTGACTGAAGCTCCAAAAGTTCTTTAGAAAGAGACCGTGTGTTGGCAAGGATCACTGTCGGTAGAGGCAATTTGTTACCTCGGGCCCGGACATTCTACATCACCAAAGCATAGCGACCTCTTCTCCGTCACCTTAATGTTGTATTCCCCCTCCTACAACGGCTTTTGAGAGTCAAAAAAAACAACTGTACTGAACACGTTCACAACAGCCGGCACGTGACCTCAGTTAGTTTGAAAAAACCAAAGGCACAGCTGATGATTTCAGTAGTACTTTGTCCCCCTCTGGGTCTCTAAAATCATCAGGGGAAAAATGATCCCTCACACTTTTAGTAACTTCATGGGTGTGTTGATATTCAGCCGAAGAGCAAGTAACCAAAAGTTGGGAGTTGGTGAAAAGTCAACTCTCTCAGATGAGTTTGCGCAAACAAACGTAATCTTTTAGTTTTTAATTGGTTGCAACAATTAGGATAAGCACACATAATTACTCTACGCTGTGTAAACAATGAGTGACGTATACGCGTGACAGATCAAATTTCGTATGACAGTCAGCATGAGAAGCAAGTGGAGAAAAGGTACTCCTCTCAGAAAATTTACAAATAAAGATAATTTTAGATGTTTTATTACTATTTGGAACATTTGGGATTGCTAGACGAGGGCTTAATCAACTAATTTTTGTGAAAACCTTTTTTTTTTTTTTTGCCTGTAGTTCAAAATAGCCTGTGCGCATTTACACTAGTTTTGCGAGCACGGGCCATATATGACGTCATTAAACCACGGAGAAGTACCAAATTGTAGCAGTTTTAATGACCCTGCAGGGCAGCCGTGGCCTAATGGTTAGGGAGTCAGGCTTGTAATTGAAAGGTTGCGGGTTTGGATCCCAGGTACGGCAGGGATTGAAGGTGGGGAGAGTGGATAACCAGTGCTCTCTCAACTCTCAATACCATGACTGAGGTGAGTCCCTTGAGCAAGGCACCGATCCCTCAACTGCTCCCCAGGTGCCGCAGCAATAGCAGTATGGCTGCCCACTGCTCCGGGTGTGTTTGTTCACTACTCACTACTGTGTGAAGTACATTCGGTAGTGTTTCCTCATACCATACCCAATTAATTAGTTTCAGTTTAGTTTAGTTTCATCCAGTAAGAGATTAATTTAGTCTTGGACTAGACAGCACATTGGATGTCAACAACACCCACTACTGTTCCATGTGAGTTCCATGTTGTAGGGTGTGTATCAAATATTCATGTAATATTCTTTTATATTGTTTAGAAATGGGTAGGTTTAGGGTAGGGGTGGATTTAGGTGCTCCAATGAAAGCATACACTTATATAAAAGTATTTCTATTTTTTACAAATGCATGCAAACCATTAAATTAAGACAAACAACTAAAAACTATGGAGGACCCTGCGCGTCAAAAAAGGGGTACCATGGGCATCAAAAAGTGGTGCTAAAGGGGTCTAGACCAAGCGTCAATATGTGACGAAGTGGGAGTGAGAACGCGTTGCGCGTACAGACAACTAGCCCGCTGACACTCAACCCTGCAAGACCATGCTGGTGAACCAGCATCACCAGCTCATTTTTGCTTGGATATGCTGGCCCACCATCTAGACTAGCACTATACCAGCACTAACTAGCAAAAACCAGCTTGGAATCCATGCTGGTTTATGCTGGATTTTTCAGCAGGGTCCATATACAGCAAGGGTCCTACCACGTTCAAGGTCCAGAAAGGCACTAAGAACATCAACAAAATAGTCCATGTGAGATCAGTGGTTCAACCCACGAGAATACTTTTTATGTGCAAAGAAACTAAAATAACTTTATTCAACGGTTCTTCTCCTCTGCATCACCCTAGCACCATTTTTGAGAGTATCACGAACGCATGCGCATGCTTTAATCTGCATGTAAACAACTTATGCGTGTGGTGCTGCTGATGTAGAACACGCATGTGCTGTGCCTTGTTTACGTTCATTCTCAAAAATGGTACTAGAGTGAAGAATTGTTGAATAAAGTTGTTATTTTAGGTGTTTTTTTTTTTTGTTTGTTTTTTTTTTTTGGACAACAAAAAGTATTCTTGTAGCGTCATAAAATTACGGTTGAACCAATGTCACATGGACTATTTTGTTGATGTTCTTGGTCCCTTTCTCAACCTTGAACATGATAGGACCTGTCACGAATCTGGTCGTTGTCCTGCTGTCCGCTCACCACCAGATGTCGCTCTCACCCCTTCATCACACTCTGACTGTTGTACCACACCCCGGACTACATCTCCCGTCATGTATCACGCTGATTGCGTCAGCTCATGTGACCAATCAGCAGCACCATAAAAGCCCCGGTCTTTCCCCATGCAAATCACGGATTGTTGATTGTGTTTCTCCTATTGTTTAGCGTACTTTGTTCTTTGTGTTTTTGATCCCCTCGCCTGGCTCCCCATTTTTCGACTGTTCGCCACCTGCCCTCGGATTATCGCTCGTTATTAAGGACTGTTCTCTCGTCTCGCCTCTGACACTCTTGTTACTGTTGTTAGACCCTGCCTGTACGACCATGTCTCTGTCTCGTTTGCTGAATAAAAGCTCGCAAATGGATCCGCTCGCCTCTCGTCATTCACTCCTGGTTACAGAACAATCCGTCACAACAGGATCCAGCAGCTTCACCCCCGGACATTCAGATACAGACACTGACAGGATTCTATGCCGGATAAAGCAGGGACAACGTACACTTGATCAATACATCCGTGTGTTTCTTTCAATTGCCAACTATTCCACTCTCCCGGACTGTATAAAAATTGAGACTTTTTGTGACAGCGTGAACCAGCCCCTCCGTGTGCGACTGAGACGCGAGGGCCCGCGCTCGTCACTGGAGGCGTTTCTGAACTTTGCGCTGTTGTGTGTGGGTTCGCCGTGCACCGTGGGGGTCGCGCAGAGGGAACGCGACAACGCGGTAATGGCGCCCGCACGTCCCACTCGCAAATTGGCGGTCATGCCGGAGCACGATCCCACAAACACGTTTGCCGCCTGGATTGCTCGTGAAATGCCGGCCGTGCAGGAGCGCGCTCAAGCTATGGTGGCGACTGCAGTGCCCGTTCACAAGATGGCGGCGACGGCGGAGCCCGTTCACAAGATTGTGGTGGAAACAGAGCTCCGTCACGTCACAGCTGCCATACCAGAGCTATATGGAGTTACTGCTGCATTTCCTGAGTCAAGTCGAGTTTCCAAGTCAAGTCAAGGTACAGCTGCATTTCCTGAGTCAAGTCAAGTTTCCAAGTCAAGTCAAGTTGCAGCTGTGTTTCCTGAGTCAAGTCAAGTTTCCAAGTCAAGCCAAGTTGCAGCTGCGTTTCCCGAGTCAAGTCAAGTTTCCAAGTTAAGCCAAGTTGCAGCTGTGTTTCCTGCGTCAAGTCAAGTTTCCAAGTCAAGTCAAGCTACAGCTGCTGTTCCTGTGTCGAATCAAGCTGGAGCTGTGTTTCCTGCGTCAAGTCAAGTCAGAGCTGCTCTTCCTAAGGCAAGTCAAGTTAAAACTGTGTTTCCTGTGTTAAGTCAGAGCTATTGCCCCTGTCGCAAGTCAAATTACAGCCATCTTTCCTGAGCCACTTCACAAGATGGCTGCCATGCCAGAGCCACTGCACAAGATGGCCGCCGTCTCCAAGCCACTCCACAATATGGACGCCATTCCAGAACCTGTGGTCAGCACCCGGACGCCACCTGTGGTCATGATGGCCCACGTGCTGGACACACCCCTAATGACGGTATGGGCAGCTAAAGTGGCGCTCCATGTCGCGGCGGCTACCCCTGAGTCAAGTCTAGACACAGAGTCAGGTCAAGACACAGAGTCAAGTCAAGCCAAAGTTGTCGTTCTCCATGAGTCAAGCCAAGTCACAGCTGTTCCCCACGAGTCAAGTCACGTTACAGCTGTTGTTCCTGAGTTAAGCCATGTTGTTCCTGAGTCCAGTCACGTTACAGCTGTTGTTCCTGAGTCAAGCCATGTTGTTCCTGAGTCAAGTCCCATTACAGCGGATCTCCATGAGCCAAGCCAGGTTACCGCAGATCCTTATGAGCCAAGTCAAGCTGCTGCTGTTATTCCAGAGCCAAGTCAAGCCTCAGCCGCTGCTCCAGAGTCAAGTCAGGCTACAGCTGAAGCTTCCAGGTCCAGTCAAGCTTCCAAGTCCAGCAACATCAGGGCTGTCGTACCTGCGTTAAGCAACGTCAAGGCGGTTATTCCTGAGTCAAGCAAAGTCGCAACCGTGGTTCCTGAGTCAAGTAAGGTCATTGATCTTCACGAGCCAAGTCAAGTCACAGCCAATCTCCACGAACCAAGTCAAACCACAGCTGATCTTCATGAGCCAAATGAAGTTATGATTGCTGTTCCAGAGCCCCGTCACGTTTCGTCTATCTGTCCAGAACCACACTGTGCTCCTGAGGTCACATCTGTTCACAAGTCTGTTCCAGAGGTCCCGTCTGGTCTCAGGTCTGCTCCAGAGGTTCCGCCTGGTCTCAAGTCTGTTCCAGAGGTCCCGTCTGGTCTCAAGTCTGCTCCAGAGGCCTTCCCTGTTGGAGAAGCTGCGCCAATGCCTCCAGAGGTGTCAGCGCCAGCTGTAGAACCTCTTATGGAGGGGGCGTTACCCTTTAAACTTTCTGCTTCTCCCTTTATTCTGTCTGGCTCCTCTGTCTCTGCTTTCTCCAGGTTCCAGACCGTGACGCGAGTTCCTGTTCCGCCCCGGAGGGCTGCTCCGCCTCCTGTTCCGCCCCAGAGGGCTGCTCCGCCTCCTGTTCCGCCCCGGAGGGCTGCTGCGCCTTCTCCCCCTATTCTGTCTACTTCCTCTGTCCCTGCTTTCCCCAGGTCCCAGACCGAGACGCGGATTCCTGTTCCGCCCCGGAGGGCTGCTGCGCCTCCTGCTCCCCTCCTGTTCCGCCCTGGAGGGCTGCTCCGCCTCTTGCTCCGCCCCGGAGGGCTCCTGCGCCTTCTGCTCCGCCCTGGAGGGCTCCTGCACCTTCTGCTCCGCCTCCGCCTCTGCCCTGGAGGGCTCCTGCACCTCCTGCTCCGCCCTGGAGTGCTCCTGCTCGGGCGGGGCTGGAGGGTACCTACTCTGTCGGTCCTGCCTCAATCACTGGGCTCTCCACATGGACCTGGCCCTCCAGCCCTCGGCCCTGTCTCGCTCCCGCCCCACCGCTCCCCTGGACTGTTGTTTCCTTCGAGCGTCTGGAAGCCGCTCCTTGGGGGGGGGGGCTATGTCACGAATCTGGTCGTTGTCCTGCTGTCCGCTCACCACCAGATGTCGCTCTCACCCCTTCATCACACTCTGACTGTTGTACCACACCCCGGACTACATCTCCCGTCATGTATCACGCTGATTGCTGATTACCCTTTCAAAAGGTACTAATACATGCATTTTAGGTACTAATATGAGTACTAATTCGAGAGTACTAATATGTACTCTCGAATTAAGGTAAATAAGGTGTAAGAGTGTAACTTTGGATCCATTTTAAGTCACAAGAACAGCCAACAAATAAGGCAACTTTTTTTTTTTTTTTAACCAGTTAAACTGCATACCTCAGATGTTATCCCACCTTTGTACTGTGCTACATACCATGCATGTTGTTGTTTTTTTGCTCCAGGAATGTCCTGGAAGGCCAACTTACTGCAGAGTTTAACTTTGTTGTGATCATTAAAATCTTGATTAGCTGGAGCTAAGCTGGAAAGTGGGCTTCAGAAGTAGAATCAGACACCCCTGCTGTAAACAATAATCAAATAATTAAATAACTGAAACTAACAATTATTCAAATATTTTTCAGGTTTTTAAAATCTTTTTTGGAGAACTACTTTTTACTGAAATGTAAAGAAACTTCAATTTTGCACCATAAAATGTTGCTCTTTTCAGATGCTTTGGGAAAATTTTACCATCTCACTACCCGATCTCAAGAAAGTGCATATCAGTACCACCAGAGCTGGGTAGTAACTGATTTTTAAATACTTTTTTATGGATTACATGATTACAAACTCACACAATAGCAATAAATTATTCGTAATTCATTGATTCTCCCTAAATTCTATTTTTCATCTTTTAAATGTTCCTTTCTAAAATAGCCTACATATAATATACATTCAGAAAGTCTAGTTTTGTGAACACATAGACTTGTCATGTCATTAGTCAGGTGGCAACACAGCATTTGACTACTGGATTTACAAAAATCATTTCAGGTTTAAGAATGGTTTTAAAATTGCAGCTACTGATGAACACATTCATTTTTATTTGAAATATCACTCTATAAGTTTTTTAACCATGTATTATTTTGTCTTTGGAAGGCTTTAAACTCATTAAAATGCATATATTCACATGTAATTTACATGTAATGCATGAATGGGAGAAACCGCAATGCGCAATATGGCGGAATGGTTCCACTTTCTAAATGAAAGAGCCAATCGCTGATCGGTAAAGTCATTGCATCAATGCAGCCTGAGGCTAGACCAGAGATTGTCTTACTATTGTCAGGGTCCTCTTTGTTTGTCTTGTGCCTCAGCACATGGCTTTGTTTGTGTTGGCCATGTGCTCCTCTTGTCCTGCCTCCTCATTTCCTGTCACCACGCCCACTCCTCGTGTGCTTTGCTCCCTTTATATTGTGCTCATTTCCCACTTGTCTTGGCTGGTTTGTTTTGAGTGCGCTGTGTGTGCATTCTCCTCGCTAGTGTCCTTAGTCTTGTTAGAACTTGTTACTTGGTACATTTCTTACAGTTTTGTTTTGTTTTGTCTGGAGTTTCTCCATCCTCAACCAGCCTGTTTCCCCTGTTGTGTGACCTGCCATATTGTGTGGAATGTCTTACTGCCTCATCCTTCTGTGTTCCCAGCTCCATTAATAAATTGTTCCCCTGTTCATTCTGCATCTGGGTCCTTTTTGCCAAACCCTGACAACTATAGGGAGATGAGAGGGTCTGTATTAGTTACTATTGGAGAAAATGCAACAGCTAACTTGGATCACGAGTCCCTTAATAACCAAGCACATTACAGCATTGACGTCACTGAATTTCAGTCAGAGTTGTGCGACACTCAATTTCCGTTTACAGATACCATAGGAATGAATGAGAAGTGCCGTTAGCTAAATCCCACCTGTCGCAAAAAGTCAGTGACTTCTCTCATAAAGCTGCATTTTTTTTTCGTGGTAAACTCTAAAAATAGTTCAATCCAAAAGTATTGTTTAGTGTAAAACATGTTGAAGATTAGCAGATAGGCTGTCAATTCATTAAATGATAAGCCATTTCCTCTGAAAAAGCTGTTTACTCAGCGTAGTGAAGCTTCTCTTCCACTGACATCCGTTCAAAGAAAATGGCCTCTGCTCTCCTTTCCCATGTACTGCCAAACCGGAAGCGTTAGCCTTAGCCGTAACACTTTTTCAGCTAATGGTTGCAGGCTTGCCATCTAGTGGCTTTGGTTAGACCGGCACATGTGCATGCGCAGTCATAAGCACGTTCTATAATATGCAGGACAACAAATTGCATATCATATACACGCAAAAACTGTGTATCATATGCACGCCAAAGTCAATAAAGATTTTGCACCGACTTCACGTTTTGGTCAGTTACCCGGATACACTGCGATACTCCTATGTAAACAGCAGCACTGATTGCACGGTTAACATTGTTCTCCTAATGTATGCTGTCTAAACCACGGAAAATGCATGGAAGCTGCTGAATCATATAGAGAAGGACTCAGTAAGCAGGAGAGGGCATTATATTTTGACAAACTAAAGTTAATACATGGCTCAATGCTAAGCAGCGATAGTGTTTCCTTGGTTACTGCTGTACACAAAGCTGTGCTACACTTAATAACTTTTTTAATTCAATTCAAAATTGCTTTATTGGCATGACTGTAAAAAATACAATATTGCCAAAGCTTTGAATATATGTGGAGGAACATAATAATAACAATAATAATAATGAAAAGATGTAAATAATAGGAGAAAGAGGAGAAAAAAATAAAAATAAAAAATAAAATAAAAATTCATTATAACAATTTAAACTTGAACAGTGTAACAAAATAGAACATGTGAACATTTCATACCACAGTATTTAACATGTAAATACACACATACTGAGGATCACTGTGGTAGACAGTAGGGAAACGCTGAGGTCAGACATAATACACACATTATATATATATTATACACATTCACCTGCTGTCTCTCAGGCTGTGGCACATCCACACATATCTTGCAGCCAGTGCTGCTGTCTGTCCCTCTCCTAAAATTATCTTTATTTGTTCTTCTTCAGTCATGCCTCTAAAGTTCTTTATGATGTTTGTAAATTTATTTACATATAGGTCTCTTACTGATTTGAATTTGTGGCAGTAAAGGAGGAAGTGCACCTCTGTCTCAATCTCTCCTGTCTTGCAGTGAGCACACACTCTTTCCTCTCTGGGTAACCAGCTCTTTTTGTGTCTGCTGGTTTCAATGGCTAGACTGTGCTCACTGAGCCTGTACTTGGTCAGGATTTGTCTCTGCTTAGTGTCTTTGATACTTTGGAGGTATCCTTCCAATTCGTAATTTGATTTTATAGTTCGATATAATTGTAATTTACTTTGTGTTTGAGTTTCTTGATCCCAATGTTCCAGATATATATTTTTAGATTGTTTGATAATTTGATTTATTTTGATGTTTGAGTAAGAAGCAGTGCTGGTCTGAGACTGGTTAAAGTTAGTAGAGCTAGTCAGGTTAGTAAGTTGCAGAACCAGCTGACTTAGGGGACTTTATTCGGGGTTCAGTTCTTGGGTTTGTAGCACTTTAAAATGTATCGATTCTGTGGGACTCGATTTTAGATGCATCCAGAATTTGAGGGATCTTTTTTCTATATTAATGATCAATGGGAATCGGCCTTATTCTGCCCTACATGCATTGTTGGGTGTTCTCCTTTGTAATTTTAAAATCATTTTGCAGAATTCTGTGTGTATCTGATGTCTATCCCATCTACTACGCACATACTGAGTGCACATACTCTGATCACTGAGTGGACCCCAGACCTCACTATAATAACACTCTAATAACACTAATAACACTCTTTATAATGCATTATACAGATGCGAGATGAAAAGAAAACGCCATGTAAACTTTAATGAAAACAGACAGTTCCCTTCAGAGATACATTCATATAAACGCCTACCCCCAGTTCATTATTTAGGAGTGTTTTCCAATATTTTGTCCATGGTGAACAGTGAGATTGATCTGCCTGCTACAGTATTTTCTCCTCTTTATGTCCGTCTTCAGTGTTTCTGGCCCCTGTTAACAGCCTTTTACAGACAAAATATGATAGAAACGTAATATTTCCACAAAAATTACATTTTGGAACATGAATGCAGTGCAGTGAATGTACGCATTGCACGGGCCATATGGCAGTCCATATTGTCGAGCCCTGTAATAGGCGGTAAATATCCATACGATCTGCCTCCTTTGTAGTGGACTGATAACCCGACATTTCTTCCTTCTATTTCTTATCTCGACACAGTAAATTACTTTCGTTTCTTAATTTTTACACCAAGCCCATACACAAGCTCCGTTCAATGGCATTGTGTACGTTCACAATGGCCGACTTCTGGATTTATGACGTAACGTAAAAACACTCTATTTCTGTGTATAAACAGCACACCAAATAGAAACAGAAAATCGTGCTATTGATACGCATTTTCATGAGACCAGACGATTTTTACATATTTTTACTATTAAAGAAATTAAATGTTTTAGTTATCAACAGTTCCACTTGTAGGCAAATTACTAGAAATGAATAGAATTCAAACAAATAAACCTTTGCGTAAAATGATGACACCTGTCTGTCTATTTTCACACCAGAGATACCTAAAAGGAAAAAAAATCTAGAGACAGAATAGTTAGCTGGGGTGAATTGCCCTAATGTGGGACATGTTTTGCATTTCAGACTTTCTGCAACGTATCGCATTGTCCATCAGGAGAGTACCACTGGTGTTCTGACGTAGAACCGTTCGGAATTGTTGAATAAAGTTGTTATTTTTATTTTCTTTGCCCACAAAAAGTATTCTCATAGCTTTATGACATTACAGTTGAACCACAGATGTCACATGGACTATTTTAACAATGTCCTTACTACCTTTCTGGGCCTTGAACATGTCAGTTGTGTTGCTTAATTTGTGTTTCGAAGATGAGCAAAGGTCTTACAGGTTTGTAACAATATGAGGGTGTTTAATTAATGACAGAATTTAGACACCATCATCATCTACATCCCATCCTGCAGTAACAGCATTCTCAAATTGCATAACAAAACTAAAACCCTGCAAATAACCGTTTTTGTCCCACAAACCATGCTCAGCACACATTTTTGACTGACTGAAGTACTGTCCCACATTAGACTAATCATACCCTCCCAATTTTTGAAACCACATTTCTTAAATTGGGACACTAGAAAACTTTATAAAAATGTAAAACACATAGTTTGTACTTACTTTGTATTTTTGGATAAGAAAGAAGTAGTAGGATTGTTTTTGTTTTTGTCATTACTGACAATAAAATGTGTGTTATAATTTATTATAATATTTTTATAATTTTATTTTTCAGTTCATCTGAATGGATGCGCAGCAAGAAAGATACAGAGTGAGAGTGTTACTAATCAAGCACAAGAAGGCAACAGGCAGTGGGTCCAAATGCAGTTTAAGATCCTTTAATGATAATCCACAGAGATATACATCCAAAATACAAGACAAAACCAAGCAAGGCTAACAAGAAACACAGGAGGTTATCAACAACTCACAACAGACAATGGCAGACCGGGGCTTAATATACACCATGGGTGGCGAACGTCAGTCCTGGAGAGTCACAGCCCTGCGTAGTTTTGCTTCAACCCTAATCAAACACACCTAAACAAGCTTATTAAGGACTGAAGGGTTACTTGGAAGCTACAGGCAGTTTAGTTTTATTAGGGTTGGAGCTGAACTCTGCAGGGCTGCGGCTCACCAGGACCGGAGTTCGCAACCACTGATATACACCAACACAGGACCAAAGAGGAAATGGAACACAGCTGAACCAGGTAGACACTAATAAGAACACAGCATGATGGTAAATGGAGTTCATGACCTGAACAACAGGCAAGAACACAAGACAACACAGGAAAGCCCGCTAGTGCCTCATAGTGGTGCAGGCAACCAGGCGTGGCAGAGAGTCTTATATGAGTCATTCTATATTTACAGGTACATTTCATGTGAGCCAAAAAGTCAGGAAATCTGTATTCCCCTTAATGTGCTAAATTAATTATTGGCAAACTTAAGCTGTAATGACTTTTTAAATATGTTAATGAAAATTAACATTTGATCAATTTTGTCAACTGTGTTACGGACAAATGGGGTGGGTTTTTGTATTGCATTTTGTGTGTGTGTGTTGTTTTTTTTTTGTTTTGTTTTGTTTTGTTTTTTTGTTTGTTTGTTTTTTCTAATTTGTGTGCTGTTGTAAAATATTTGTATATTTTTTATGACAAAAATGAAAATTGGACAGATTAAATAATGTAATAATATAAAAGATATGTCATAACATCACTGAGTTCTGGGTCTCAGATGTTAAAACATAATAGAATAGAATAGATAGAATAGATTTTTATTGTCATTGTTTTGAACAGCTGTAGCAGCTCACAAGGTTTTGGCATAATAGGGAAATATAAATAGATACAAATAAAAATAAAATCTTTTGATTTTTGCCAAGACTTTGTATTGTATATATTTCTCCAATAAAATAAAAATAAAAAATACAGTATTTTTAGCGCCTTGGTTTGTGTGTCTGCCTCCCATGCCAGAACAACAGGCTTGAATTCTCCCAGAGCCGGTAGAACCGGAGAGGTTACACTTGGTCATATTTAGTATCCTTAGTTTTAAAGTTTAGTTCCTCGCTCATGCCAGGTCTTGTCTTGTCATGTGACACCACAGAAATATCCCAGTAAAGTACACACCTGAACAGGTTCAGTTTTAAAGGTGTGGAATGTTTGGTGTAAGTGATCACATACATTCTGTAGTTTAATTTTAATGAAGCCTCTTTGTTTCCATTCTGAACTTACAGTCTGTTTTACACCTCAGCTATAAAGACTTTGGTAGAGAAAAAATGAAGAATGACATTAAAGTTTCTGTCTTGTCAGAATATAATAGTTAAACAGATCAAATTATTTATCATTTAACTTTACAAAACAGACATACAAATATAACAAAAATGCAATAAGGATTTATTAACCCTTGTGCGTCAATAAAAAAAAGTTACACATAGGTCCTTGGTGGACAAAAATGTCCGTGTCAAAAAACTGTCATAACAATTTGAAGCTACGGAGCACAGACTTAAGTTTGGTCTCATTTTAAAGAAGACCCATGGCGGATTATTGCTGAAGTAGAAAAAGTTTAAAAAGTGAAACCAAAAAAAAAAGTTAGAAATTTGACACATGCCACCTACCTAAACATTGTTGCACCCCATAAAGCACTTCATAACAATTATTAGTGTTCCTTGATGGCAGTGGCTTCTTTCAGCAGGATAATGCACCCTGACACACCGCACACGTTGTCCAGAAATGGTTTGGGGAACATGATGAAGAGTTGATGAAGGACAAGGTGTTGTCTTGGCCAGAGATGGCAAAAGTACACACATCCTTCACTCAAGTAAAAGTACATTGTGAATGCGCATTTGATTTGAGAGAAACTGGGAAGAATGAATCCTTTTACTGAAGGTGCATAGAGCCAAGGGGATGCTTGAAAATGAACAAGAATGTGGCTAGCCACACACTGGATCCAATACAGCTTAAAAAGTCTAAATTGCATAGTGCAACATAGTTGCATCACATTGCTATTTTCAGTGGATGTAATTTCCCCGCTCCCCTGCGAATCCTGACCATCAGCGCGTGCTTCTGAACAAAACGAAGTAATAGCTGCCTCATAAACCTTTAGCACTGATGGTAGTCTCCCGTTATCTAGCCTGCGCTGCAGAAAACATAGAACATCCAACCCGGGGCAGTCTTTATCACAGCACCATTTCAAGAACATTCCCTATTTAAGTGTGTACAAACACCTAGTTAAGTGTGCACAAGACTCCGTGATCCTGTCAAGCACGCAGAGAGACAGGGCGCTTAGCTGCCCTGGGAGCAGTGCCGGTGTTATGCAGAATTCTGACCCCCCACCAGATTACTACCTCCCTAGTATTGGTAGGTTTAGAGTTAGGTGTGGGGGAGGGGTTAGGATTAGAGGTGGGGTTAGGATTAGGCAAATCAGGTAGCAATTTCAACTAGAGGGGGTTAGGCTCTGCGTGCTTTCAAATTGCTCTTGCGGTACTTTAATGTCCGATTGGTGTGCGCAGCACAACTTTAAGCCGCACACACCTTCTAACTACATAACTAGAGTGACATGCCAGGAGTTTTTTCCTCTCTCTCAGTAAATGCATAAGATTTTCTGGCAAAAAAAAAAAAAAGTTTTTAAATTATGATTCTTAATCATAATTTATTTTATAATAAATCCTTATACTTTTCTAAACATTTATAGTTAGGCCTCCTGCATGTTAACAGGTCATGCCGCAGTTTTCTGTAAAATATATTGATAATCATTAACAATAAGTATTGTTTTGTTTATTTCTTTTTTTAATTTAGTAATAACAATAATCAGAATTAGTCATTTGATAAAAACAACATATTGGCCAAATCGTGCAGCCCTACAAACAGGCACAACAAACTCAGTGTTCTTTATCATTTCTGGTAAAAAAAAAAAAAAAAAAAAAAAAGGCTGAAAGTCTGTTACAGTTCAGATTTTGTTGTTACGGTTTAGAGTTTAGAATTCACTTAATATTGCCTCTCAAAATGAAGTCTTCCTACACATAAATGCTATTTTTAAATTATTTGAAATGAAAGAATGATAGAGAGCTGGAAAAAAAGGATTTTTGACTGCTATATACATAATATTTATTGCTGTAGTACTTGTTTTTTTACATGCAATGATGCCTATGATCACAGACAGACTTGCCATTTAAGGAAAAGCCACATTTAGCATGTTACATTAAATAATTACAGACCTGGATCCAATGTCTAATGCAATAAAGTTTTTTTTATTTTTCTTGTGATCATCAATCAGTCCTTAAAAACAAGCAGAATAGCCTGCATTTCTTATCATTTATACATATTAGTAGGCCTATGTTTATTTTGTTTATGCCTTGTTTATTTGATTTAGTTTCTGTGTATACTTAATTTATATTTTATTTGTGTTTCATGTGTATCTGTTTACTCATGCTCACTTGTACTCCTATTTTTTATGTTTAAATATTTTTGCATATGTTTGTTGAATGTGTTACAATTATTACACATTCACACTTAAATATTGAAATAGTAATTTTATGTGCTTTCTCTTCACTCGTCAAATTTCTATGACAGTTTTTTACACTAGTGGGGCCCCCACAAACCTACAGGCCGGCACTGCCTGGGACCCTTAAAGTAGCCACATGTGAAGGCTCCATACTGAGCCATCCGCTTGAGACAGCAGGTCATTCCTGAGGGGAATTCGCCAATTTATTGAGAATGTGCATGTTAAAATTTGACGTGGTCGCATTTGTGCCAATGCATGGTCTGCGCTGCTCCAAAGCGTCTGCTATACTCCATGCATAAAGCACGTGCAGCAGAGCCATGGCACAGTCCAGGAGAGGTCAGATTTCTGTGATCACGTGAAGACAGTGAACTTTCAGTGTGAGCTCTTTGGGAACAGAGCCTGGTTTACTCGCTGCGTCAGCTTGAGCGGCAAAAATGACGCTAATCCTGAGAAAACGATGAGGGTGTGGGATGGAGGATTTGGTTTTCAAGCAAAAGTAAAATAAAAGACTGCTTCTTAAACCAGAGAAGGTGAACATATTGGTTTTGTCTTTGCTGTTTATCTCACGTTATGCTATAGAGGCTGTCACGCTATCTGAAGGAGGACTCAAATGCAGAATGAGTGTTAATGGTTCATTAACAGAATGACTGACAGGACAAGAGAGATGGTGAGGAGGGGAGTGGTGAACACAATCCAAACAGTAGGTAACAACGAGGCACGGGGCAAGCAGGCTGAGAGAGAGCGGCCGCTGAGTCCAGCCCAGGATGGCAGAAAGCTACAGAGCAGTGAAGGCAGCGCAGTTGAAGGCCAGAAGTTAGCAGTGGTGATCTGACAGGAACACAGGGCTCAACAATCCACACACATGCTCTCACAGCTCAGGTCTAGCTGAGTGGCAAACGGACAGGACAAGACAAGACAAGACAAGAGGTTGCAAGGCGACAAAAACAATACATTACTGACTATTAGGCAGACAAACTAGCAAACGCAGTGAAGTTGAACAGCGAACTGGCAAAACAAGAGGGAAAGGGAGAACAATATAAAGGAGCAGAGAACATGAGGAACGAGTGACAACACTCAGACAAACGAGGAGTAAACAAGGGGGCGTAGTGACGGGAAGCAAGGAGGCAGGATGAGAGGAGCACATGGCAGACAACAACAAAGATAGAGCCATGCGCAATACAAATAAGGAAACATTAAACAAAGACAGGACAGACAAAACTGTCAGGGGAATTCCCATTGTTGTTGTGCTTTTCAATTCAAAAATAACAATGAATCAATCTTTCAAGCATTTGTTTTAAACAGTGAATAGATGTAAGCACAACAGACAATTATCTTTTGTTGTAAAAGTGACGGCCTTGAATTTAAAAGCGAAAAAGAAAGCGTCCAAAGCCCGGCTTATAGCACAGCAAAAGAGGATCTCCCGTTTACAAAATTCAGATCACCAATAATACTGATGAAAAAGAATGGGTTGAATGTTAACCACTTTTATTACATGGTAGTTCACTAGGCCCTGAAACTGTTGGGTGGCACTTGCAGTGATGTTTAAATGTAATGGAGACAATGTTGCCACATATCCAGCAAGGACTATTTTTAACTCTTTCTAGGAAACACGCCTAACGAATGAATGCAAAAAGAATCAGGTATATTAGGTAAATCAGGTAACTCCTCAACCATTAGGCCTAGATGCAAATGTCTGGTCTCAGTCAGAAGGAATATGAATCCATTGTAAATTAACCTATTTATATTACCAATACAGAGTAAATGGAGATGACAATAAACTAAAATACAACAATTATGATACAATTTATAAAGTAATACCTACAATGTAAAAAAAAGTACTATTTTTACAGAAAATAATTCTAATATTTTTACAGTAGTTTTCTGTTATTTTAAAATATATTCAAAACTCTGTACATTTACAAACAATATCTGCAATTAAATAATGTAGCTCATTATATTAAAGGTTTATGTCCATACTAAAAATGTAATGTTCTTCTTTGTAATTATATAGTAAATCTTAGTTTTATATATAGGTGTATTTTTACAGTCTAACTGTAATTCTGAGCACAAATATTGCTAACTGTTTTCACTACATCAAACAATGCCTATCTGCTTTTAAAGAGTACAAAGCTACACTGCTTTCCAGGCCTCTTGAAAACTGTACTCCTTTTTTATTTTGTCAAAAGTGCTGTTTGTAACATTTTTATTTTTGGCACACAATGTAGAGCATACAACTGTACATTTTTATTTTATTTTTTTTCTTTAATAAGTTAGCCCTGGTTAGCCTATTTTAGTTTAAATGTTTAATCAGTCATTTAAAAGAATACCGAACTGTGAGAAAGACAAATGTTCACTTCAGAAAACATGTTCAGCGACAATTTTATTTTCCATACTAATTTTAAATAAAGTGCATACTTTTCATACAATAGCATAATTTACTCAAGGTTTTTTTTGTAAAATACTGTAATTTATATTGCATTCTGGGTGATTTTGACTTGGCGGGAATATTTTACAGTATATTTTAGTGTTGCTGTAACCTTGCTGTAGCCTGACTGTAATACGCCAGGCAATAATACAGGACTGCTGTAAATAGCGCGCCACCTGTCGTCACATCACACAGACAGAACACAACTGCCCCTGACCGGAGAGCGAAGTAAGTTTGGTAGGAAGTTCGGTAAGATCATTTGGTTATCACGTTTTTATTATATAGTGTACGTGGTTTTTAGTGTCTAATGAAACCGCAAGTTAGTTTAGCCGCGAATGTTAATCTAACTCCCTCAAAACTGTAAATTAGTCGAAAGTCCGTGAGTTATGTGCTCTTTCACCTGCTGCACTTTTCACATCTAACGTTAGTGAATTAGCTTATAGTTTATTTCGAGTCGATGCTTTTTGGAACTGTGGAAAGACAAACCAAGAACGTTTTGGAGAGTTTTATTTTGTTTCTGTCGAGTTTGAACGAAGCTTGCTTTACTATGGTATGTAAAGTTAAATGACCGTGTTTGTCAGTGGAGTCTGCTAGGCTTGAGGAGATCGATAAACGAGCAATTTGAGTTTAAACAAAAGGGATATATACTGTGATAAAACAATTGTCTATCTCTCTAAGGATCCCTTTTATAATGTTGTCCGATTCGGTGACAAACACAAGCTTTATATATATATATATATATATATATATATATATATATATATACACTACCGTTCAAAAGTTTGGGGTCAGTAAGACTTATAGACTTAATAGTCTTTAAAGTAGTCTCTTATGCTCATCAAGGCTGCATTTATTTGATTAAAAATATAGAAAAAAAAAAACAGTAATATTGCAAAATGTTTTTACAATATAAAATAATGTTTTTTTATTTTAACATACTTTAAAATAGAATTTATTCCTGTGATGAAAAGCTGAATTTTTATCAGCTGTTACTCCAGTCTTAAGTGTCACATGATCCTTCAGAAATCATTCTAATATGCAGATTTATTATTAGAATGATCAATGTTGGATAATATCAACAGTTGTGCTGCCAAATATTTTTTGGAACCTGTAATTTTTTTTTTCAGGATTCTTTCATGAATAACAAGTTTAAAAAGTACAGTGTTTATTCAAAATATAAATATTTTATAACAATGTAAATTATTTATTATTAACTTTTAATAAACTTTTAATTATTAACTTAATACATCCTTGGTGAATAAAAGTATTAATTTCTTAAAAAAAAAGAAACAATAAAAATGTACTGATGCCAAACTTTTGAACAGTAGTGTATATATATATATATATATATATATATATATATATATTTGCAGTCCGCTTCACGGTCACGGTTAATGCTGGACATAGTCGCTTACTTAAACATGGTTAAGTACAGTCTCACTTGCGATGTAAATGGGTGGTTTGGGGTCAGAGAAGTAACTTTACAGGTTATTAACTGACGTTATTTAGGCGGGAGACCAGTTCTGTAGCACATGCATAGGCAACAGTCTATGTGACTTTAGCCTATATATGGTCAACAAGTAGGCTAACACATTATTTAATCTAATTAATTTAATCATATTTATTTCTTGCAGCTCTACGGTGTGGTCCACTTGTCTTTGCACCATGGGAAGTGCAATGCTGTCACAAGGCAGTTTTTTGTAAGTATTATTTAAATTAATTGAATTTTTATTTACAGTCTAAGTCAAAAGTTTGCATACACCTTGCAGAATCTGCAAAATATTAATTATTTTACCAAAATAAGAGTGCTTGTCATACAAAATGCATGCTATTTTTATTTAGTACTGACCTGAATAAGATATTTCAAATAAAAGATGTTTACATATATAATCCATGTGAAAAAATAATAGTTGAATTTATAAAAATTACCACATTCAAAAGTTTTCATACACTTGATTCTTAATACTGTGCTGTTACCTGAATGATCCAGAGCCGTTTTTTTTTTTTTTTTTTCTTTTAGTGATAGTTGTTCATGAGTCCCTTGTTTGTCCTGAACAGTTAAACTGCCCTCTGAAATTTTGCAGGTCTCTCAAATTTTTTTTTTTTTTTTTTTTCGTTTTGCAGGCAATTTTGTGTATTTGAACCATTTCCAACAATGACTGTATGATTTTGAGATCCATCTTTTTAAAACACTGAGAGACTCATATGCAACTATTACAGCAGGTTCAAATGCTTACTGATGCTCCAGAAGGAAAAATTATCCAATAAGAGCCAGAGATGAAAACTTTTGAAGATGTACATTTTTCTTATTTTGCCTAAATATCATATTTTTTCATTCAGAGCTGCCCTTCAGAAGCTACAGAAGATACTGTACTTACATGTTTGGCAGAAGACAAAATAATTTAAATTTACCCTGATCTTTTCTTGAGCATCAGTGAGCATTTGAACCTTCTGTAATAGTTGCATATGAGTCCCTCTGTTGTCCTCAGTGTGAAATGATGGATCTCAAAATCATACAGTCATTGCTGCAAGGGATTCAAATACACAAAAATGATGAATAACCAAAGAATTTGTGGGACCTGAAGGAATTTTCTGAAGATCAGCAGGCAGTTTAACTGTCCAGGACAAACAAGGGACTCATAAACAGCTATCACTAAACAAACAAACACAGCTGTGGATCATTCAGGTAACAGCACAGTATTAAGAATCAAGTGTTTGTAAACTTTTGAACAGGGTCATTTTTATAAATTCAACTATTATTTTTTCACATGGATTATATATGTAAACATCTTTTATGTGAAATATCTTATCCAGGTCGGTACTAAATGAACAATAACATACGTTTTGTATGATAATCCCTCTTATTTTGGTAAAATAATTAACATTTTGCAGATTCTGCAAGGTGTATGTCACGATGTTGTGTATGGGGAATGACGAGGAGGAGCGAGGAGGTCCAATGCACAGAGTTTACTAATATAATCCACAGGGTAACAGGAACAGACAGGACGCAGCAGGGAACCAGCGAACACAACGTAACATAACTTTAAGAACCGACGATCTAAACAGCAACACAACCAAACTTATATACATAGAAACAACCAATCAGGGGGAGACAGGTGAACTATGACACAGTGACGAAATAATTGGAAACGGAACAGGAAGACCAAATAAGGGCAACACAGGGAAAACACACACAACAGTCCACATGGTCCAACAGTGTATGCATCTGTTTATTTCATTTATATTCTTGCACACTTAAAATGCTTTCATGGCTGTAAATTGTTGATGCACTGTACTCTGGGTAGCAAACACCATACTAAAATGTTTTGAAATTTTTTAAAAATACTTTTGTAAATATGTTTGGATTGTCTTTTGATTTGTAATGTTATTCTGAATTACAGTAGTATCACAATTTTACTAATATGTGTATGTACTATTCCAACTACACAATAATAATTGCACAATAGCAAATTACAGTAGAAACAAAATTACAAAGTACTGTAAAAATGCAGTACAATACTGTTTTGTCATTTTAGAGTACATTGTTCTACATACTGTAAAGATGCATTACAGTACATTGCTGTAAAACAAATTACAGTAACTTGATGGCAACCTAGCTGCCAGTAACTTACTGCAAAATTGGGGGCGGGCAGAGCTTGTTTGCATTTAAAGTAACAATCCATCAGAATGGGTTGATTTTTGCAGAGCTCATTTTGACAAGGTAAAAGGGTGTTGTTTTACACTACCGTTGAGAATTTTTAACCAAAGTATATTATGGAGTTTTCATTAAGACCCTAAAGAATCATATCAACTTGTGGAAAATGGGCATCCAGTGACCCCTTTAAGGCTCAAGGGTGAAAATTAAATCAAGTTCTGATTCAGCTTAATGTTCCTCACTTGAAGAAAACGAAAAAGATGGCTGTTAGGAAGATTGGATTTAACTGATAAAGAAGAGAAGTAGGAGAAGATTTCTTTTTCAACCAAGTCGATTAAAGTTGAAAGCCCTTACTTGCAAAATATCGAAGACACTGTCTAAAAGGGACGGTGTAAATAAATTATTATTTGAAATTGGCATATAAATCGAGGCTTTGTGTAAGCCAAATAGTTTGCTGAATTGAAGCCAAATCTTAATAGTGTTATAATGAGTACTGGATTGCTCGAAATTGTGTGTACCTCAAGAGAAAGCTTGCAACAAATATTAGAAAGTAAGGAACAGGAAGAAGATATCTCTATGTGTAACCAGGGTGGGCTAGAGGCACAACATCTAAGGCTAACCCAGTAAAGTAATTTATAAATATTACATGCTTGGAAGTAGCATAGAAAGTTTGAAAGCGCTAAACCCCCTTTAGATTTGGGAAGCTGGAGAACTGATTTTCTAATATGAGTTGGTTTGTTACTCCAAAAGAACCCATTCAATTGCTGGTCTAAATTAGTAAAAAAAAAAAAAAAGTTTTATTAATGCAGACTGGGACAAGCTGAAAAATACAACAATTGTAACAAGATAACTATTTTAATTAGATTCACATGACCTATTAAAGATGGAAAGAGGGAGCTCTATCTGGCAAATTCTGATTTACATTTGTCCAAAAGTGGTATAAAATTCTTGAAAAACAAGCCCAGATATTTAAACCCATCCAAGGCTAACTTAAAGGAAAATTAAAGGAAAGGAAGAGATTTAGCCATTTGATTTATGAAAAAAAAATAACTTTTTTAAATTTAACTTATACTCTGATATGCATCCAAACTGGTCCAGAATACATATGGGGGGAGAAAGAAGCTATAGAGTCAGAGACGTATGGAGACGTAGCTATGGAGTCATGCCTGTGTGTGTTTAAGCATGTTTGGTAATGTCAGACATAGCAGTTGGCCATAAAACTGAACTTGAACATTTAGAGACACTCCTTGGTTTGTCTTACTCTTCCAAGACCTACTGTACTAAACTAAAATTCTAAGAAAACAAAACAAAAAACAAACAAAAAAAATCCTTGAAGTTATAACATATTTCATTGATGTTACAACTAACCCAGAGTCTTATAGCCATTAACTAGCTCACCTTACAGCTTACAGCCAAAACATTAGCACTAACTTGCATGAAAAATATCTACAATAACCATAATTTAACTTTGATGAATTTCACTACAAGCAGGGGCTACTATTACAAAAATAAATAAAGTATAAAAATGCCACAGGGCCCTACTTCTTCACATTTAAGGACTAAACTGACAATGTGTAAAGTGAATTAGGTGATTTGTAACTTGCTCCTTTTTTGAGAAATTGGAAGTATTACAACGGACCCATGTTACAACCATCCCGCTCTCCCCTAAAGTAACAAATCATCTGCATCAAGGCAAAGTTTATGGAGCTGTGCATGGTGGATGGCCAAAGGTTCAATAGCTATATTAAATAATAAGGGTGAGAGTGGACACCACTGACGTGTCCCCCATTAGAGCAAAAGGATGGCGAGCAGACACCACTGCTATGCACTGAGGCAGAAGGGAAAGCATAGAAAAGTCAAATCCAAATTTGACCTAAAGCAATAAACAGGTATTCCCACTCCACCCTATCAAACGCTTTCTCTGCATCCAGTGAACAAGAGCGTAAACCACTTTCTGTACACACATCTTTCTTCTGATGTTCTTGTAAACATCAGTGTCAGTTATGCCCATGAGTGCGCAGGACTGTTTGTCTGAGGCTGTGGATTACAGGTAATAATGTTGTAAATAATGTTCAGTCCATAATAAACGTCAAGAGTCTTAGTGATTCATTTCTTGTTTTGGGTGAACAATTCCTTTAACAGCTGCTATGGGTTTGGCCGAACTTCATTGTAGTCTTTATAAATGTGAGAGTAGCGGATGATTTTTGTTTCTTCTGCTTTAGATCTTTTGTCATCCCACAAATACTCCGGTGAAAGCAGTTTACTAGGTTTGTTATACAGAAAGTACTTGTTTAAATGGGACTCCTCCTGCCATGCTGCCTCAATAGATTTAGCTGCATCAATGTCCAGCTGCTCCCGGCAAGTTTTAACAAGCTGATATACGTCTTTCACTAAGCCCCCAATCACAGCTCCTCCATAATAAAAATCACCCTCAGCATAAGGAATGAACGCTTGAGACTCTGGTCTGCGCTCATATGGGAACTGTTCACGAGGGGTGTGATAAAACCATGGATGTATGGCAGCTATAAGACGACCCAAAGACTCTGCTCCCCATCGCCCGTAGAATTTTGTGTCCACATCAAGGCTGAAAATATAGTCGACTTCATTGATCAATCGACTCTCAATCAGTTTCTCCAGCCTTTCCATCCTGCGCAAACTGATCTCCTGCCATCTGTTAGAACTAGGCACTTCTATCACTGTCAGCTGATGGTCTTCACCCATTTTCACTTCAGGAACCTGTTGTGGTTGATCAGTGAACAAATAATAATGCACACGAAATCCAACAAAGTAATTCTGCTCCGCAGACTCCAGGAAATCTTTAAGAAACTTAGTGTATCTGAAAAACAGAGAGGGAGAGCGCTAGAAAAATAACATCAAATGTCGATTTACTTTTTCCCCATATGAAAAAATAATAATAGCCCAGGCCAAACTTAAAAAAGAAACCAAGTTTCATTTATTCAACACAAAAATTGAAAACAAAAAACAAACAAAAAAAACCCACTAAATTTGAAAAATGTAGAGACCGTTTAGCAAACTCTAATATTAAACACATAACAAATTTAAACAATATCTAGAGATAAAGCATTAGATAGAAACAGGATACTTATTTTAGGTGAAAACAACTAGGGCAAGAATTTAAAACCATAAGCGTGGGCAAACCAGGAAAAAACAATTACACAAATCACACAACTGTGACCTTTAGCAGTTTGGGTAAATTATTCCTTAAATATACTATACATGGCAAATAAAGATCACTGCAAAAAGATGAACTCACTTTCCAAGAGCAAAGAATGTAGTTGCTATGGTGATGTTTTGTTGCTTATAGATCGAATCAATCAGTGTGGGATCAAAAGTTCCTTCCCATACAATTGGGGCTAACCATGGTGCCACAGCAGTAACTTTGCCATCTGGGCTGGAAATTCACACACATTTACAAGAAATGCAAATACAAATTCAGTGAAAACATATTTTAAAGCATATTTAAAGTGTTTATGTACTTACCCAAACACACTGGGCTGTTTGTATGACAGTCTGTGCAATAAACAAATAAGACAACAAATAAGAAAAAAAAGGCAAAAGGCAGATTCGAACTCGGGTCGATCACGTCAAAAAGACTACGGCACCCGCTTTACCTTTAATGGCACTAGAGTTGATGTTTAATAATTGTCTTTTATATTGTTGACCCCAATCACAAGTTGGTGGCCAGAGCTAGTGTAAAATCAGCTGTGGCGGGTAACACTGTCAAATTACTAGCCAAGGTAAGGTTTGGCAGGTTCCTTAAATTATGTTCACTAATTAATTTCTTAGGGAAGTTCATGTAAGCCAAATCACAGATCTTGCCGTTTGTAAAATTAGGTTATTTTTACTGTAATGGAAAAAATTGTGCTCCTACAACTACAGTCTTTTTAAGTTAATAATTACATCTTTGAAAAATTTAAATCTGGGTTCAAATCACTTCAAAGCACTGAAACTGCCCTTGTAAAAGTTTTAAATTATATTTTAATGACTATTGACTCTGGTGCTTCTGCTATTTTAGTGATGTTGGACTTGTCTGCCTTCGGTACTGTTGATCACGAGATTCTCATTTCTCGTTTGACGTCTTATGTGGGTCTGAGGGGTTAAACTGGTTTAAATCATTCCTAACAAATAGGAAAATTGTGGTAAAAACTGAAGTTTTCTCTTGACCCCAGGCAAGCTAACCTGTGGAGTTCCTCAGGGTTTTATCTTATCTCCTGCTCTCTTCTCTCTTTATTATCTTCCTCTGGGCTCTATCTTTTCACTGTTAAGCCGATTATCTACAAATTTACTTGCCTTGAACATAGGGCAAGTATTCAACTCCATAGGGCCAGTATTCAACTCCACAGGGCAAGTATTCAACCTTAAATTCCTTCATCTCTCCCCATGTTCGAAATTTGGGTGTGGTGTTTGATAACTCCTTAAAGTTTATTATTGAGACTATTAATTGAGTTTAAAATCTTGCTACTGGTCTATCCACCTGTTTCCGAGGGGCACTACTGTAAAAAAGAACGTGGGTACAACTTCCGGTAAGACGGCAATAGTGGTATACTAATGGTATTTTGTGTGCTAATTAGCGAGAGGCAAAGTGTTTTTCGGATCATTGTTTACCTTGTCAAGTTGCAAACCTTTATGAGAGATGTCGTTACGGTGCTCAGGGACAATATGTGTTGTTCGAAGCTGTGCTCCCACAACGTTAGAAAATTTGGATCACTAAATCTTGAATGACTGCTAACTAGTGTTGTGACATTTGAACCGAAACATCGGAGCTTGTGTTAAGGGGTGTGCCAGATGAAGCCTTGATTTGAGGGTTGTGTTGTTAACGTAGAAATCACGAAACCAGTGACAAACGAAGCCTCGTTAATTCTCCACTCCTGTGCGAGAATCACTGTGTCAGTTCAAACCCCCAGATCTTACTTATTCATTTATATTTTTAAATACACGAGTAATATGAAAAATACAAATTATTTCAGAAAAATTCAATATTTGCCATATGCACTTCGTGTGTACATTATTCTTCTATTACATCATATAGATATTTGTACTAGCATTTAATTCCACAGTTTAATGGGTAAATGCATTTATCAGAGACAGAAATTCAACAAACAAACACACACGCTGTTAGACTTATATTTGTGCACGTAACATGAGTAGATCTGTGAAATGTGTGGTGAATGTTTTGTCCGACGGTGTTTCTTTCACATGCTTCTGGCTGCTTTATTTTTTTGCTAACCACCAGATCTCGCTGTTTTCGACTCGCTTGAAGTTTTGAATCTTTTCCCGAAACAGTCAGATGAAATGTCAGTGCTTTATGCTACTTTATCACTACTGTCATATATATAATATATATATATATATATATATATATATAATATATATATATATATATATATACACATTATATTATTATTATTATTATTGTTTGTTGTGCAGCACTTTGGTCAGCCTTGTTCTGTGTTTAAACGTGTTCTAGAAATAAAACTGAATTTGAACTTGAAGCATTAATTTTAAAGTAAGGGGAAAATTGAAAGACATACCACGTCATCAGTCTTACTCGTTTTTCTTCATAAAGGTTTTATAATCAATATAAGCAAATTTGTCACTGAACTATTTTATTATTGATGTTGTGTGTGTTGGGGGGGACGGTTCATTTAGACAAATACTGTATTAACCTTAAGCATTAGTTTTGTTCCAGGAATAGAAAAGATATAACGTTAACGGTCTAAGTGCCGGGAAGTTTCTAGTATGCCTAGTAAGAGCTTGATTAGCTGGTTCAGGTGTGTTTAATTAGGGTTGGAGCTAAACTCTGCAGGACAGTGGCCCTCCAGGACTGAGTTTGGGCACCCCTGGTCTAGATAAAAAGTGAAGTGTGTGTACACTTACCCTTGTGGCGAGTACAAGTCTGTCTTCATCTCCTTTGTACTCCTAAAAAGACATATTTTTAAAGACTTTTTTTCTGTATACCTGATTGTCACTATTACGTATTTTGTGCAGACCATTTTTATATTAATTTTTTTCTATATTTAATTTTACTTACATTAAGCATATTCTTGGCTCATCATATCTGAAAAACACCTGAAAGGTTATGATGCTGAACCACTCCATACTTAAAGGGATAGTTCACCCAAAAATGAAAGTTCTGTCATTAATTACTCATCCTCATGTCGTTCCAAACCCGTAAGACCTTCATTCATCTTTGGAACACACATTAAGGTATTTTTGATGAAATCCAAGAGTTTTCTCACCCTGCATAGACAAAAACAGAACTACCATGTTCAAAGCCCAGAAAGGTAGTAAGGACATCCTTAAAATAGTCAATGTGACATCAGTGGTTCAACCTTAATTTTATAAAGCCACGTGAATACTTTTTGTGCACAAAAGAAAACAAACAAAACAATTTTATTCAACAATTTCTTCTCTTCTGTGTCAGTCTTCGACACACGTTAATGCACAAAAAATATTTTTGCAGCTTCCCCAGGTGAAAAAAGTGCATGTACATTCCAAAAAATGTATTTAGTTACCACTTGTAGTACACTTGAACCCATCTTTAAGAAACTAGTACCCTCAAGTGTACTACAAGTTGTGTCTAAATATATTTTTTAAATAGAGATAGTATGTTAAAAGCATATTTTGATTCATATTCATGGTGTCCCAAAATAGCACATTTGAGTACACTTAGATGATCTTAAGTTTATCTTAAGAAACGCTAAAGAATAATTTTAGTAAATTAAGTACAAAATTATTGTGTGAAAATAGAACACTTTAAGTACATTATGGAAGTGCACTTTTTTTCATCTGGATCATAAAATTAAGGTTGAACCACTGATGTCACATGGACTATTTTAACAATGTCCTTACTACCTTTCTGGGCCTTAAACGTGGTAGTTGCATTGTTGTCTGTTCAGGGTCAGAAAGCTCTCAGATTTTATCATAAATATCTTCATTGGTGTTTTGAAGATGAACGATGGTCTTATGGGTTTGGAATGACACGAGGATGAGTAATTAATGACAGATTTTTCATTTTTGAGTGAACTAACCCTTTAAGTCTTGTATGTAACAATGTCTATAATCAGAATACTTGATGGGTAATAAGGGATTGCTGTATATTTTTTGGTAGCCTTATTAGTGTTCTTGAAATGAAATATTTCATTACTGTTCTACCTATGAAATGAAATGTCATTCTTGCATTAAGTGTCATGGATCTGAGTAAACTTTTTTAAATTTATCTGAATATTCTTTTGCTCAACACTCACACTGTATGCTCTGATGGATGTGTGTAGTTACTTACTTTCTCCAGCCTAAGGTGAAGTGCAGATAAACAATACTATGAGTAAAAAGAATAACAATTTGTAAATGATAATGTACAACTAACCACATATTATTTTGCTTATCTGTCTACAAAATAAAAATATAAAGTTTCATCTTTTACTATTATATGCATTTAATACATTTAATAATGCCTTTAGATGGTAATAAGCTGATTTATTTATTGCTTTGATATGGCTTCCAGAAGGACAACAAAATTCCTGACATTTTCCGTCTTCAGATTCCCGAGGCCCATAGCCCAAAGCCGGTTTCAGTTTTTTCCCTAGGTAAGTTCACGTTTAGTTTGAGGTAACTCTGAGTTTATGGGCTCAAAAGGTGGGTTGGTTTAGAGCAGGTTTCATCACCATGATAACTTGCGCTACGTGGCTTAGAGTACTCTGGTTTAGAGTTCGAAATCCAAACCTGGCCAATCAGCTGTGAGCCAAGTGACATATACCGGTAACACTTTACAATACAGGTGCACAAATATGCAATAGTGTTAAGTCATGTGTTAATTACCACAGTGGTCAAAGCTATGTACACTCTTAAAATTAAAGGTGCTTCACGGTGCCATAGAAGAACCTTTTTTGTCTAAATGGTTTCATAAAGAACCTCTAACATCTGAAAAACCGTTCTGTTTCACAAAAGGTTCTTTGTGGCGAAAGAAGGTTTTTCAGATTATAAAAAGGTAATGGTTCCTTAAATAACCTTTCTAAGTCATATGTTATTGTGGTTATGAATTTAGAATTAGTCATGTGCCAATATTTAGAATTCATATAATATATTGATATAATTATTATGTGAAGTAGCAATTAATTTTAAGCTTTGAATTTGAGTGTAATTAAATATATATACATATAGATAAGCTTATATATATTGAACTTGAAATGACTCGAAATGACTAAACTCATGTTTTTCTTTTGAGCTCTGTGTGAAACTATATAAATAACTCAATATATTAAGTCATATATTTTCTTTCTGCTGCCTTCTCAAACTTTTGCTGCAGCAGAAGTGTTTATTCCTGCCTTGTAAATGCATTTAAATTTATTACATTTTCAGTAACGACAACATCTAATCTTTAGCAGAATCTCTAGAGAATGTTTATGCTGAGCTCTGTAAGCCACCTGAACCTGATCTAAACCAGGTTGGACTGGTTTCAGTTAGCGTCATGCAGCAGGCCACAGATTCATAATTGCTTGTTTTCAAGATAACCGGCCTTGTAAATTCCTAGTTCTTTCATGAAACTCTAGATGGCGCAGGTTGACGGGTGTTAACATACTTGATGATACTCACAGCCTTATACCACTTGGCACAGCACCACAGCAACGTATCGCGTTTTTGTGTCAGTTATGATGTCCTATTTTGGTGTCTGCATCAAATTCAATTGACAAAAGTGATTTTATATGCATAGAAAGCATATTAAATGCAAATAAAATGCCTACTTTAAATTAATTTTAAAACTTATTAAAAATTAAATGTAAAAATGTGTGAAATAATGTCCCATGATCATTCAGCATAACAGATATTTTTATGTAAAAATGAAACAACATATTTATTCTGAACTGTACTTAAACAACTTAAACAACAAACTTAAAATATATAAAAGAAAAGGTGATCGTACAAAATTGTTTTTTAAATTAATTGATTAAAAACGTCTTGTTGACAAATGAGTAAAACCTAGTGGTTTAAAGGATACTGTGATCCTTTAATACAGTCTTTTAATGTAATTTCTTGTTCTAAATATGCCTGACAAGATTATTTGTTATATAAACTTCTGCTGCACTAAATTTCAGTGACATTTTAGTGGATGCTTTCTGTAAATCATGTTAAAAATGTATGATTGTCACGTATCAAAAACCTCTTTTCATCTTTGAGCAATAAATAGAATATAAATAATAATCCTCTTAAAACAATTTCATTAAATTGGAGGCTAAAATTTGTGTAAAGCTACATTTAATGAATGAAAATTAAAATTAAACGGTTACTCCAGATTAATCCATGATGACAATGATCAAAGATTATGTCTGTCAGTATTTCTTACCGCACTTCCCTGTTCATTTAAGCTGTCAGGGCGAACAAAATGGGAGGACAGGTTGAAACATGACACCACATTACAAACCTTGCTTGCCTGTTTTAGCTAGTCAAACTATTGACTGGTTTGTCCAAATCATAAACTTTGTACAAGCTAATTTATTTTAAAAATGTGTGCTTTGAGTAACGAATTGTTATATTTAAAAAAAGAAAAAGACTTTACTCCGAATGTGTTAGTATATTAAGATGCAAACACCACAAGCAAATTTCAAAACAGTAATTACATACCAAATTAGTGAGAAGCCAGTCAGCCCAAGAAGAAATAAATTAAAATGTTGTTTCATTGCTCCTGCTTTAGGTTTTGTGTCTCTTATCATTTCGAGAACTGACTTGCTAGTCACTCAGTTATGCAAATGCTTCTATGCACGTCAAGTAAGGTGGGGGCAGGAGGGAGTGAGCAGTGTCTTTGGTGAGCACAGTAAGTTGTACTTACCTACACAGTGCCCTGCAAAGAACAAGGTGGGGCCCCTCCACCAGCGTCATGTATAAAAAAAATTATTTTGCACCTGCTGCAACATACTACTGTCTGTCTCGTAGTGATGTTACCTTTAACACCGAAGCTTCGAAGCTTGTGTCAGAAAAAACAGGAACAACACGTTTCACATTGAAGTACTGTATTGGAGCTTGATTTGTTTTGCCAAAAACATGTGATCTATGACATTTGAAAATGCCTGGAAACCATGTGATTGCTTCAGTATCTAAGTACTAAGCACACCTCAGAGCCATTTCATTTATATTATATTACATTATGTAACGGGACTCTATGACAGCGTGGAGAGATCCAAATGCAAGTTTTATTGTACAGATCGTAATCAGACAGCCAAGGTCGATCTCCAACGAACAGTAATATCCAGGGAAAGACAAAGCGTAATCCAGAAAACAGGCAGAAGGTCAAAATCCAAGAGAGCAGTCCAAAGTAACACAATAAACAAGGCAAAACTATGACCATGGAAATAACTCTATGAAACAAGGAAAACCACTATAGAACACAGAAAAACACTACTTCACAAGGCCTTATATGGCTGCCAAACAGGAAGTAACCATAGAAGCAGCAGAGGGAGTGGTAACAGACAGCCCATGGGCAAGGGCTCCCTCTGCTGGTGTGGCGTTACACATTATAATGTGTTAGCATTGTTTTTTTTTTTGTTTGTTTGTTTGTTTATTTTTTTCCAGTATCATAATCATTACCACCAGAAGTAGGGGTGCTGAGGGTGCTGCAGCAACCCCTGATTTGGAGCTAAAGAAAAAATGGGGATGCTGAAGGGTGCGGTGTTAAAAATAAATAAATGTAAAGTTTGTAACAAGAAAGAAATAAAACTAATTTTATTAATTCGAATAATCAGTAAAATTCATTGGAAAAAAACACAATGACAATAAGCAACAATTGTTGCGTGACGTCACCACGTCCGCATCCGTCATTGAAGATTAAAAATACACCAGTCAACATGTCGCAAAAATGCATTTCTGATTTTTTTCACTGAATGAAGCACCGCGCAGCGCGCACAGACTGGGGACAGTTCTCCACTTGTTCGCAATGCAATGTCGTAATGTTTTTTTTGTCTGTGTGTTTAAAGAGTGGAGAAGAGTCTTAACTTTTGCCGTCTAGTTGTAGCCAATATACTTTTGTAGGCTACTTTTAAATATTTTGTGAATATAGAGCTTCATCGCTATATCATGAGATTTTGGCCAAGTGTATTAAACGACAAGAAAAACTAAGCGCCCATATAACTACAATAAAATAAAATAACCTGTACGTTGATGAAAGCACATAATGCGATGCACTTGCTGCCTCAGATACAGCTGTTCTTATGACAGACAAAGCACAGATCGCCATTCGCTGGTCAAAAACTAATAACTCCATTTGAGCTTGATTTTCATAAAATGTTAAGTGCAGGCTGATAAAGCCATAATACCAATTCTGGCAACTGTTTATTTAAAAAAAAAAAAAAAAAAAAAAAAATTAATATTCTATTTTTATTTCTATATTTCAGTGCTTGGTGTGCCGTGGTATTTTTTATTTACCAATTTTATTTGCCACTGTATAGGCCCACAATAAAATAGTACCATTAAGATATTCACATATATGAAATTTATAATTAAATTTTTATTAAAATTTGTAACGCAAATAATGGATTTTCCCTTCAAAAACGATCGTAGTTTGTGATTCATTATTATTACAGATCAGTCATAAAGTCAGTCATACAATGGAAAATTCACATTTATCAATTATATATATATATGTTTATTTTTTATATAATAATAAAGCAATATTGTTTATATAATATTACACAATACACACAATAATAATATAACAAGTCTAGGACTTAGGGCCCATTCAACCGGGGGGGTTGCATCCTCCACGGCTATAAACTACCAGTCAGAGGACTGACATGAAATAGACTGTGTACGATAAGATTGTCAGCAAAGTTTTGATCTTATTGATCATTTATAGGCCCTAGAAAATTGCATATTAAATATGATGCAGTATATGGACTGTTTTCATAAATTGGCATTATATCTTTCATTCACCGGAATTTTACAAAGAATGTTTAGTTTAAGTTATGAGAGAATAAATGTTTTTTTAAAAAAACTGGCTAAATTGTTGTAACATGCAAAGTATTCTTTTTCAGTTAATTTGCAACGTATCCTAGGGGATACAAACATTAAAATCAAAAGTAAAAGTCGTTGTTTTTTGTTTGTTTGTTTGTTTTTTAAATCATGAAAATTGTATTATTTATGTCCTAAGAAGATGGAAAATATCAATAAATTAATTAAAAAAAACATTTTTAAAACTTTTGTTATTTGTAAATTTACGTAAAAATGATAATGTGGTGATTTTTTTCCACATTATTTTTCATTTGGGAAACAGAAAAGAATAAATTGACTCAACAACAGTAATTGTTGTTTCAGTTGCTGTAACAACAATATCTTTATTAGCACAATAAAATGATCATCATTGCATGAACAAACAAATTTAGGTTGGCTGAATCCAGTATTGTTACTTAGAAGAACTATAAAGAATTGTTGAGACAACTCAAAAGTCTTACTGCATCAAGTTGCCTTGTTTTTTTTAGGTTTTCTCAACAGTTTTTACAGTGTGATTTCTCTTTATGGTCTTGCCCTTTTTTGGTATTCACAGGCTTAACAAGTTGAGTAATGCACAATAATTATAGTCTAATCATGTTTCCAAACAATGCCACTTTACTTAACTTGTTCTAAGTGACACACCCTAATACACTCCTTACTGTGTCTAGGGACTTACAACAATGTGAACAGCTCTCTTAGTTACCCTTCATCAAAATGTACTAATACATGCATTTTAGGTACCAACTAATATGTACTTTAAGATACTGATACTTACAGTACAATTTAGGATTAAATAAGGTGTAGTTTTTCTCTAAGAGTGTAACTTTTGATCCATTTTAATTCACAAAGAGTCAACAAACATCTGGCCAGTCACATCCCTTCAAAGGATATTTCTTTTTTAATCAAATTTGAACTGTAAATTTGATTGTAGTCTTAATTTTGGCCTTATCCTGCCGATAAATATATATTTTTTTACCAGTTAAACTGCATCCCTTAAAGGAAAGTCCACTTCTAAAACAAAGATTCACATATAATGTACTCACCCCCTTGTCATCCAAGATGTTCATGTCTTTCTTTCTTCAGTCATAAAGAAATTATGTTTTTTGAGGTAAACATTTCGGGACTTTTCTCCATATAATGGACTGATATGGTGCCCCGAGTTTGAACTTCCAAAATGCAGTTTAAATGCGGCTTCAAACGATCCCAAATGCGGTTGTAAACGATCCCAGCCGAGGAAGAAGGGTCTTATCTAGCGAACCAATTGGCTATTTTCATAAAAAAAAATACAATTTAAATACTTTTCAATCTCAAACGCTCGTCTTGTCTTGTTCTGCCTGAACTCTGTGTATTCTGACTCAAGACAGTTAGGGTATGTCGAAAAACTCCAACTGTATTTTCTCCCTCAACTTCAAAAATCATTTCAAAATCATCCTACATCGCTGCAGAAGTACCGACACAGTCTTTGCAAAGTAAACACAGAAGTTGCAAAGAAGATCAAACACCCTTAACAAAAAAGGTAAAACAGCGATATAGGACGATTTTGAAGTTGAGGGAGAACATGAGATGGGAGTTTTTCGACACACCCTAAATATCATGAACCGGAAAAAAACAGTCCAGGCAGAGAGAGACAAGACGAGTATTTGACCTTAAAAAGTATATAAATTGTATTATTTTTATGAAAATAACCAATTGTTACATTAGACAAGACCCTTCTTCCTCAGCTGGGATCGTTTACAACCGCATTCGGGATTGTTTGAAGCCGCATTTAAACTGCATTTTGGAAGTTCAAAATTGGGGCACCATAACAGTCCATTATATAGAGAAAAATGCTGAAATGTTTTCCTCAAAAAACATTATTTCTTTACGACTGAAGAAAGAAAGACATTAACATCTTGGATGACAAGGGGGTAAGTACATTATATGTGAATCTTTGTTTTGGAAGTGGACTTCTCCTTTAAAGGGAGACGAGAGGTGAGTAGCAATCCAACCCAAAGTTTTATTGACAAGCTTGATAGTTGAACAAATGGTGAAAAGCAGGGTAAAGAGTTCTTAACTGAAAGTCCTTGAAAAGTAGAGATGACACGGAGTCCAGATATTGAGCCACGCCAAACACCAGAGAACAACGGGGAGATCCACGTGGAGAATAGCATAGAGTCTGAAGTAGCGTTAGCATGTGAACTGTAGACCAGACAATGAGAGAATGAGCGAGTGTCTCTTAAATAGGGCGTGGCTCAATGACGATCAGGTGCAAATGGTTAGAATTCGGGTGATGTCCTGGAGGGCCAAGTTTTTTGGCAGGAGTTTACCTCCAACACACCTGCCTGGAACTTTGTGGTGATCCTTAAGATCTTGATTAGCTGGAGCTAAGCTGGAAAGTGGGCTATAGAAGTTGAATCAGACACCCCTGGTGTAAACAATAATCAAATGATTAAATAACTAAAACTTAACTTAGTTAACTCACTAACTACACTGCATTTTTGTGATTGATGCCACTGAAAGAGAAATGGAGACTCACTATAGTACACAGTCACTTACATTATCTTAAAATGAAAAGAAGTCTACAAAAGTGTGCATAAAATTACATGATAAATTGAAAGTGACTAAAGTAAAATTTAATTACTCTCATCCAAGACGTAAATAAGTTTGTCTCTCAAGCGTTATTATGAATTATTGACTGGTATTTTGGACATGACTTTGTCTCATGTTAACATTTTAGTTTTTTCACTTCACAAGATGTTAATTAATGGACTGGAGTCGTGTTTTTATCAGTTGTTTGGAATCTTATTCTGATGGCACCAATTCACTGCAGAGGATGCATGAGTAAACAAGTGATGTAATGCCAAATTTCGATGATTTGATGAAGAAACAAACTTGAATTCACAGGTGCTGGATAACAATTTTATTTCATTTAGATATATACAATATATATAAAACAAAACTCCCTGTTGAAGAATTGCAGTAAACATGTATTTTCATTAGCATATTTGTGCATCTACAGCTGAATGTGTTTTTTAATCAATAAAGACACACCTATTGATTTGATGTTAGTGCTTTTAATAAATGCATTACTTGAAAAGATGGCAGTGCATTGTTTGCAGTAAATTTGATCTGTTTGGTTAAGATAATTTTGTGTTTGGATGGGTGTGCTTTTTGTTTTAAAAACATTTCATTGGAGAAAAGTGCCAAATCGATTGAGAAAAATTGTAATTGGGTGGATTAAATAATTAAAAATCTAGTGAATTTGTAAAAAGAAACAAACAAACAAAACCAGTTAAATTTGATTAAAAGTTTATGTAAAAAAAAAAAAAAAAAAAAACTAAGTAAATGTAGCATTTTTCCATTTTTGTATTATTATTGTTGAAACAACCACCCCTACTGTTACAACTGAGGTATTAACAGAATGTATTTTTACATCTGTTTTACACAAGGAAGTTGTACATTTCAAAAAAATGAAATTAAAATAAAATAAAACTTTAATTTGTAACAAATATATGTGAAAAAATAAAGTTTGAGTCACATAGCTCAAAAAATTGCTCAAAGAATTGTTGCATAATTACAAATAAATAGATTACGGTGCACAAATAAATGTAGAGAGGTTAACAAAAAAAAATTAATATATTGACATAAACAGAATGAGATTCACAAATAAATCTTAGAGTTTTACAAACATAAATTAAATTCACAAATAAATAAAATTAAATTCCAAATAAAAAACATATTCACAAATATTCTTTTATGTCACAAACACGACTTTGCCTGGCATTCATCTGTCAAATTGATATTTACAAAAAGCACTTAACTCAAAAAAATATGAAGTAAGTAATGAAGTAAATAAATAATAGTGCCACCCCTTAATTGTTTTTTCCAAGGCATTGTTAGATGCCAGTGTTTCCTGTCATAACTATGCAAACATTTGATTTCAAAACAAGTATCACAGCTATTAAAGGGGTCATCGGATGCAAAGTTCACTTTTACATGTTGTTTGAACATTAATCCACAGAGAGAAAGGAGGGGCGGGGCGAGCAGAGCTCATTTGCATTTAAAGCAGCCTTGACCAGAATGAGATGATTTTTGCAGAGCTCATTTTGACAAGGTAAAAAGGGTGTTGTTTTACACTACCATTGAGAATTTTTAACCAAAGTATATTATAGACTTTTCATTAAGACCCTAAAGAATCATATCAACTTGTGGAAAATGGGCATCCGATGACCCCTTTAAACTATTTCTTGTATTTTAAATCTGCAGCAAGGTTGCCCTCAAGTTACTGTATTTTGTTTTACAGCAATGTACTGTAATGCAGCTTTATAGTATGTAGAACAATGTACTGTATAACTACAAAACAGTGTTGTACTGTATTTTTACAGTATTTTATAATTTTGTTTCTACTGTAATTTGCTTTTGTGTAAATATTATTGTGTATTGTGTAGTTGGAATAGTACATACAAATAGTAAAATTGTAATGCTACTATAATTCAGAATAACATTTTTAATTAAAAGACAATCCAAACATATTTACAAAAGTATTTTTATTCAAATTATAAAAAAAAGATTGTTGTAGTTTGCTTGATATGTCTGCTAAATACTTTATTTACGGTGTAATTTAATGTTTAATATTGAGGGAGACTATTTGACCTAATTTTAAATTTGCTTTGGATAAAAGCATCTGCTAAATAATTAAGTGATGAGCAGTGTGGTCCCGACATCATGCTGAAAAACAATTTCCATTATTTCAGGCAAATTTTAAATGTATATGCATTATGGAATAATAATCATTTATTCAGGTTAACAGTAATCTGGCTCAGCTATGATTGTCTGACCTGATTTGAAATGGAGAATACATCGCGGACAGGTGCTGAGTGAACCACAAAACTCATAAACCCAATTTAAAGTTTACCCAAGTTAAACCCTACTCTGCAGCAGGTGCATCTCACCAACAATGCCAAGCAGGTCTGGCTGATTTTTAATATACCTTAGACCAGTGGTTCCCAAACTGGGGGGCGCGGAGTTATGACAAGGGGGGCGCGGCAAGGCTAGTGTACAGCCGATTTTATAGAAATTCAAAAGAGATAAACGGCCGAAAATATCTGCCGCGCAGTCCGGCAGTATTCAGAGTGTAACGGAGACGGTGAGAAGCGGATCCAAGTGCTAGCTTTATTGATAAACGTAGTCAAACAGGCAAGGTCAGCGACGTCAAACAGGAGCATCAAAGGTAATCCAAACACGGTAATCCAATAAACAAGTGAAAAGGTCAGGGCAGGCGGCAAGGTTCAAGAAACACAGAGACAGTCCGGGGTCGAAAACACACGAAGGCAAGGCTAGGAAATAAACAAGGAAACACAATGGAAATAACAGGCTAAACAACGATCAGCACACAGAGGGGTGAGTGGGAGCCTTAAATACTAAACATGAGGGAACACATGACCAAAACCAACCAATGGAAAGGGGACACATAGAACAGGGGAACCAATGAGAACATGACACATACAAACTAGAGTAAAGCATGGTGGGTTGAGTGAACACAGAGTCTGGGCTGGAGTGCCCTCTAGTGGAGTTCATGGGCACTCCAGCTGGTGACCGTAACATAGCCCCCCCCTTAAGGAGTGGCTTCCAGACACTCCACAACAAAGAAGCCAAGTACAATCCTGGAGGGCAGTGGGGTGGAGCAGAAGCGGAACAGGAGGGCGATGGAGGGCCAGGTCCATGTGGCGGTGGAGGGCCTAGGGACTGAGGCAGGACCGGCAGAGCAGGAACCCTCCAGGGTGGGGCCGGAGGCGGAGCAGGAGGCGCAGGAGCCCTCCAGGGCGGAGCCGGAGGCAGAGCAGGAGGCGCAGAAGCCCTCCAGGGCGGAGGTGGAGCAGGAGCCTTCCAGGGAGGGGCCAGAGGCGGAGCAGGAGGCGCAGGAGCCCTCCAGGGCGGAGCCGGAGGCAGAGCAGGAGGCGCAGGAGCCCTCCAGGGCAGAGCCGGAGGCAGAGCAGGAGGCAGAGCAGGAGGCAGAGCAGGAGGCGCAGGAGCCCTCCAGGGCGGAGCCGGAGGCAGAGCAGGAGGCGCAGGAGCCCTCCAGGGCGGAGCCGGAGGCAGAGCAGCAGGCGCAGGAGCCCTCCAGGGCGGAGCCGGAGGCAGAGCAGCAGGCGCAGGAGCCCTCCAGGGCGGAGCCGGAGGCAGAGCAGGAGGCGCAGGAGCCCTCCAGGGCGGAGCCGGAGGCAGAGCAGGAGGCGCAGGAGCCCTCCAGGGCGGAGCCGGAGGCAGAGCAGCAGGCGCAGGAGCCCTCCAGGGCGGAGCCGGAGGCAGAGCAGGAGGCGCAGGAGCCCTCCAGGGCGGAGCCGGAGGCAGAGCAGGAGGCGCAGCAGCCCTCCGGGGCGGAACAGGAGGCGGAGCAGGAGGTACCGCAGCCCTCCGGGGCGGAACAGGCGGCAGAGCAGGAGGTACCGCAGCCCTCCGGGGCGGAACAGGAGGCGGAGCAGCCCTCCGGGGCGGAACGGGAGGCGCAACAGCCCTCCGGGGCGGAACGGGAGGCTGCGTCTTGGACGGGGACCTGGGGAGAACAGTGACAGAGGATGCAGACAGGAAAAAGGGAGAAGCAGAGAGTTTAGCAGTTAACGCCCCCTCCATAAGAGGTTCTACGGCCGACGCCGACACCTCTGGAGGCATTGGCGCAGCTTCTCCGATGGGGAAGGCTTCGGGAGCAAGCCAGTGACCAGACGGGAGCTCTGGAGCAGACTTGAGATCGGACGGGACCTCTGGAGCAGACTTGAGACCAGACGGGACCTCTGGAGCAGACTTGAGACCAGACGGGACCTCTGGAGCAGTCTCTTGAACAGACGTGATCTCAGGAGCAGACTTGCGAACAGACGTGACCTCAGAGGCGGACTTGCGAACAGACATAACCTCAGGAGCAGAGTGTGTGGCCCACACACACCAATTGGCAACCGCCATTAAGGGAAGAGCAGTGGCGGGTGGCAGGACCTCTTTGATGATGGATCTTGACGGTGTTGATGCCACTGAGATGTTTGCTGCCCTCACTGACACTAGTGGTGGGTCCAACACGCTGGCCATCATAATAGGCCGTGACCTTGGGAAGTCAGACGAGACATGGCGAGGCTCTGGGCAGACAAACGAGACATGGCGAAGCTCTGGACAGATAGACGAGACATGACGGGGCTCTGGAAGGTCAGACGGGACGTGACTTGACTCTGGGCCGTCAGGCGGGACGTAACTTGACTCTTGACGATCGGTCGTGTCATGACGAAACTCTGGGCAGACAGTGGAGATGTAACGGGGCACTGAACAGACAGATGAATAGTGACTTGGCTCTGGACGGGCAGACGTGATGTGACTCTGCTCTGAATGGACAGATGAGACGTGACTTGGCTCGTGGAGGTCAGCTGCGACTTGACTTGGCTCATGAAGGTCAGCTGTAGTTTGACTTGGCTCGGGAATTACAGCAGCAACTTGACTAGGCTCATGGAGGTCTGCTGTAACTTGGCTTGATTCATGGAGAACAACAGCTGTATCTTGGCTTGACTCATGGAGAACAACAGCTGTGTCTTGGCTTGACTCATGGAGGACAGCTGTATCTTGGCTTGGTACAGAAAGTGTAGCCCTGACTTGACTTGACTCTGTTGCTTGACTTGACTCTGTTGCTTGACCGGACTTGGAGGCTCGACCTGACCCTGGAGCTTGACTTGACCCTGGAGCTGCAACTCGACTTGACTCCGTAGCCGCCGTGATGTGATGGAGCACCATTTTAGCTGCCCATACAGCCATTAGGGGTGAATCCAGCACGTGGGCCATCATGACCACAGGCGGTGTCCGAGTGCTGGCTGCGGGTTCTGGGGTGGCGGCCATCTTGTGGCGTGGCTTGGAGACAGCGGCCATCTTGTGAACAGGCTTGGGGATGGCGGCCATCTTGTGAACTGGCTTTGGGAAGGCGGCCATCTTGTGAACTGGCTCTGGGAAGGCAGCCATCTTGTGAACTGGCTCTGGGGAGGCAGCCATCTGATGAACTGGTTCTGGGATGGCGGCCATCTTGTGGACTGGCTTGGAGATAGCAGCCATCTTGTGAGCTGGTTGTGGTGTGGTGGCCATCTTGACTGTACTTGGCTCAGGAAAGATGGCTGTAACTTGACTTGAGACAGGAACAACAGTTCTGACTTGACTTGATGCAAGAAACACAGCTCCGGGTTGACTTGACATAAGAACAGCAGCTGTTGCTTGGCTTGACACTGGAACAGCAGCTGTAATCTTGCCTGACTCTGGGGTGGCAGCTGTGACTTTACTTGACTCAGGAAACACAGCTGCAACTTGACTGGACTCAGAAACTTGACTTAACTCAGGAAACACAGCTGCAACTTGACTAGACTTGGAAACTTGGCTTGACTCAGGAGACGCAGCTGCAACTTTATATGGCTCTTGTATGGCAGCTGTGACGTGTCGGAGCTCTGTTTTCGCCGCCATAGTATGAACGTGCTCCGGTGCGGCCGCCATTTTGCGAGCGGGATGCGCAGCCGCCATTACCGCGTTGTCGCGTTCCTCCTCTGCGACAACCACAGTGAACGGTGAACCCAACACCTGTAGAGCAATGTCTATATACTGTTTTAGAGTCCAATGGGGCTGATAGAATGGCATTGAGGAGCGGAAGGATTCAGAAAGCCCTCCATGGAAGAAAATCATCAGGCATAGATCGTCCATTGAAGTCTGATTAGCTAATTCAACAAAGTCCATAATGTACTCCTCAATTGACCGCTCACCTTGTTTGAGACGCATGATCTGTACTGCTGAATCCATACTGGAACTGGATGACTCCAGAATAGCTGCTGGATCCTTGTAGTGGCTGATCGTTCTGTAACGGAGACGGTGAGAAGCGGATCCAAGTGCTAGCTTTATTGATAAACGTAGTCAAACAGGCAAGGTCAGCGACGTCAAACAGGAGCATCAAAGGTAATCCAAACACGGTAATCCAATAAACAAGTGAAAAGGTCAGGGCAGGCGGCAAGGTTCAAGAAACACAGAGACAGTCCGGGGTCGAAAACACACGAAGGCAAGGCTAGGAAATAAACAAGGAAACACAATGGAAATAACAGGCTAAACAACGATCAGCACACAGAGGGGTGAGTGGGAGCCTTAAATACTAAACATGAGGGAACACATGACCAAAACCAACCAATGGAAAGGGGACACATAGAACAGGGGAACCAATGAGAACATGACACATACAAACTAGAGTAAAGCATGGTGGGTTGAGTGAACACAGAGTCTGGGCTGGAGTGCCCTCTAGTGGAGTTCATGGGCACTCCAGCTGGTGACCGTAACACAGAGCACATCACTCAATGTGTGACCTTCCACTTAATATTCCGCTCTATGAATGTGCGTATAGCGTTGAGTTGCTCACGGCCGTTATGAATGCTCCACTCGTGTACCGCTTATGCTCAACGGAAATACAAAGACCGCTCAAATAACGCGCCGACAGAAAAGTTCTATGTATACTTTTTCCTGTTTTCAATAGCATCGCATACTGTGCTGTGACATGCTGTAGTACTGCTGTACTGGACAACGCTGGTAAAATGACGCTACCCTCTCATGACGTATGCTCTGCTCACATGCTCTGATAATAATAGCTTTGTAGGACTATACATTATTTTGATAATTAGTCAAAAAAAAAAATTATATCTGTGGCTTATAAAAGTTGGCTTGTGATTATTTTTTTTATTTTTTTATTCAGTATCATTAATATTATTGAGTTAAATTAAAAAGTCTTACAAAATGACTACATTAATTTATAAAATAATAATTATTACAAAGCAGTTTCAGTTTCAGCCAAGAATTTTCATTTCGGTACATCCCTTGATTTTTATGTAAAAAGAAACATTTTCAGGGTGATACAAAACCCCATTGTGAAATTATCTTGCTTATTATACGGCTACTTGCCACATGTGTAAACAATTTAACAAAAAATATGAATTTCATCATATTTTATTACCTCAAGACGACTCGCAGTACCCGCTGCAGCTGTCTGTTATCAGTTGTAGCGGTTTTTGTCGTAAAATAACAGACCACTAGATGGTGCAATTGATATCAGAAATGAGAATTGCCGATAGCCAAGTAAAATTATGAATGAATGACGCATAGTAGTTCTGCTCTAAGCATGGACAAGTTTTTCAAAAGACAACAAATGCCAGGTAAACGTAAAGTAGATGATGAATCTACTTCAAAGATCGCAACTACAACAAAGAGAAGAAAATATGAGAAAATCTGTTTAAAAAACAATGAATGCTGTTACAAAGTACAAAAAAATAGTACATAGTAAAGCTGCATGCTTTACTTTTAATGTTTCTACTCTAAAAGTGACTAGTTCCTTGTTTAGTTTTTTTCAGTAAGTTGTCACACACTGAATTTTAATTATTACGTTTCAAATAAATCCTTCTGAAGTTGTGTTTATGTTTATGTGTAAATGCAGGGGTGGGGCTTGAATTTTTTTTATTCTGCAAAAGGGGGGCCCGGCAGAAAAAGTTTGGGAACCACTGCCTTAGACAAAGTATAATAAATGGAAAGCACAATAAAGATAAAAAAAGTCACCAGATTGAAAGATTAACATGCAGCCTCTTCTTTGGGGCATGGAACCAAATGACCATGACAAGTATATATATATTAGTAGTTACTTTTTCTTGAAAATGCAAAGAATTGCACAGGCAATAACATTTACATTTGCCATTAATGGTTAAACATAATGCTATGAAAAGCAAAACAAAACTTATACTTACATTGGAATCCACAGCTATGATGATGGCAGTAAATAAATAATGTTATAATCACTGTTATTGCACACCAGTTTTACTTAATAAATGTAAACTTGGACACTCCTGTCTATTTTTTCTTCCAAAAGGACACAGAAATGCTGAAATACAGAAAATAAAAATCACTGCCGTTTTATAGGTATTGTGAAATGTCTGAAGTAGAAGCTTAATTAATTTAAGATTATTTATATTTTGTAATTGTTTTAAAAATATGAAAAGTAAGCTGCATGTCAAATTAATGGATACATCTGAATTTGTATAGTTCAGGTTAATCTGGAAAAAAACAATAATTGTCAGAATAGGGTATTTCATGGATATGTTAACTACATGTGTAGTACAATAATTTAATACGAGAAAATGCAAAGTTAGTAGAGTATTATATGAGTTTACTGTAACACTTGCCTTTCCAAAGGGGAAGTTTGAAAAATGTTGGGTGTATCATGCTGTTTTTACATTCCAGATAATAGTGAAACATTTCAGACAGTAACACACATGAGAATGGCCATAAAAAAGGCTCCAAAGGCAGACAATGAATGGTTTTCATTGTTGACGAATCTCTGGGGAGGATATCCCCATACTGGTTAATTCATACTGTACTGCCCATTGTGATTATACTGCTGATACTGTTATGTCTGCCATCCATATTTAAATGTTGTAGCTCTGTGATTTCAAGAACAGTAATGTCCATTATGTCATACAAAGCCCATCAAATATCCGACTCAACTGATCACAGTCCAGATTTCAGACCCAATAGTACCATGGGCACCACAGAGCAGGGAAGGCTCTAGTTCCTTGTCAGAGAATGAAGATGAGGATCTGTAAGAAGGTTAAACAAACACTGAAGGTTTAAAACAGGTGTTGCCCATGACATGAGGTCTAAGAAATGTTTAAATCGAGGGGCTTGCCATATCACTATGAAGTGCCTATGCTTCATGAAAAACAACATTAGCATTCTAACACTTAACTGTAATTTTTCTGATATCTGACATGTCATGTGAAAATTCCTTGTGAAGAACATGATTAGTGATATCCTCAGGGAAAGGTAGTAAATGAGTACATTTCCAAAAATGTATATGGTTATCAAAGAATGAAAATTTGTTATTTGCTTTCTCTCAGAATGCTTCATTATCAGTATGAGTTATTTTGATGTGCTAAAAGAGCAGGCCATGTATGAAGTGTGAGTGTGACTGTATCCTGGGTTCTACAGCAAGATGCATTGTATTAATTATTTAGAAGACATAGATCAATACCTTAAAAAGAGACATTTGTTGACTATGCATTATGATGGGATGACATAAAAGCATCCTTTTTCAATTGTGGAGTCAAACTGTTTGTCTTTAATCAAAGTCCCTTCAAGGCAAGTCATTTCACTCTGCGGCCATCTTTGAAACATCTCTCGGGCAGGCAAGTGCAGCTCCTATCGCCGGGGAAATGGGGAAACATCAAATTCTCCAAAACTGTTCACCAAGCTCATGATTAAATTTCATATTTGAAATCACCAATGAAATCTGACAAGAACTGCCTCATAAATATTGCTCCTTATGCTCCAATAGCGTTTGAAAAAGCTTATTTTTCAGGCTAGATCAGCCAGTGCGCAAACGCTGACTGTTTCTATAGCAATCGGGACTTCTAATGGCAGCTGCAGTGACGTGCTGACTTTACTAATCAATGGTTGGCTCTTTCATTAAGAAGGCGGGGCTTTGCGGGCATAATGAGCGTTGCCCATTCAAAACTATACGAGTGACAAGTCTTGGGTGTTCTGTAGTCTTTGCTTTAATGCATTCTGCAGCTAAACTGTATGACTTTTGACCTTTATTGCAATAAAAAGTCCCTGACTTCTAGAAGTAACAAGACAGAAGGGTTTACCGGTAACACTTTACAATACGTGAGCACAAATAAGCATTAATTCATGCTTAATTAATGCACAGATAATCATGAGCTAATGTATCATTCATGAAGAGCTAAACCATATTAATGATTACTACATCAGCAACTAATGAACATTCTATTTGAATCATAGATTAGGTAATCAATAAATTGTTATTAGTTAAATGTGTCATAATGTATTAATTCCCTGATAATTTATTTTAGATGTAAATTCATATGTTAATTACCACAGTGGTCAAAGCTATGTACTTCAACTTCCAGTTGTCTGCTTTAAATACTCATTAGTTAATGATTTGCAAATGTATCATTATGTTGTGACTTTACTTTTTGAGGCACAGAACTATTAACTAATTGTTAAGTAATATGTCATTGTGGTTATGGATATAGAATTAGTTAGTTAGTCATGTGCCTCAGTGGGTTGAAGCCATGTATTTCAACTTCCAGTTGTCTGCTTTAATTAATCATTAGCTAATGATTTGCAAAGATATCATTGTTATGACTTTACTTGTTGAGGCACACTAACTAATTCTAAATCCATAACCACAATGATATATTACTTAATTAGTTAATAGTTCTGTGCCTCAACAAGTAAAGTCATAACATAATGATATCTTTGCAAATCATTAGCTAATGATTAATTAAAGCAGACTACTGGAAGTTGAAATGCGTGGCTTTAACCTATTGTGGTAATTAGCACATGAATTTACATTATTAGTTAATAAAATAAGTTATTAGGGAATTAATACATTATGACATATTTAACTAATAACAATTTATTGATTACTTAATCTATTAATCATATAGAATGTTCATTTGTTGCTGATCAAGTAATTAGTAATAAATTATTTAGTTCTTCATGAGTTATATATTAACTCATGATTATCTCTGCATTAGTTAAGCATGAATTAATGCATATTTGTGCTCCCGTATTGTAAAGTGTTACCGGTTTAATGGGTCTATGGTGGTAAGAAAATGTCTAAATGTCAAGAAATGGTCTTATTGTTTTATTGAGTTTGCAGCATGATTACAGGTACCTAAGGACATTTGGCATTCAGGAAAACTGAATTATTTTGCTGTTACAATAAAATGTCAATACCAATTTATTTCATACTAAAATAGAAAATTTTAAAAAGAGAAGATACTAAAATACATCATACAAATACACAGTTCTTTTTAAAGTCCATAATCATTTAAAAGTCTACACATATAGGGAATAGGTGATCTCCCGTATTTTTCTGTTCGACACCTGGGGATTGTCAGTCTATCTGAGTTCCTCATCTGGTGTCCAGTCAACTGCTCCCTGAGTGGTGGTAGCCAGTCTCTAAAACTAGACATGTATAACCTCCTAGCAAAATCAAGACACAATTGGACTCATCTCTCTGCTAGTGTACACGGTCCAAGAAGGGAGAGGGCGTCGGAATATACTTGGTTCCTTTGACCCAGTATGATTTTACAGACCCGTTTCTGCACACTTTCTAATGATTTACCTTGATCAGTAGTCAATGAACTGTGCCAAACAGGAACTGCATACTCATGTGATGAAAAACAACATGTGATCCACTTGACAATTCCACTTTAAAATAAAACAATAAAACAATAAAATAATGATGGCTGTATAACAATACAGAAATTGTGTTATGATATTGTATTATGACAGACTGTCACAGTGACCCTGAATAATATTTTTTTGAAACATTGATTTGACCTCTGAAGGAATTTTAAAAATGGCTGTCTAATATATAGCCCCGTTCAGACTACACAAATTTTATTACGACAGTCACTATGTCAGATTATGTGATTTAGACTCATAAAATGTTGTCGTGTCATGAACAAGAAACTATAGTATAATAAAATACTGAAAATACTGAAAATCAGCAAACATGGTGGAATCAAATAAATAAGAAACGTATATTCTTCCAATGAGCTTTCATAATCACCTTGTAGATAAATGGCAAGAGTCAACAGGCCTTTCAAAACCCAAAATAAAAGCAGGAGCTTTTGTATTTTATTTTATTTATTCTTTTGTATTTGTATTTTATTTTAATTTCAAAATCCATTGCCAATTTCTTGACTTTCTCACCTCACGTCAGCTCAAATCTCTCTCCTCGTATGATAAATGATATCTGACTCTTGCTGCGGATCTGTGATGTTCGGTACACTGCATGCAGCTGTGTCCAGTTTGTAATTGTACTCTGTTCTCTAAATGAATAAAATTATTTTTATTACTATAAAAAATCAAATTGATGGTGGGGGCGGTGTCGTGGTGGGGAAGTGACGAAACCGGTGGTAACATGTCCACATGGACACAAATCTGGATTGCATGAAGATGATAGTATGGACTGTCAAAGACTACTCTGTCACGGGAGTCTCTCATCATAAATGCAGGAGTGTAGATGCCATAGCTTTACAAACATTTCCAAACCATTTGTTTCGGATCGTTTGAAAGCATGTACAAAGGTCTGTGCTCTTATTCACTGTAAAAAATAAAAAACACAATTTGTTGAGTCAGCTTAAAATAATTTGTTACCTGGCTGCCTTAAAATTTTAAGTTCAGTCAACTAAAATAAGTTTAGTAAACTTGAAATGTTAAGATGTACTAAGTAACAACTTAGATATTTGTGTTTGATAAACTTAACAGATGGGTAAGCAACCCAGCTGCCTTAAAATTTTAAGTTGATTCACTATGCACTTGTGCACTATGACACGTGAGATTATATGATCAAATCTTGCGTCCCGATGTCCATTGTCGTATACGAATCCCCACGACACCCTACAACAAGATCGTGGCAAAATCATTCAAAAATTGTGTAGTCTGACCGGGGCTTAAACAGCAGCACATTTTTATTTTGGGGCTAACAATTCCTTTATCAGCTGCTATGGGTTTGGACGAACTTCACGGTAGTTTTTATAAACTTGAGAGTAGCGGATGATTTTTATCTCCCGTGGGTTAGATTTTTTGTCATCCCACAAATACTCCGGTGAAAGCAGTTTACTGGGTTTGTTATATAGGAAGTACTTGTTTAAATGGGACTCCTCCTGCCATGCTGCCTCAATGGATTTAGCTGCATCAATGTCCAGTTGCTTCCAGCAGGTTTTAGCAAGCTGATACACATCTTTCACTAAGCCCCCAATCACAGCTCCTCCATAATAAAAATCACCCTCAGCATAAGGAATGAACGCTTGAGACTCTGGTCTGCGCTCATATGGGAACTTTTCACGAAAAGTGTTATAATACCATGGATGTATGGCACCTACAAGACGACCCAAAGACTCTGCCCCCCATCGGCCATAGAACTTTGAATCCACATCGAGGCTGAAAATATAGTCAGCTTCATTGATCAATCGACTCTCAATCAGTTTCTCCAGCCTTTCCATCCTGCGCAAACTGATCTCCTGCCATCTGTTAGAACTAGGCACTTCTATCACTGTCAGCTGATGGTCTTCACCCATTTTCACTTCAGGAACCTGTTGTGGTTGATCAGTGAACAGATAATAATGCACACGAAATCCAACAAAGTAATTTTGCTCTGCAGACTCCAGGAAATCTTTAAGAAACTGAGTATATCTGAAAAACAGAGAGGGAGAGTGCTAGAAAAATATATTAAATGTCAATTTAATTTTCCCCCCATAAAAAACAAGAAGGTGTTGGTGTAATGATAGCCCAGGCAAAGCTTCATGAAGAACCCAAGTTTCATTTATTCAACACAAAAACTGAAAAAAAGACAAACATTAAATTTGAAAAATTTAGAGACCATATAGCAAACTCTAATGTTTAACAAATAACAAACTGTAACAATATCTAGAGATATAATATAGCATTAGATAGAAACAGGGTATTTATTTTAGAAGCAAACAACTAATGCAAGAACGTAAAACCACATAGGCAAACCAGATTGCACAACTGTGACCTTTAGAAGTTTGGGTGAACTATTCCTTAAATATGCATTACATAGCAAATAAAGATCACTGCAAAAAGATGAACTCACTTTCCAAGAGCGAAGACTGTAGTTGCTATGGTGATGTTTTGTCGCTTATAGATCGAATCAATCAGTGTGGGATCGAAAGTTCCTTCCCATACAATTGGGGCTAGCCATGGTGTCACAGTAATAACACTGCCATATGAGCTGCAAATTCACACACAGTTACAAGAAATGCAAATACACATTCACTAAAAACATATTTTAAAACATATTTAAAGTGTTTATGTACTTACCCAAAAACTCTGGGCTGTTTGTGTGAAAGCCTGTGCAATAAACAAATAAGAGTTAAAAAAAAAAAATACTGTCACAGCTTGTTATTCTTCAGTACTTGCAAGAGTTACAATGCAAGTAGGCTGTATCAGTTTTGTTCATTTTGTTAATAAAAGCTAGATGTTTAATATTTGCAAATTTGCCATTGTACTTTTTTATAATTGATGTGTTTAAATTAATAACAATGAACCACAAACTATGATCATTTTAAAGTAAGGGGAAATCCAAAGACCATTTATTTATTTGTGTTACAACGCAAGTATAATATATCCTTATTCATTTTGTTAATAAAAGTTTAAAGTTTCATGTAAGTGAATTTGTCATTGTACTTTTTTATTGTATGTTTTTATGATTATTATTATTAATAATTATGTATGTGTGTGTGGGTGTCAAGCATTTACCACAGCCACCTTCACCTGCCACATCACCTATAGCACCGCCCACCCGCTCATCATTACCTGAATTCTAATCACTTGCACCTGATCTCAATCAGCCACACCCTATATTAAGGAATCTCTGCCATTCTACTCTTATTGGGTCTATTGTTCGCACCCCATGATGACAGCTCCTGACCTGCATATTCTCTCCATCGAACTCTCCTGTGCCCTTTGGATCCAACGTGGCTTTCTGAACTGGACTATCACCATCACATTCTCACAAGGACTCTCAGCTAAGATATATCATTTACCATTTGTCTCTACCTTTGTGTGTTCATCCATCTGTCAAATAAACGCTGGTTTGGTTTGTCACTCACCTCTCGTCTCCTCCGTGTGTGTGTGTGACAGAAGACCCAACCGAAACAAAGATGAGCACCGAGACACCAGCTGCATTTGATCCTCTCATTGAGTTGGTGAATGTCTTTAAGGCGGCGTGGGTGCGGTGCTCTCTCAAGCAGTCGGTGAGCCTCCTATTCTCCATCCCTGTGCATTCTATTCGCGTGAGCTGTTTCCGGCGGAGCAAAACTACGATGTGGGAAACCGAGAACTGCTTGCCATCAAATTAGCCCTGGAAGAGTGGCGTCATTGGTTAGAGGGGGCAATCCATCCATTTACCATCATCACAGACCACAAAAACCTCCAATACCTGCGAGAAGCTAAGAGACTTAACCCCAGACAAACACGTTGGGTGCTCTACTTCACACGTTTCAATTTCAAGATCACTTACCGACCTGGTTCCAAGAATATCCCTGCAGACGCCCTCTCTCGTAAATCCTCATCTGAACAAGACACGGACCCCGAACCTGTCAACCCTCCTAATCTCATTGTCAGTCCAATAGTCTGGAATCAGGATCAGGACATACAGCACGCCACTCTCCAGGAGCCTGCTCCGCCGGAATGCCCAGAGAGTAAACTCTACGTTCCCCGCTCCCAGCGTCAAACCCTTCTGGGCACAGCTCACCAGTCTCCAGGCTCTGGACATCCAGGCAGCAACCGGACCCTCTCGCTTCTTCAGACTCGTTACTGGTGGCCCAGTATGCGCCGTGATACCATCATGTACGTCCCGAGCTGCTGGGAGGCCACCTGGAATACCTCATAGACTGGGAGGGGTACGGACCAGAAGAGCGATCCTGGGTCCTCAGAGACGATGTGCTTGATCCCACTCTACTATCTGACTTCCATCGTGACCACCCGGATCGTCTTGTCCCTCGCAGTCGTGGCTGTCCTCGGCGTCGTGTTAGGGTGTCGGGAGTCGCCCCTGGAGGTGGGGGTAGTGTCAGGCATTCACCACAGCCACCTTCACCTGCCACGTCACCTATAGCACCGCCCACCCGCTCATCATCATCTGAATTCTAATCACTTGCACCTGATCTCAATTAGCCACATCCTATATTAAGGACTAGCCTCCGTGACAGAATGTCTGGTCCCGAAATGGTCCAGGCGGATTTGGAACAACTGTGGGGAGTGTTACAGCAGCAGGCCATGGAAATCGTGAATCTGCGGCAGGAGTTGGTGAATTTCCAGACGGAGGTCACCGCGCTGCGTACCGAAACCGCTGGTCTTCGGGCGGAGTGCGCGATCCTCCGTTCGGATCTCACCGCCCTGCAAGCGGATCATGATGACCTGGCCGCTGCTCAAACTCCCCCCGCCGAACCAATCCGTCAAATTCCTCCTTCCAGTCAACCCAAGATTTCACTTCCGGACAAATGGGATGGGTCCGGAACCAGGTGTGATGTGTTTCTCACCAGTCTCTCTCTTGTGTTTGAGTTTCAGCCATCCTGATACCCCACAGACCGCAGCCAGATCGCTCTTCTCACATCACTCCTCACGGGGCAGGCAGCTGAGTGGGCCACGGCGGTTCTGAGAGCGGACGGAGACTCCGCCTACTCTTACCCCGCGTTCACAGCCGAACTCAGAACCGCCTTCCAACATCCTGAGAGCGAGGTGGAGGTTGACTCTCGTCTGTACCATCTAAAACAAGGAGGGTGCAGCGTCAGCAAATACACCACCGAGTTTCGCACCCTCGCCGTTCAAACCACCTGGAGCGATGCTGCTCTCCGCACAGCCTATTATGAAGGACTCTCCACCCGTCTTAAGGACGAATTGGCTGTGCGGGAGCTTCCTGCCACCCTGGAGGGCATTATACAGCTGGCCCTCTGGGTGGATCAAAGGATGATCCACTCTTCTAAATATGTTTTCCGTTCATTCACAGGATCTACCAGCCACCAGAGGTCTCTGGAGTCATCCACCCCCTATGCTGTCGCTGTGTCTCCTCCTCCTCCACCAGTCGCCTCAGAGGTCCATTCTAGCGGAGCTGGGGAACCCATGCAAATAGGGCGCACCTCCCTGTCGGCAGCGGAGAGGGCCAGACGCTACCGCGAAGGACTTTGTGCCTATTGCGCCTCCCCGGACCACCATCGTGCCATCTGCCCTCTGCGTCCGGGAAACGGACAAACCAGGTGAAGGGGGGGAGGTCTTCATCTGGTTCCAGGGTTGCGAAATCCTACCCAGAGTCCGCTATTTCCCGGCTGCTGCTCCAGGTATCAATCCTCTTGGGCTACCAACGGATCGTGACCACCGCATTCGTTGATTCGGGTGCGGCTGGGAATTTCATTGATCAGGCTTATGCTGCCCAACTGGGGGTTGTAACCGAGGTGTTATCCCAAACTTTGAACATCACAGCCATTGACGGTCGCCCTCTAAATTCCAGCCCCATCACTCACTGCACCAAGGATTTAACTCTGATCATCGGCACGCACTCTGAGACCATTAAGTTCTACGTCACCAAGATCACCTCACCTCCCATCATCCTTGGTCACCCCTGGCTGCTCACTCACGACCCCTTCATCTCCTGGACGTCTAACCAGATTGTACACTGGGGTGCGACTTGTCAGGAGCTCTGTCTCCGGGCTAAGGTTGGGACGTGTTCAGGGGAGTCCGAGGCCCCCGATGTCGACCACGGGGCCATCCCCGTCCAGTACCGTGACCTGGCCGAAGTCTTTAGCAGGTGCAGCGCGGCCCGGCTGCCTCCTCATCGCCCCTACGACCTCGCCATTGACCTCGTGCCAGGCGCGGTACCACCCCGCGGCCACCTGTACTCCCTGTCGGCTAAAGAACAACTAGCTATGGAAGAATATGTGGCTGAAGGACTCCGTGCCGGTACCATCCGTCCTTCCAGCTCTCCCGCGGCCACGGGGTTCTTCTTCGTCAAGAAGAAAAACGGGGGTCTCCGCCCTTGTGTCGACTACCGGGGGCTCAACCAGATTACCATCAAGAACCGTCATCCACTTCCTCTTACCAACACCGCCCTGGACGCCCTCTCTGGTGCCCACTTCTTCACGAAGTTGGATTTACAGAGCGCTTACAACCTGGTACGCATCAGGGAGGGTGATGAGTGGAAGACGGCCTTCATAACCCCCACCGGACACTACGAGACCCTCGTTATGCCATTCAATTTATGCAACAGTCCAGCTGCTTTTCAACACTTCATCAATGACGTACTCCGGGACATGCTGGGTAGATGGTGCTACGCTTATCTTGACGACATCTTGATCTACTCAAAGACTCCAGAGGAGCATACCCAGCATGTCCGAGCAGTTCTACAGAGGTTGCTGGCCCACCAGTTGTTCTGTAAGTTGGAAAAATGTGCCTTCCACCAGCACACCACCACATTCCTTGGTTTCGTCATCTCCGTTCAGGGTGTGGCCATAGATCCCCAGAATTTGGAAGCTGTGCGCTCGTGGCCCCTACCCACATCGCTCAAGCAGTTACAACGTTTTCTGGGGTTCGCCAACTTCTATAGGCGTTTTATCCGGGGCTTCAGTTCAACTGCAGCGCCTCTCACTGCTCTCACCAGACAATCTCGCGCAGAATTTCACCTCACCCCGGAAGCCATTCAAGCCTTCAGAACACTCTGCCACCAATTCACCTCGGCTCCGGTTCTCATCCACCCCGATCCAGTCAAATCCTTCGTTGTTGAGGTGGACGCCTCCGATGTGGGCGTAGGAGCCGTTCTCTCACAGCGCGGTCCAGACGAGAAACTACACCCATGTAGCTTTTTCTCCAGAAAGTTCAATCCCACACAACAGCGCTACGGGGTAGGGGACCGTGAACTGTTGGCCGTCAAGTGGGCTCTGGAGGAATGGCGTCACTGGCTCCAGGGCGGCGGTGACCCATTCACCGTCTGGACCGATCACCAGAACCTCACTGTCATCCGTCAAACCAAACAGCTCAACCCCAGGCAGGCGCGGTGGGCCTTATTCTTCGAACATTTCAACTTCCACCTCTCCTATCGTCCGGGTTCAAAAAATACCAAAGCTGATGCACTCTCCCGCCAACACCAAAGAGACACCATCACCTCGGAGCCCGCGCCTGTCCTGCCTTCTCATATCATCCTGGCTCCCATCCGGTGGGGGTTAGAAGAGAGAGTCCGCCAAGGTCACAGCCAGGAACCCCCTCCATCGGACACACCCACTGGACGCCTCTTCGTCCCGAGTGCCCTGCGTCAAGAGGTGCTTCAGTGGGGACACGATTCCACCCTGGCGGGTCATCCGGGAGTCCAGCGGACTGCCAACTTCATCGCTTGAACGTTTTGGTGGAGGACGTTGAGGAGGGACGTACAGGAGTACGTCCAGGCCTGTAACATCTGTGCCCGCTCCAAGAACATCAATGCGCCCTCCACCAGGGAGTTGCAGCCCCTCCCCGTACCCAAACGCCCCTGGACTCACATCTCCCTCGACTTCGTCACTGGACTCCCCGATTCCCAAGGAAAGAACACCATCCTAACCATCGTGGATCGTTTCTCCAAAGCTGTGCACCTGGTGGCTCTCCCCGGACTCCCCTCTGCCAAAACCACCGCGGAATTAATTCTTGAACACGTAGTCCGCCTGCATGGGTTCCCCAAGGACATCGTCTCGGACAGAGGGCCCCAGTTCACAGCCAAGTTCTGGCAGGCCTTCTGCCGTCTGGTCGGTACCACCTCCAGTCTGTCATCCGGGTTCCATCCTCAGACCAACGGCCAAACGGAGCGGGCCAACCAACAACTGGAGTGCTTCCTCCGATGCTTTGCCAGTGAGCATCAGCGCTCCTGGGCTAGCTACCTCGTTTGGGCCGAACTGTCCAACAACCTCCACACCTCCTCCACCACCGGCCTAAGCCCCTTCGAGGTATGCTACGGATTTCAACCTCCCATATTCGAGCATCAGGAGCCGGAGGTTGAAGTTCCGTCCGCGGTCCTGCCTACATTGACGGTGGTCCTGCCTACACCGTTCGGAGAATCCTCGACTCGCGCCGCCGTGGCACCCAGTATTTAGTTGACTGGGAAGGCTACGGTCCAGAGGAGCGGTCTTGGGTTCCCGGGCGGTTCATCCTGGACCCCACTCTCATTCAGGACTACCGTCGTCGGGTATCCACCTCTCCGGGTCCGTCTGGTGCCGGTCCTGGGGGAGGGGGGGGGGGTACTGTCACACGCATCAGATCACGTGAGGTCACGAGGTACCGGAAGTAATCTCCGCGGGTATATAAACAGGAAATAAGGTTTGGTTTGCACCAGACATTGAGTTCATGGTGAACTTCTCTGTAGGTCATCTCTCTGCTCGGCTCGCAACTCACGTGAGTACCGCTCTACGGAGCTATTTATATACCTGTCTGTGTGCGTGTGGGAACGCGGATTTCCTGGTGGGAATCTCTACTCCATAGACGGAGCGTTCTCAGATTAACTGCGTGGTTAACCTGCTCACTCGTGTGATCCCGCGTTTGAGTTCTCCATCACGCTACACAGGGACCTTCCTCGATCATTCATCTCCTGTCTTGCCTCCGTGACACTCTCTGCCATTCTACTCTTGTCGGGTCTACCGTTCGCACCCCATGACGACAGCTCCTGACCTTATGCATATTCTCTCCGTCGAACTCTCCTGTGCAGCTAAGATATATCATTTACCATTTGTCTCTACCTCTGTGTGTTCATCCATCTGTCAAATAAACGCTGGTTTGGTTCGTCACTCACCTCTTGTCTCCTCCGTGTGTCACAGTGGGGGGGTCATTAAGACAAATGTTTTATCCGCCTTAAGCATTAGTTTTGTTCCAAGAATAGGTAACGTTAACCATTAACATTAATCGATCTAACATTAACCGTCTGAGGGGGTTTTGGGGCCCCTGAGGAAGATTTGACATTCAGTATCTTAAAAACATATTAATATCTAAAGTCTGATTACACTGTATTCAGCACAAACTGGGCTACGATAACATGAAAGCAACCTTAGTGTACATGTTTGTGTTTCTGAGAATTTTTAAGTCACTGAAATGTCATAAAACACATACACATTTGTTCACATGACTTGTGAGAACTGGAAGTTTTCGCTACAAAATGATCACTGTTAACTTTTGTAAGTGTTAGAAATGCCGTATGCAAAGGAGTGACAATTCCCATGAATATATTTACACCTGAGAGACAAAGGGCCCTCCCCTAATAGACCATTAGTGTGACTATGACTGTAAGGCAGGTAAGAAAAAATGTGAGATTAAAATAATGTGGGTTTTCATTATTTGTAATTTATTTATTAACACAGTATAATCAAAATATACATAGTGAAGGTCAAAGACACATTATTAAGCACACTGATCCAAACACAGAGACGTAAAAAGTCATGCATCTCCGCCATTGCTGACAACAGATCCTGTTCAAATGTTGAAACAAGTAAATACCTGATATTTACAGTGTTCCATGGATTAAAAAAGCAGCTCCATCGTCAGTAGTGATGGGGTTTATCATAACATATTCATGTAGAATATTAGACCAATTAGGGGTGTAAAAAATATAGATTCACGTGTGTATCGCGATATTTTGTTTGGCGAAACTGTATCGATTCTCAAAAACGGAATATCGATATTTGAATATTAATAATAATAATCATACAAGATTCATGACAGTTGTTTCGTTTTGAGCCTGGTGCCAGTGACAGAAAATACAAGCATAAGGGCACGCCACTAATGCTAGCATTAATGGAGAATGAAAGAATAGTTCTTGCCCCCGCCTCGGTGTTTGGCGTCATGTCGGGTTTTGTGGTAACGTTCGCTCCAGGACGCGGCAAGCAGCGGAACCGCCGCGCGGCCGCCATCCGTGAAGCGCCCCATGCAGCCGAGGCGGCGCCTGCGCCGCAGCTCCGCAACTTGCTGCGTCCCATGAAAGGGCCTTCGCGCCGTGCGCAGTGGGGTAGCGGCATGGCTGCCCGCCACTTTCTCTCGTGGTGGGGATGTCTTGTGCAGTTAAGGCAACCCCTGTATCCTGATACATATCGTATCGCCAGATTCTTGGCAATACACAGCCCTAAGCCCTGATGTTGGTACAATACTTTCAGAGAATTAGTTTGAAGTGACGTCTTCAAGGTATCTGGACACAAAAAAAAGAAAGAAAGAAAGAAGAAAAGAAAGAAAAACACATCTGTTAGTATGTTGATATCAGGATCAACTGTATTATTACATTAGCAATCACCAATATTGCCCACTCATTAAAAAAAAATAATAAATAAACATGATTTTGTATGTATTACACAATACAAAATCATTTTATATCTGGGAAACTAAATTATTATTATTAAGCACTTTATAAACATCTAAATATATTTGTGAACAGAGTATTTCACAGTAAACGTTGGTACAACATACAATGGTAAACATTTTTAGACTCATAGTGTTACAGTTAATAGTGTTACAGTATAAACACTCATTACTTTTACATCGTATTGTTTTATATTTCATAGAACATAAAAAAACCCATTGTGGCTGTCATACCACAGGCCAGAAACAAAGAGGTAAGTTATCGAACATGGGTGTTTATTGACAGATGGGCAGTGGCAAAGAGAAGCAGCAGACTGGAGGCGAGTATTTAACACACTGTGTGTGACAGCGACTACATGACCGTGGCATTGTGAGGCATTTAGATGCAATGAAATTAAACATTTTAAAATGTTTCAATTGATTTCATACATGTAGTCAGGGATTATAGTGGGAAAATTCTAACTAGTAAAATGTGTACAAATTATGTCACAATAACACAATAACAACTAATGCTAGTAATAAAAAATGCTCACCAGAAATTATCTCCTCCGTTGGCTCAAGCCACACATCACATTGTGTTCTTCTTCTGAGGTAAATTTTGCTCTCAGCGCATCTTCTTCCAAAAACGAAAAGTACCCAAGATGAACATGATGAATCTTGCTGCTTTTTTACAGAGGTGATGTGGGCGTTTACATGTTTGCTCGTCTCACGTGGATGATTATCTTATAAATAGCGTGCGCTATTTGCTATAGTGTGCTAAATTTCAAATAATGAGCTCAGACGGGAAAAACTTCATACGGATTAATTTAACAGAGAATATTTGTTTTTGACATGAATAAGTAGACATTTCAAACTTTCTATACATATATTTACTATGTCTGTGAGGCAAGTATTCACTGAGATTCAGGTCATTTTATTTACGTGTCTGTGAAGAAAGATACATAGTTCTGACATAAAACCGGGGCACACTGCACCTTGTTTACAAGCAAAGAAATGCACACGCATGCATCATGGTACTGTCTTGAACATGTCGAAGACTGACACAGAAGAGAAGAAATTGTTGAATAAAGTTATTTTTGTTTCCTTTCTGTCGTTCACTCCAACGTTGTGTCGAGTGATACAACACAAGGGGTCGCTCTTGGGAGCCCAAACACCTCTGACAACATTAAGAAAAGGCCAATGAAATTGGGTGTGCAGATCCGGGTATAAATAGGCCAGCGTGGCATCTGCTCACTCGTTCTGTTTTTCAGAGCCGAATGCAGCGTCTCTTTGTGAGAAGCAGCGCCATTTACCACTTCGTCATTGGGTCTACGGCACGGGCAGCGGTTTCTTCCTTCTCTAACACAGATAAGTGTTGTGAGATATCCCCTGGGTGCTTCAACTGTGATCCTGAAGAGAAGATTTTCCTCCTAAAAGAGCGATTTTCTCTAAAAGAGCTACACGGTTGGTTAGTGTGTTTACAACATGCCTTTCCATCCTTGTCCTTCTGGTTGCAGTTCCTACTTTTCCCCTAACGATCAGCACGATCGCTGTCTTCAGTGTTTAGGCTGTGACCACGCTGAAGCAGCATTCGCTGAGGGTTTATGTCAGGCTTGCGAGGACATGCCCTTGAGCACGCTCCGTTCGAAAGCCGCGTTCTTTCAGTGAAAATAAAGAAAGAAAGAAAGTTCTTTCAGCTGCGTTCTTTCAGCTCTCCACAGTGAAAAAGCAGACGGAGCCCATCAAACACATCCTGCCTCGGCGAGGGTCGAGCTCCAGCCCTGTCCCCCGCAGCAACCTCCTCCTGCTCAGCGCTGAGGAAGGGTTCCTGCCAGAACAGCTCAGGCCCCGCCGCAAGCCGGTCCTGCAGCCAGACCCACCCAATGGTCCAGTTCTCGCAGGAAGGTGGCACCGCCAGCTTGTCCACAAGCTACAAGGAACTGCCTGAGACGGGCAGCCCAGAGGAGAGGGACCAGCTGACCTGCCAGGATCCACTCTCGACGAGGGGACGAGTGGAGGATTCGGCTCCATTCTGGCTGTCTGCCATCCAGCAGATGGCTACCATATGGTCAATAAAAGAACAATTTCCTTCTTGGAATTGCGATTGGGACTTTGGGTCAACTGGGAAAAGAGCAAATTCTACCCAGTAATATAAAGTATCTCTTTTCTCAGTGTGGAACTGGATTCGGTCACTATGACTGCACGTCTTTCCCAAGACCATGCACAGTCAGTGCTGAAGCGCGTGAGAACACTCAGGCTCAGGACAGTGGCCCTTCTGAAATACTTCCAGAGGCTCCTGGAGGACATGGCATCCTCAGCCGCGGTCATGCCACTGGGCCTGATGCATATGAGACTGCTGCAGCACTGGCTTCATACCTGAGTCCCGAGATGGGCATGGCACCAAGGTACACATCGTGTGAACATCACACCTCTGTGTCGCAAAACCTTCAGCCTTTGGGAAGACATTTCGTTTGCCCCTAGAACAAGTGTCCAGATGGATCGTTACGACAGATGCTTCCAAGACAGGCTGGAGCACCGTATGCAACGGGCATGCAGCCTCAGGGGTCTGGACAGGCCCTTGGCTGCATTGGCATATCAATGGCCTGGAGTTACTGACAGTGCTTTTGGCCTTGAAGAGGTTCTGGCCTTTGGTTCAGGGCAAGCATGTGTTCATACAGACAACATAGCGACTGTAGTGTACATCAACCGCCAGGGCGGTGTAGGCTCCTTTCGCATGTTGCAACTGGCCCGCCATCTCCTGCTCTGGAGCCAGCACAGACTCAAGTCTTTGCATGCCACGCACATTCCGGGCAAAATCAATCATGTGGCCGAATCTCTCTCACAACAAGTTTCGTTTCGGGGCAAGTGGAGGCTCCACCCTCAGACGGTCCAGCTGATCTGGAGTCGATTCGGCCAGGCACAGGTAGATCTGTTTGCCTCACTGGAATCCACTCACTGCCAGTTATGATACAGTCGGGGAGGACAAGAAACAGATTCTTCTGGTGGCCCCATTTTGGCCCAACAGAACCTGGTTCTTGGAGCTCATGCTCCTATCATCGATTTGTCTCTGGCGCATTCCTCTGAGGAAGGACCTCCTTTCTCAGGGGAAGGGCACAATCTGGCACCCGCGCAGAGAACTCTGGAATCTCCATCTATGGTCCCTGGGCACAACCAAGAGTACTTCAGAGACCTTCCACCCGCTGTGGTAAACACCCTTGTACAGGCCAGAGCCCCCTCCACTAGGCAGCTGTACGAACACCCTTGTACAGGCCAGATGATGAGCCGGCTGCCTCCCCCCTAATTATCATCATCATCCCGTCCCGTAATCGCCACTCTTCGCCCTTTATGTTTAATAAAAGCCTCTCTGAGCCCTAACGTCACGCCCATTGTGTCTGTCATTTGCTCGTCCCACCACAATCTGTCTGTGGTCCTTCAGGCTTTACAGCAAAATCTGTTTGAGCCCCTTCAGTCAGTCGATTTTAGTGCCCTCTCTTTAAAGACGGCCCTCCTGACTGCGCTCACTGTCAAGAGTGGGAGATCTTCAAGCCCTCTTCGTCAACGATTCGTGCCTGGAATTCGGGCCAGAAGACTCTCACATTGTCCTTGAGTCAGACTTGAGTCTGTGCTGGCTCCAGAGCAGGAGATGGCGGGCCACTTGCAACATGCGAAAGGAGCGTACACCGCCCTGGTGGTTGATGTACACTACAGTCGCTGTGTTTGTATGAACACATGCTTGCCCTGAACCGAATGTCAGAATTTTCATTTTTGGTGAACTATCCTGTTAAGTGTGTAACAGTGTTTATAATCAAAATACTTGATAGGCAATAAGGGATTGCCCTTCTTTTTTCATTAGCTTTATTACTGTTCTTGAAATAGAGTGTATTATTACTAATTTTGCATAATAAAATAAAATGTTATTTTGCATTACATGTCATAGCTTAAGTACATCTAAGTAAACTGTTGTTAATTTAACTGAATATTCTTTTGCTCAACATTCAACACTGTGTGCTTTGATGGATGTGTGTAGTTACTTACTTGCCCCAGCTGGAGGTGAAGTGCAGATAAACAAAACTATGAATAAAAGAATAACAAGTTGTAAATGATAATATAAAACTAACCACATTTTATTTTGCTTATCTGTCTACAGAATAAACATTGAACACATTTAATACATCTAATAATGCCTCTGTCACACTATATTGAGAGGTGAGAACCAGAAGTGACAAAATATAAGTGACATTTTGGGTGAAATAGCAAGAGTATACTGTCTTCCATACGTGTACAATTTTTTATTATAAACGATTGAAATCAGTACACAAAGTCAGATCAAACTATGGTAAGTTTTTGTTTTGGCCCTCTGGTAAAGTTGGTGAAATGTCACCCCTCGATATGGACTTTGTTGTTGTGTTTCCTTGTTCTCCCTCCTTGTTTCAGCCCCTTGACTTAGTTTCTGTCTCCTCTTGACTATGTTAGTCAGTTCACCTGTGTCTCTAGTTATTCAGTCATTATCCTCATTTGCCTGTGTATTTAAGTTCCTCTCTGCTCAGTTTTAGTTTGTTTGGCCTCGTCAATGTCTAAGTGTGTCACTAGCCTTCTTTGTGCGGAAATTACCCTTGTGTGGCTCTATTAAAGACTATTAACCTTCTTCTTCCTGTTTGTGCATGTTCTTTGCCACTATATTGTGACAGTCTTTGGATAGCAGTAAGCTAAATTTATTAAATTAAATTGTTTTGATATGGCTTCAATGACAACAAAATTTCTGACTTTCTCATTTTCAGTTTTTAGATTCCTAGAGTCAAAGTATGCATTCTTCCTTGATTTGGTATTTTTTAACGAATACAGTGACCTCTGTTTTGTCTTTATTTGCCTGAAGAAACTTGACTAGGTAGATCTAGGTGTCATTTGCAAATCTGTAGTAAGTAGTTTCCTGCTGTTTTGAATGATTTGTCCTAGTGGTAACATACTGTATATATCAGATAGTAAAGTATTCTTTGTTTTCCACCACATGTTCAGCTTTCTTGTGTTTTCTTTACATGCATGATACTACTGCTTATTTATGTACTGATTTTTGACTATGCCACATGTGGATTCAGTAGAACGGTTAGCTAGAAAAACATACTGAACACAAAAGTGATGCTACAAAAAAAAAAAAAAAGAAAGAAAGAAAGAAAGAAAAAGAAAAAGAAAATATAAATAATTTATGGGTCAAGGACGTCCAATTTTGGTATCCGCATCAAATTAAATTTACAAAAGTGATTTTATATACATAGAACGCATACAGTATTAAATGCAAGTAAAATGTGCACTTAAAATTTATTTTAATACTTATTGAAAAAAAATTTCAAAATGTGTAAAAAAAAAAAAACCCACGGTCATTCAACAACAGACATATTTATGTAAAAGGGTGATCATACAATTTGTATTAGAAGTAAATGATTAAAACTTAGTGGTTGGAAGAACAGGGCTGCACTGTGATCCTTAAATACAGTATTTTAATGTAATTTCTTGTTCTAAATATGCCTGACAAGATTTTTTGTTACTTCTGCTGCACTAAATTTTAGTGACTTTTTAGTGGGTGTTTTCTGTAAATCATGCTAAAACTGACAATAGTCATTATTTTTTTCTCACATTCTAATCCTATGATTCAATTGCCTGTAGATCCACTTTTAGCAGAAATAACTTTAAGTAATGATTTACTGTATGAATTTATCAGTCTCTCACATCACTCTGAAAGAATTTGGTCCACTGTTCTTTACTATATCGCTGCAGTTTATTGAGGTTTGTGGGCATTTGTTTATGCACAGCTCTCACCACACCATCTCATTCAGGAAGAGGTCTGGTCCATAGGCGTTTAGGGGGGGGCTGGGGGGGGCTGAGGGGGACACTGCCCCCCCAGACGAGAGCCAATCATGATTTTGTCTGAGCTATGAAAAATGAAAGAATTCGCATTTTCTAATTTTATTTGTATTATCTTATTATTTTAGTGGATAGAATAAGTACGTTTTAGGCTAAATTAGTTTCAATTTAAGTCCCATATCCTCGCGACTCAACAACTTGTGATAGAGAGGACTGTCTTTTCACTTCTCGCATAAAGTGATGTGTGTGTGTGTGTGTGTATGTATTTACCAAATGCTTGACTTATATAAAAAAGTGGACGGAAAAGATTTTGTGATGTTAATGCAAGACTATATAATGTCAGTTTTTGATCTTCCTCCTTGCCACAACTGGGTGAAGACGTTCTCGCTGTTATTTTGAATTTATTGCTTATGAGTTATTGTTTTATTAAATCGAAACCATTTCAAATGGTGATTCGTTTAAACCTCTCTTAAAACAAGACTCAGAGTGATTTATTTCTTATAACCTATTATCTGAACCTGAAAGGAATACCGACCAGGCCTAAGTTGACCGGACTTGACCGAGTTGGTTAGGACATCACCAGGGATAACTGAATTGCTGACCACGCACTCTATTCATCAGGTGAGAGCGGTCTCATTAACAATGGAGTTGGCTTTTTGTGATAGTTGAAATGTGGTTTAGAAAGTTCAGTACCTGGATTGATTATTCTCCTAGAATATTACACTGTATAAAAAATGAATAATAGGGGAGCGCGGGGCACAACTTACACTTTTTGAATTTTTCAGTTTGTGTAAATCCACGTGGGGTTCAGAGTATAAATTTTTTATCCACGTTTATTTCACACTTGTCTAGTACAACTATGTCGCTTAGTTTCATAATTACAGTGTACCCGTTTTTCGTTATTTACCTCAAAAGAAAGGAAGTGAAAAGTGACAACATACCCCGTAGGTGGGGTACATTGTAACATGTGAGGGGCGCGTTGTAACATGACCATATGACAGTTTAAAATGTTGTCTGATCTAATGAAAAAAATATACATGACAAACTAAAATATTTTGTCAATAAAATGAAATGATTAACTTTTTCAAATAAAATAATGGCGTTTTTTAAGAATAAAAAAAAAAAAAAAACTAATTTTTTTGCGGCCCTGATCGCAAAACACAGCTATACAGTATAGTTCAAAACAATGTGCGCAAATATATGAAACACATTCAGACATTCAAAAAACACTCCCCTCCCTCCAAAAACACCTCTCATAGAACACCAGACACATAAACGAGCCAAAAAAGATTTACATTTCTTGAAATAGTAATTTCTCAACATTAAGCATCGATTGTCAGTCTTTATTCACCTGTTTCTTGTGGTTTCTTTTTAAAATCCATAAAAGTGAGTAGTGAAAATTACATCACTAATGTCATAGAACACGGTGTTACAACGTTCCCCATCAGCGCGACTGGAATATAAAACTGGTTAGTGTTTTCTGCTGGCTTGCCAAGCATTAATAAACTATCTAAACTGATAAATAACAGATTGGTGATTAAAATAATAGCATATTTGTCTCATTTTAAATGAATACTAAAAACTGAGATGAAAAATTTACTTCAGCCAGAAATTTACTTTTACTATATTGAAATAAATATTCAGCGGTATTTTCAAAAGGCTTTTGAATTTTGGCGCACTTTTTTCTCTGTATAGTGTTGCTATGGCAAATAGTAAATACCATAAATTTGGTTATGCTGGCGTGTGTGAAAATATTTAAACCATGTGTGTTACAACCCTGGTGAAAAAAAAAAAAAAAAACAGCATATGCTGGTAGGTATGTTTTGATGCTGGTTTAAGCTGGTCCTTAGCTGGTTTAATCTGGTCCTTTGCTGGTTTTTGCTGATAATGTTGCTGGTCAAGGACCAGCATAAACCAGCTAAGGACCAGCATAAACCAGCAAAGGACCAGCTTAAACCAGCATCAAAACATACCTAACCAGCATCCCAGCATCAAAACATACCAACCAGCATATGGTGTTTTTTTCACCAGGGAATTAACCCCACGTTAGTTTGTGCCCCATGCACCCCTACTACTCTTCAAACAATGTCATAAAATAGGATACATTTGCGTAAAGCTCTATTTAAAGAAAAAAAGAATTAAACAATTACACCAGATTAATCCATGAAGACACTGATCAATTATTAATTTACTGTCAGTCTCTTCCTCTTTCTGTTTCTCTAACAAAAAGGCAGGGCAGATTAAACACATGGCACCACATTACAAACCTTGTTTGCCTGTTTTAGCTGAAAACTTTGGACTGGGTTGTCCAAATCATAAACTTTGTACAAGTTAACTTATAAAAAAAAAAAAAGTGTGCTCTGAGTAATAAAATGTTGAAAAAAAAAGGAACTCAATAGGACTCCAGATGTGCTAGTACTGTATATTAAGATCCAAACACCACAAAATTTCAAGAAAAATTACATACCAAGTCAGTGAGAAGCCAGTCAATGCTAGAAAAACTAAAAAATAAAAAGTTAGTTTCATTATTCCTGCTTTAAGTTTTGTGTCTCTCATTTGGAGGACTGTCAGTCAGTCAGTCAGTCACCAAAATCATTATATGTACGTCTGTAGGAAGGAGGGGGGAGGAAGGAGGGGGAAGGAGGGGGGAAGGAGAGGGGGAGGAGGGGGAGGAGGGGGAGGAGGGGGAGGAGGGGGAGGGCCCGTTTCTAGCATGAGCACAACCTTGTTTTCAAAATTTCTACAATCTGTTTGAATTCTTACCAATTTGCCTTTAAGGCTAATAGATCAGTTGATGATGCTGTGGCTCTGTCTTCATTCAATTTTGCAACAATCTGAAGACCCCAATGCCTATGTCAGGGCCCTTTTTGTGGACTATAAATCTGTATTTAATACATACAGTGCCCTCCACTAATATTGGCACCCTTGGTAAATATGAGCAAAGACATCTATGAAAATAAATCTGCTTTGTTTATCTTTTTGATCTTACATTCAAAAAATTCACAAAATGCTAAAATTTCATTGAAGTAAAACAATTAAAAGTGGGGAGAAACTTACGTTATGAAATAAATGTTTTTCTCCAGTGCATGGTGGACACAATTATTGGCACCCTTAGAAATTATAATGAGTAAAATATCTCTGAAGTATATTCCCATTCATATTTGCAATTATTTAGCACACTAGAATGACTAGGAGTATGATATTGTCCAGCCATGACTTCCTGTTTCACAGGATGTTAAATATGAGGAGCACAAAGGCCAAATTCCCTTAATCATCCATCACAAGGAATAAAACCAAATAATATAGTTCTGATGTGCAGAACAAGATTGTTGAGCTTCACAAAATAGAAAGTGACTGTAAGAAAAGAGCTAAAGAATTGGAAATCCCCATTTCCATCATTAGAACAATAATTAAGAATTCCAATCAACTAAAGATGTTACAAATCTGCCTGGAAAAGGATGTATGTCTATATCGTCTTAATGCGTGGTGAGGAGGAGAGTTTAAGTGTCCAAAGACTCTCCAAGGATCACAGCAGGAGAACTGCAGAGATTAGTTGAGTCTTGGGGTCAAAAGACTAAAAAAAAAATTCAAACAGCCCCTACATCAACACATGTTGTTCAGGAGGGTTTTAAGAAAAATCTTGAATGGGACTGGCTTCTGTGGTCAGATGTAACTAAAAAAAAAAGAGCTTTCTGGCAACAAACCCACCAGATGGGTTTGGTACAAAAAGTACCCCATGTCCACGGTGGCCATTGCCATTTTAAGTGTGTGGGCAGCACACTGTGCTCCAGAGGCCTCGTATATCCACAAGTCTGCTCCAGAGGCCTCGCCCGACTACGAGTCTGCTCCAGAGCTCCCGTCTGATCTCCAGCCTGCTCCAGAGCTCCCGTCTGATCCCAAGCCTGCTCCAGAGCTCCCGTCTGATCACAGGCCTGCTCCAGAGCTCCCGTCTGGTTTCAAGTCTGCCCCAGAGCTCCCGTCTGGTCTCAAGTCTGCTCCAGAGGTCCCATCTGGTTTCAAGTCTGCTCCAGAGGTCCCGTCTGGTCTTAGATCTGCTCCAGAGGCCTTCCCCGTCAGAGAAGCTGCGCCAATGCCTCCAGAGGTGTCAGCATTAGCTGTAGAACCTCTTATGGAGGGGGCGTTATCCTTTAAACTCTCTGCTTCTCTCTTCACTCTCTCTGCCTCCTCTGTCCCTGCTCTCCCCAGGTCCCAGTCCTTGATGTGGGTACCCGCTCTCCCCTGGAGGGCTTCTGCGCCTCCTGTTCCGCCCTGGAGGGCCCCTGCGCCTCCTGTTCCGCCCTGGTGGGCTTCTGCGCCTCCTGTTCTGCCCTGGTGGGCTTCTGCGCCTCCTGTTCCGCCCTGGCGGGCTTCCGCGCTTCCTGTTCCGCCCTGGTGGGCTGCTCCACCCTGGAGGGCTCCTGCACCTCCTGCTCCGCCGCCGGTTGCACCCTGGAGGGCTCCTGTGCCTCCGGCTCCACCCCGGAGGGCTTCTGCGCCTCCTGCTCAGCCTCCTGCTCCACCCTGGAGGGCTCCGGCGCCTCCTGCTCTGCCTCCGCCCTGGAGGGCTCCTGCGCCTCCTGCTCTGCCTCCGCCCTGGAGGGCTTCTGCGCCTCCTGCTCTGCCTCCGCCTTAGAGGCCTCCTGCGCCTCCTGCTCCGCCTCCGGCTCCGCCCTGGAGGGCTCCTGCACCTCCGGCTCTGCCCCGGAGGGCTCCTGCGCCTCCTGCTCTGCCTCCGCCCTGGAGGGCTCGTGCGCCTCCTGCTCTGCCTCCGCCATGGAGGCCCCTCCGCGCCTCCTGCTCCGGCTCCACCCTGGAAGGCTTCCGCTTTGCCGGTTCTGCCTCAGTCTCCTGGCCCTCCCACCGCTCCCCAGGACTGTTTTTCGGTTGGAGCCTCTGGAAGCCGCTCCTTGGGGGGGGGGGGGCTATATTACGAATCTGGTCAGTGTCCTGCGGTCCGCTCACCGCCAGATGTCGCTCTCACCCTGTCACTATACACAGACTGTTGCATTGCACCCCGGACTACTACTCCCATCACCCATCGCGCTGATTGCGTCGACTCCTGTGGCCAATCAGGCGCGCTATAAAAGCCCCGGTCTTTCCCCATGCAAGCCACTGAGTATTGTTGGTGTGTTTCTATTGTTAGCGTTCCCTAGTTTCCTTGTTCCCTAGTTTCTAGTTCCCAGTGTTTAGTTCCCTCGCCTGGCTTCCCCGTTTTCGACTGTTCGCCGCCTGCCTATTGGATTCTAGCTCGTTTCAAGGATTATTCTCTCGTCTCGCCTCTGACATTCCTGTTAGCCATTGTTTTACCCTGCCTGCCTGACCATGTCTATGTCTCGTCCAGTTAATAAAGGTTTGCATATGGATCCGCTCGTCTCTCGTCTCGCTCCCTCCGTTACAGTAACGATGTAATGATGATTGTTCATTCTCTTAATTCCTCTGGTATTTATGCATCTGCATTTCACTCCCTGTAACTGATTAAAGGATTAGTTCACTTCCAGAACAAAAATTTACAGATGTACTCACCCCCTTGTCATCCAAGATGTTCATGTCTTTCTTTCTTCAGTGTAAAGTAATTATGTTTTTTAAGGAAAACATTTCAGGATTTTTCTCCATGTAATGGACTTCTATGTTCCCCCCAAATTTAAACTTCCAAAATGCAGTTTAAATGCAGCTTTAAAGGGCTCTAATAGATCCAAGCATAGGTCTTATCTAGCGAAACGATCGGTTATTTTTTTTTTTTAACAATTACAATTTATATATTGTACATTATATATTATATTATACAATTTATATTATAATTTATATACTTTTTAATCTCAAATGCTCGTCTTGTCTATCTCTGTGTGAACTGTGTGTTCCCTTTCTGTCGTTCACTATGACGTATGTCATATGACGACATATGGGGATCGTTCTTGGGAGCCCAATCACCTTTGAGAATATTAGAAAAGGCCAATGAAATGCGAGTAAAATTGGCGTGTGAAATTTGCATGTGAAGCCACGCCCCCTCATGCGGGTATTTAAGGCCGGTGCATGCAGCTCACACTTCAACTTTGTTCTTCGGAGCGAGTGCACGCGTCTCAACTGATGAGAAGTGATTCCATTCATCTCACTGGATTCTACGGCAAATACAGCGGTCTCCCTTAGCGCTGCACGGATAAGTGCGAGAGTGTTCCCCTGCGTGCTTCAGTGACTTCTAAAAGAGTGAATTCCCTTCTAAAAAGAGCAAATTTCTCTAAAGGTGTTGCACGGCGGCTCACATCTTTTTAAAGATGCCGTTCCATCTGTGTTCATCTGGGTGCGGCAGATTTCTCTCTCCCTCTGACGGGGACAATCGCTGCATGCTTTGTTTGGGTCGAGCCCATGCGTAAGCAGCGTTAGTGGGCGGTTCATGTCCTCATTGTGAGAGCATGACCGTCGGGGCGTTGCTGTCGCAGCTTTCGTGTTTTGTCAAAGAAACGTTTGAGGGACGATGGGACTGAGGCCGTGATGGTGGGCGCTGAGGGTGATCTGGGGATTCCAATGGAAGATAACCCACCAGGTACATCCTCACGGACCTCCCATTCCCCAGCACGCTCGGTCCCTCCAGTGGAGTTTCCGGGTGGGTGTGATTTCTCATTCGGGGCTCCTGAGGGAAATGAGGTGTCTGTCGCAGCATCTGAGGGTGGGCTATTGCTATCTGATGCTGAAGGCTCAACTGGGCTGTAAGCTTGTAAGCATGTAAGCTTTCCTTGTCGCTTACAGCGAGGGGTTACGCTGCTTCTGGCCAGCCCGCCTCCGCCCTCCATGCCATGACCATCCTGCAGGTATATCAGGCCAAGGCACTGAAAGAACTGGATGAGGGTAGTTCCGACTCAGAAGTTTTGCGGGAGCTGTGTTCGGCTACCGACTAGGCCCTCCGGGCTACGAAGGTAATGCCACAGGCTCTGGGTCGGGCAGTGTCCACATTGGTGGTCCACATCGCCAAGATAAAGATGCCAGGACAACAGCCAGACATCTCTTAGAGCACAAGAAGAAGACCTTTGGTACAAAGCCCAGGAAGGACAGAACTTCCTATTGGTCAAAATGCAGTTTGTGCCCTTCACCCACCTTGAGACTGGTTCCTAATGGTTTGGCCTGTGACCAACCATAAAAATTCCTCAGGACCTCCAGATGCAGCAGCAGTGGGTGAAACTAAGAGAGATCATGGAGATCCATCCAAATCCATTCATAACTGTCTTCAAACCTTAAATCTGATGCACACTACAACACACACATTTTATACTTATTCAGAGAAATAAGTATTCCTTGTGACAGCAACGTGTAGTGCAACATCTTACACAAACTTAGCTGTTAATGGACAAACGAATGCATGTATGACAGTTCAATCTTTTCCCATCATGTTTGGACTTAATGTGTTCGGAACATTGCCAAATGCATTCTGGTTATCGTTTGGAAAGTGATAAATGCACCGCTGAAACTTTAGTGACACTTTTCTAGCTTTGTGTTTGGACTATGCAAATAAATTCCACAGGAGGAAAGAAGGGTGGGACACCCTGTGTCCCCCCCACTCTGATGGAACCAGCCAATCACAGCATGGAAATGGAGAAGTGCCAAATTGCAATCTCCTCCTTATCGGAAAGGTATAAAGGTACCCTTTCAAGGCACTTCTCGTTCTGAGTCTGCTACCTGTGATAGAAAAGACAAACAGAACAAACCTCTGTTCTGAGTCTGAGTCCTGTGAAGGAAAAGACACCAACAGAACAAACCCCCGTTCTGAGTCTGCTACCCGCGAGGGAAGGGACTATAGCAGGATACACAGTACTGAGTCTCGGGCACGTCCAGGGGACATTGACAGAAACACCAACGTTCTGAGTCTGCGGCCTGCTACAGGGAAGGCAGCAACAGATCAACCTTTGTTCTGAGTCTCCGGCCTGCAAAGGTGAGACAACAACAGCTACCAAGTCCAATTCTCCAGCTTTGAGGCAGCAACAGATACGACCACGTTCTGAGCCTCTAGTCTGCGAGGAAAGAGATAATCTACGTTCAGAGTCTTCGTCTAGCGAGACAACAACTGATGCAGCATCCTGAGTCTCCATCCTAGAGAGACAAAGCGGATTGACCAAGTTCTGAGTCTCTAGCCCAGAGAGGCAGAAGACACACAGACATTTGCAACAAGGTTAAGCTCCGGAGAGCAAACCTTCACTTCAGGTACTTTTGCTTGCATGTTCCAAGCTAAGAACCTTCAGCACCTTCTCCAGGGCCACATCTGCATGTTCCAGATCTAAGCACCCTTTGGTGCTCCAGGAGATCAGCATCCTACAGCGCATCATCTTCAAGGCTGTTGAAACGGATTTCTGCTCCTTTCCCCACTGTACTGCCACCAGCGCAACCAGTGGAAGAAGTTGCCGCCACCGGACTGCTCACTCAACCACAGCGAACGTAAATATCACTTCCAAACCTCTTCCAGAGACCTTGGCATTGTTGTGTATTATCAGTTCTAATTCAAATTTACATTAGATACTATATAGCTGATTGTACTTGATAACAAATCTTACACGTATTTGTTTGATGCATAGTAAGGTTATTCACCTTATTTTTTTCAGAGTAGCAACAGTTTATCTTTCCAGATAACGTAGCTCTGACATAGCAACACCCAACATAATCACTTGCATTTTATGCATCTTATGCACTTTATTCCTTTTTCATTCATGGTATTCATTTAATAGTTGTTGATTATACTTGTCTATCTTTTGTTAATAAAATTTATTTTATTACAACTTGTGTCTTCCCTGTGTTCATAATACAGAAGAGGTTCTACAAGTTAGAGATCTCACCAATCTTTCTTATGTAATGTACTCATAACTACACATTAATTGACACGTGATCCAAGAATCATAACGTCAGCTGTGACATGAGTACCCATCACTACCCTATTTCCCCTCCCTAGGTTGGTGAAAATTAAATTCACTACCTTAATTGGCGTCCCTGGGTGGGCGAAAGTGAAATTTACTACACATTTCTATGGGTGGGAGTGCCCTTAGGCCAAGTGTCCAGGCGTGTTGTGGTTAGAACAGATGCTTCCAAGACCGGCTGGGGTGCTCTGTGCCATGGGCATGCAGTCTCGGGTTCCTGGACAGGCCCCCGTCTACAATGACACATCAACTGTCTAGCGTTGCTGACTGTGCTCTTGGCCCTGAGAAGACTTTGGCCATTGATTCAAACCACCTGAATCATGCAGCCGATGCGCTCTCACGACAGGTTACACTCCCGCGGAGAATGGAGACTCCATCCCTAGATGGTCCAGCTGATATGAAACTGGTTCGGCGAGGCCCAGATCGATCTGTTTGCCTCCCACTAATCGACCCACTGCGCTGGTACTCTCTGACCAAGGCTCCTCTCGGCACAGCTGCGCTAACGCGCAGCTGGCCCAGGGGCCCACGCAAATATGAGCGTCTGCCTGCTTCCACGCTTAAACTTTACGTGGCTGCTGTTGCAGTGAACCACGACTTGGTGGATAGCAGATCCCTGGGAAAGCATGATCTCATAATCAGGTTCGTAAGAGGCACCCGGAGGATAAATCCTCCTAGACCGCGTCTCATACCCTCTTGAGCCCTCTTGGGCCTACAGAAAGAACCGTTAAAGCCTTTACAGTCAGTCAAGCTTGGTGCCCTCTTTATGAAGACGGCCCTCCTGATTGTGCTCACGTCTCTCAAAAGGGTAGGGGACCTACAAGCCCTCTCGGTCTGTAATGAGTGCCTAGAGTTCAAGGACAGCGAAAGGGGAAGGCTGTCTCCAAACAGAGAATGACTCACTGGATTGTGGATGCCATTCTCAGGGCGTACCAGGCCCAGGATTTGCCGTGTCCGTTAAGCGTTAGAGCTCATTCCACTTGTGGCATTGCTGCTACTTCAGCTCTAGCACATGGTGCATCACTAGCAAACATCTATAGAGCTGCAGGCTGGGCTACACCTGACACTTTTGCAAGATTTTGTAATCTCCGCTTGGAACCAGTTTCATCTCGAGTGTTCGGTGACAATAGGTACAACTTCGACAAACTGGCTGGATGTAGTGCTTGCGCAGCGTCTGTCCCCTGATCAGCTGACAAAGCATGCTTAACTGGTCTAGTTCAGTTCCCCGGGCTGGTGAACCCTAGGCTAGGCCCCTTTTACCACAGTAGTTGAGTTGGCTGTTGCCCTGTATGTTGTAGATGCCCTGTCTGTCACCCCATACGATGTGTCCCCACTGTCCAGTTCCCCTCTGGTGAACCCAGTGTCTTCCCCTTGACAGAACTGGTCTGTCATTGGTCTCTGTGGGATAGGTAGTCTCCCCCCTCTTGGAGCCCACCGCAGAGATCTCCCTAGGTTAGCCCACTGCTGGTGAATCCCTAGGTGTATTTCCACACGTTACCTCCCTTCAGGCAGGTTGTGGTTTGATTGGATTCTCTTTGTCTACTTTCAGGACTTAGGCGAAAATCTGATGTGCATTTATAAATGTGTGTTGTTTTTCTTAATGTATTTTATCACTGTTGAAGCAAAATTTCAAACAACTACACTCTTAAAAATAAAGGTTCTTTATTGGCATCAATGACTCTGTAAAGAACCTTGAACATCCATAGAACCTTTCAAATGCAGAAAAGGTTCTTTATAGTCAAAAAAGTTTCTTTAGATTTTTAAAACGTTCTTAAAAAACGGGAACTGTGGAAAGGAACTGTGAAAGGTTCTTTTGGGGAAAAGGTTCTTTTAGGAACTACTGAAAGGTTCTTTGGGTAACTAAAAATGGTTCTTCTGGTTATGGCAATAAATAAATAAAATAAAATGTTCATCTGCCACTTCTTAACAAAACAGTACTCACCCTCATGCTGTTTCAAGCCCATAAGACTCATTTATCTTAGAAACATTTAAATTGTTTTTAATACTCTCTGAATCCGTACTGGAAATTTTGTTTAAAACAGCATGCATTTAACTCAGCATACAGTACATAACATTCAGAATAATGGACAAAACAAGTGTATACTTAGAGGAATTGATGCCAAAGATAATTACAGAGGAATTTCATCATATCACATTACTCATGCAAGTGGTCAGTGTGCTGCCGGTAATAATTCATTTTTTTTTTTTTTTTTTAGTTTCTTCCCTCAGAAGAAATTTCGGTTATCCAACCCATCTGCGGCTTTCAGTTTTTTCACCAGGAGGGCCAGATGTCACCATTATACTATGAATAAAAAAATTAAACCTTTTAGTTTGTTAATAAAAATGCATATTTGTTTGTTTTTTTATGCATGCTGTACATTGTATATTTAACTAGAATTTAATATATATGATTTCAAAATTGTGTGACAGAGGTGATACCTGGATGCTGTAAAATGTGGCTGTCCATTCAGTCAACTCATCCTCATTCTCACAGCACAGATACCTTAAAGAAAATGAAATGCAGAGACAAAGTGAGATGGGCATTGATATGGAGAGGCAGTAAAATTTCAATTGGCTATGAAATAATTATTAATTAGAGTTAAACATTTAAGGATATAACCAACTAGTAAAATAAGTATTATAATCTGTAATAACATATATAGAAAGATGTAGCATGCAGGAGTCTTTGGCGCTTCTAAAACTGAACAAGAGCTTATCTAGTGCAAACTTCAAAATCATTGTCTATGACAACAAAAATCAGAACAAAGCTGTAAATCAACTAAATATTTCTGGTTACATGCAAAATGATGCTCATACTGAGAATAAAAACATTGTTACAAGGCTGAGGGAGTTTCTAATACAAAGGCTGTGGAGTGACAGTAAATTTTGACACTGTGTATTTGATGTAGTCTCCTGTTCACTGCTATAGAATTTTATACAACTATGATAACTTCTTCTGAGAGCACAACATTTCAAAAGAGTCTGTGTGAAACATGTGAAGTAACAGGTTTCACACTAATCCTGCTGATGTGGTTCTCAGTTCTGCTTCCGCATTTTGCATGCCTGTCTGGTTTAACACAACTTATTTACATAGTCACAATGTCAAGCGAGAGCTGAACAGAATAATTTTGCCAGATAAGAGAGAAATAGAGAAAAAATGTGCAGAGCAACCATGACAGAAACCACAGCCCTACAGACTCACCACTGCTGCTTGTCATGAACCAGGGTAAGTCCCCATCTGTAAAGAAAATGAAAAAAATATAATATGTGGTGCACAGCTGCACGTATACTAGCAACCTACCAAAATAAAAGCTTACTGATTTTAGGTTTAAAAATTAAGAAAAATTAAGAAAAATTAAAAACAGAAAAAAAGTAAATATTAGCATTTTTAATTGTACTATAAAATAATTGTGATTTATTTAATACTCACTTTTTATTTAATTTTATGTTTTATATAATAGTATTATCACATTTTATTATTTGGTTTATTTTATTAAAAAAAGACTGAAAACCAGACTGAAAAACATATTTGTACACTGTGCAGATATAGTACAGTAACTGTTGTATGCTAGCATGCTGCTCTGAATTCAACCACTGTTACATCTTTGTAGACTTTGTAGATCTTTTTTATGCCTTAAATTCAAAAAGTGAAAAAGCATGATAGGATCCCTTTAAGAATGTGTTTGCACATAACAACAGTCAGTTTGCATCCCTGCTTATGAGTAAGAGTATAAGCTCTTGAGTAGAGGAAGTGTTAAGGTGCTGTCAGTTCATTACGGTGTGGGTGGATGCAGTTTGCTCCGGCAACCATGATAGAGCTTGAGTTCTTTGACAGGATATTCTCTCTCACACTGAGAACCCTGAAAGAACAGAAGTCTTTTTAATTTTAATATGCTTATTCCTACGGTTTGATTATACATCAGCTGTACAAGTTTACAAACACACACACACACACACACACATACACACACACACCTGCAGTTCCTTGTGCAGTTTAAAGGTGGTGCCAGAAAGCTCACAGTGACGATTGTGGAAGTTCTTGCTACTTTCACTTTTAACCTCACAAACACGCAATGGTCCACTTTTACATAGATTCTCTATATCCTCTGCACGCACACACACACAAAAGCAAACAACTACTGCACTGCTGTTAAAATAACTTAGGCAATGTAAAAGCAGTAGCCTATTAAATAGGATGTAATTACATAGGATGTAATTTATTGTAATTTATGTTTGCACACACATTTGAGTAAAAGATGTTTTAATAACCTTTTTTGAGCCAAATGTGTATGGCTAATAAGTGCCAGTAAGTGAATTTCTTTACAAAATTAAAATGTGTTCTTAAAAAGCATTTCAGAAGCTACATTATCAAAATCCATTTAAAATTTCAAACAGATTGCAAACAGATGAGAATTTACAAGTATATTTTATATGTGTCTATATATATATATTTGTTTAGATATTTTTGCATTGGTGTTTGTGTGACGAAACATACCCAGGTACCTCATGATGCTGATGATAAAGTGATTCCTCTTGATCAGCAGGTGAGACTGACATCTAAGAGAGAAATAGATTGGCAGCACTCTTTCCTGGTAATGCAGAGTTCTCTCTATTATAAAACAAATCAGAATAGAATTAATACATTCAACCAACTGAATTTCTTAATCACTGAGTACATCAAACAGTCACATACACCACATTCAGTGACTATTTCTGACCGTACATTCGGGCTGTTTTTGACTGGCATGGGCTAGTTTTGTCAGGCAGACCTGGCAACCCTGGCTGAGGAGATAATTTCAGTTTACCGTAGCATACGATTTCCATCTGAACTAAATGATTTTTATTTCTAAAAAAAGAAAGAGCCCATCGGTTTGATGGTGTTTATTAGGGATGTGACGAGATCTCGTGACGATATCCTCATAAACATATTGCAGTGTTTACATTAGGGCTGCACGATTAATCCTTAAAATATGGAGATCTCGATTCAAACACCCACGCGATCTTATTCCTGAATGACAACTATTTAGCTATGTCTATTAGGACTGTTTCACATCGCGAGTGTCAGTGGAGCGTGAGAAGCACGTTTTGTCGCTGCCCATGTTAATGAATCAGAGGGTCGGGGTAAATGTGAACACAGAAAGAGCAACACAAACAGTCTTTTCAACCACATTATAATCATTATTTCTGTGTTACAGACATTTAAATAACAGAAGTACTGGGATAAAAGTTTATAGTTTGGGTATAAACACTTATTGTCTACAGTAGCGATCAAAACGAAACTATCTTAATACTTGTATGTATAGTAACGCTTATCCTCTTCCGCCAGGAGGTGGCGACAACTGTCCGTTTAAAAAAAAGTATGTCATTGAATCATTCATTCAGGAGATTTCAATAGTCAAACAAGTCTTACCTTGGGTCCTAATGTGCATACTATCCACCCTGTCTGCCATGAATAGTACTGAAAATTACTACTATCACATAGAATTTACCATGGATAGTATGCACATTGGGATGTAGGCTTAATGAAGTGAGACACTGACTTTGATTTTGTTTAAATGAATATATGTTTTTAAAGGACTTAAGCAATGAACAGTTTGTCAGAACCACTAGTAAATTGTTATTTTTTTAGTTTTCTAATCTTCTTTTTCTCCAGAATCGTGAGAGAATCATGGTCTCCAATTTATTAAAAACAACTGGGATTCTCAATTTATCCAGAATCATGAAGCTCTTGTTAAATGTTGTTTTTTAACTGCATATAATTCATTAAAATGGAAGTTTATTTTCTTAAAATTAAAAATGCACCTACATTTTTTTGCATTTTGTCTTTTTCAGTTGAATAAAAGACTATTTTCCCTATATATTTCATCATTGAGGATTTCTTAAGAAAAGTTTAAAAATCTTGTCTCGTCTCGTTCTCGTGAACCCAGTCTCGTGTCTTGTCTCGTCTAGTGTCTCGTCACACCCCTAGTGTTTATGCTACAAAAAATGATAAAACGATGTGCCTGGGTACTTGTAACACTGATTCCAGGTATTCTGAGAGGATAGGCAATGGAATTTGGAATTTATTTTATTATTCTATGTTCATTTTATGTTTGTCACACTCTCATTAAATTACGATTATAAAACGGATGCTCGGCAACCACTTGTTGCAACCACAACCGCTTCTGAGGAACTACATTGTTTGGCAGAAGAATGATGTGTTTATTAATATCTTTACACTTACACTTTACACTCTGTTTTTGACTGCCATGGGTTAGTTTTGTCAAGCAGACCTGGCAACCCTGGCTGAGCAGATAATTTCAGTTTAGTGTAGCGTACGATTTCCATCTGAACTAAACGATTTTTATTTCTAAAAAAAAGAGCAAAAAAAAAAAAAAAGAGCCCATCGGTTTGATGGTGTTTATGCTACAAAAATGATAAAACAATGTGCCTGGGGTACTTGTAACACTGATTCCAGGTATTCTGAGAGGATAGGCAATGGAATTTGGAATTTATTTTATTATTCTATGTTTATTTTATGGTTGTCACTCTCATTAAATTATGATTATAAAACGGATAGTTCCGGTCTTTGATTCTGCCGCTGTTGTAAATTACTCTACAAACATACAACTTGTGTACACCACTGTTTACGTCTTTGTGTTGCTCAGCAACCACTTGTTGCAACCACAACTGCTTCGTTGTCCTTTGCATCGTGTCCAACAACATCCCTTAGCTTTTATAAATTAAGTGTAAACCACGGCTTCTTGTGGCTTACTGCTTTGTTTTCATCTGTTCAAGCAAAATCTGCTTAAGCTTGAGTTGTGTTTTATGTGGAATTTTGTTTAGGGCGATTTACTTCTGAAATGAACTAAAGCAGCGCCAATAAAGCAAATCATAATGGCACTTAGAATTAATAAATTAATAAGAAAATAAAAAAACAGGAAAGGGTATTCTTATTGCTTGTCTTATTTGCATTATTGATAAATGCCACTTTCAAAATAGGATGAAAACTTACCCATATCCTCTTTCTCTAGAACTTCATAGCAGCTCCAGAACTCTTCATTGGCCTGCTGAATTCCTTTAAGCTCCAAAACCACAGAAACCAACTTGACTACTGTCATATCTGCTGCAATCTAACACACAGTACACACAAAGAAAATCTTAATCTACAAAGATCTTACACTGAGAAGATGTCCACAAGATAAGCATGTAAGTGCATAAATTAAATATCCACCTGAACAAGCACCTCCGCACCCTCATCTATCTTCTCCAGGTAAACAGCACAAATGGTGCTGGATGGAGTTCGACTCAAGGGCCTCTGAAATATTAAAAACCCAGCCGTTAATGTCAAATACCATCGAAACAAAACAATACAAATAATTTATTAGCATTTTTTCTGCGTTACTGAACTATTCAGTAATGTCATCAAAGCCAGGAATTCAACATGAGAAGTTCTTTAGATATTTTCATAAAAAAAAAAGCTAAATTGTAAATGTCCATGTTCTGTGAACTCTGACCTGGGACTTGTGTTTATTCAGGATGTCAGATGTCATGCTTAGCTGCCTCTGAAGGTCAGACTCTGAGACCTGCAACAGAAGCTTCTTCTCAGTTATCATTTTTATCAAGAATTTATCAACAACATTTAATCAACATTCTAAATTTATATGTATTAATTCATACGTGCATCAGTTGGTCTATCCAGCTTATTTTTTCCCGTAGGAGCGGGCGCAGCCATTTGCAAATTTAATGTGTCAGGGTTCTGGTCTCATCCACTTCCAGCTATATTTAGCTGTAGAAAACAGCTTGTGTGAAACCAGCAAACTTGTGTGTCTTACCATATTATTTTAATGTATTATCTTAATTATGAGCACACTGGTTTGTAGTGCAAACAGTTTTACCATTTACTGCACTTTGTTATTCTTCTCGTTATTCCCCTACAGCGATTAATAAACTGGAAGTCTCGCACATTCACAGAAAACGTCTTACTTCCACATTGAAAAATAAGGTGTATATGTCAGCATGAATCTAATTTTAATATACTTTAAGGCTGCATTATGTAACTTTGGGACCCGTAGTGGTTAAAACATAAAACTGCATGAGACTTGCACTTTCTCCCTGCACCTCTCCACGAATTAATGTGGTTTGAGGCACCAGTGTACACATGAATACAGGACAGATGGACGAATAAATAAATTGTTTTTTTCAACTGATGAATGAAGTGTGTATTCAATTTTTACCGCAAAATCTGTCTGACAGCTCTAAAATACATATTATTTATTATTGGTTCATCAAAGTGGCCAAACACTTTGTAATAATGATAATAATGATATATATTATTTAAATTAAGACATGGTTTGGAAGAAGAAAAACTAAATTTTTAGGGTAGAAAAGGTTTAGCTCAGGGGTGCCCAAATTCGGTCCTGGAGGGCCAGTGTGCTGCAGAGTTTAGCTTCAGTGCTAATAAGACAGACCTGAACCAGCCAATCATGTTTTACTAGGCGTACTAGAAACTTCCCAGCAGGTGTGTTGAGGCAAGCTGGATCTAAACTCTGCAAGACATCGGCCCTCCAGGGCCGAGTTTCAGCATCCCTGGTTTAGCTAATAATTAGTTTTAAAGGTATAACTGAGTACACTTAGTACTGATATTAAAGACAGACTCACATTAAAAATGCTGCAGTAGTTCTGGATCAGTTCCTCCACCACCTGAGATCCTGTGACATCTTTTCCATCAGTCTGAAAAAGCGTTGGACCAAATACGATACCAAGGTTTCGTATAGTCATTTGATTCTCATCAGACAGGTGCTGAACACTGACAAAGCAGACATTTCAAGTCAAGTTTTTGGATGTACTAACAACAATAACTACATACTGCTCCTGTTTTGAACAGATCAATTCAAATCAACGAAGTACCAGAAATATTTAAAAAAAAAAAAAAACAACTTTCTAAAATAGGTTAAAAATAGGTTAAGGTTCTTTATAGTTGAAAAAGATTCTTTAGATTTTAGATTTAGAACCAAAAATGGTTCTTCTATGGTATCACTGCAAAAACACCCTTTTGGAACCTTTATTTTTAAGAGTGTAGTGTTTTATAGTGGTTTGGGTAGCACTTTGTAGCTTTTATTAGACAGCTGAGCAGGTCACATAACTTAAAGCGGTCACCGGATGCAAAGTTCACTTTTACATGTTGTTTGAACATAAATGTGTGTTGGCAGTGTGTGTACACAAACACCAAAATCTCCCAGTGATTTTTATTTAATCCGTAAAAATAATGTCCCCTTTTTTCAAATCAAGCCATTCTCAGTATCTTATCTGTGTGACATCACAACTCCCACGATAGATTGATTGACACGGCCGTCTTACCTTAGACCCGCCCTGATGAGCTGTAACAGTCTGATCGCCGTTGTTGCGATGCCGGAACAGGGGCATAGACAAGAATGGCTTCTAAGTGATTGAGGTGTTCTGCTTTTCTATGTTATAATGAACATAGTTGTCATTTACTCCCAACATCTGAGCCATTGAAGATGCAGTGAATGACTTTTGTTTGTGAAGGGAATGCACCTCCCGATCTACATAAATGCATCTATGTTCACGCAAATCATTCGTGATCCAGCTTCACTTACAGCAGAAGTGAGTATAAGGGTTTGCTTAATGAAATTTTGTTAGCTAGTTTCGTGGCTAAATGCGGCTAAAGTAAACAGGCTCATCACTCCACAAAGAGAAGAGAGGGGTGGGGCGAGCAGAGCTAATTAACCTTTAAAGCAACATCCACCAGAACAGGTTGATTTTTGCAGAGCTGATTTTGACAAGGTAAAAAGGGTGTTTTTACACTACCATTGAGAAATTTTAACCAAAGCATGTTATAGACTTTTCATTAAGACCCTAAAGTATCATATCAACTTGTGGAAAATGGGTATCCAATGACCCCTTTAACATACCAAACCAGGTGGTGTATGAGTGCTTTGAGTGTTTCTCTGTTTACTTCTGGGAGGTTTGAAAGGAGAATCTGGTATCTATGAACCTTTTCATTTCTGTCCTCTAGACCTGTGGAGAGTTAAAAAAAAAAAAAAAGTACTTGCTACAATAGTGTTCAACTACTCCTGCTTTCAATGTAGTATTAAATATCTCATCTCACATTACTCCAATTATTCACCTGCTGCTCTTAGCCAGCTGTCGCTGTTTTCTAGTCCATTAAACACTCCATCTTTGACCTCCCTGAGAAATCGTTTCAGCGTGCTAGCCAGGTCGTCCACAGAAAAGTCTGACTCATGCAGGGTTACACTTCGTGCATCATTTTGAAACCTCATTAGCAGTTTGGTCACATGAGAATTAATGCCACTCTTTCGGTAGATTCCTGATGACATCAGTCCTGAAAGAAATAAATGTGACATTATTTTTGTGTTTTGGCATTCATTTTAGTCATTTCTGCTTTACTTCCTTACTTTTAAGGGACAATCATTACATTTTAAGTGGTGTGATTCAATCGGTGGCACCATGAAGAAAGAGACTTATATCTAGCACTTTAATTAGAATTTAACAGAGTAAAATAGCTGCCAAACAGCTGCCTGACTAGTAAATAAAATGAACCAAAAAGGTTGGCTGCCCCAACAACCACCCAGAACACCATAGTAACCACGTCAACATAAAAAAAAACACTCAGAACACCTTAGAAACTGCATAGCAATATTCTAACAGCAACACTGTAGCAAATTTCTGTAACAGGGCTCTAGACTAACTTTTTGCACTGGTGCGCCTAAAAGCACAAAAGTTAGGTGCACCCAAATTTTCGACCGCATCGCATTTAACACCGCAGCTTTACAGGTTCACTTACAAAAAAAAAATAAAAAAATAAAAAAAAAACAACGCTCTCCATATAGGCAATATTGACTTGTAAATAATAGGGCTGTGACGGTCGCAATGACAACCGTGCCACCGCGGTCGACAGTACTGCACGTGACGTCACACAATCTATAACAAGCATAAAATACAGTGTTTTTGCAACAATTTTTCTGCCGTGACCGTGTTTAGACTCCCCGCCGCGGATCTCTTCGCAGCTGCTGGAAGAGATCCGCGTTCAAGCGCACACAATAGGCTGAAGCTTGCAAAGCTCCGGGAAAACTAATCACCATGAATGTGTGGGGGGAAATAAGGAGATACTTGAATTAATTATTAATAAACTAGTGCTTTTTGAGCCAGTGTCGCAAAGATGACGATCCTTACTCGCCGTCTGCTTATTGGATGCGCCTTTAGAGAGAAATGCATCTCTACGGATTTTATAATGAAAGAGTTTTTGTTTTCGATTTTAATTTTTTAATTTTAAAGCAGTAAAGTAATAATATAAGCTTTTTATAGATATATTTATCCTGACTGTAAGGCAAGTATTCGCAGTGTTTCGTTTCATTTTTGTGCAGCGCTCCTGTTCAACACCGTGACACCAGAACGCGCATCTTGTTTGTTTTCTTTATTTTTATAAAAGCACATCGTTTTCTTGATATTGTGAGTGCGCGCAAATAAAATTAGACCCTTCACAGTTCCGGATGATATATTACGCTTACCTTTATGAGGCAAAATTATGACGTATTTTTATTTTTTGCAAGTGATTGCGCTGGCGCCTCCATGTCTTGCAAAGCGCATTTAGCTTCCGCTCTACAACAAATGATTGTATGCACATAATAGCGTGCATTTATCTGTTAAACGTTTAAAATAACATTGTGATATGCTTAATTTTTAGGCAAGTCGTGATGATTTAAAAAGGCAAAATTGACTTAACTATCTCTGATTGGTTTAGACCACAGTATGGGCCTGTGTGTCTGTTGAACCACAGTCGCTGAGACTTTTTTTGCCCTCGAACGTTTGGTCGCACCGGTGCGACCTCAGATTTTTTTTTAGTCGCACCATTGAGAAATTAGGTCGCACTCTAGAGCCCTGTGTAACAGAACGTTTGTGCATTGTTCTGTAATGTGAATGTGTGCTTGTATACCATAACGTGTTATATGGTCCAGGCAGCGGTCAACAGTCACAGGGACACCCACTTCAGTGAGTTGCTGTCGTGATAGTGGCTGATCTCCAGCACCGGATCTCTGCTGAATGAAGGTCTGCCAGCCCGCAAAATGAGGCCTGCGGTCAGCCAGCAAATGCAAAGTCCCACCCCTCCACACAAGTACCATGGAACCAGCACTGTCAGAGAGATCTACGGACACATACGCACTCCGAGTAAATTTACACAGACACCCACATTTCCATACCGTCTCAGATTAGCACATGACTGTTGTGTATGAGCTGTAACTCACTGAGTGTTACTAGCTTGCGGAGGTCGATTGTTTGTACATTGTCTTCCAGTAACACCTGCAGTTTGAAGCCGCTCAGGCAAAACCAACCAATGCCATGGTTGCCCTCAGTGCAGCGCAGGCGACCCAGACGTTCACAGGTTCCACACACATCGAGCAGTGCAGGAGGCAGCACAGCCTAAATGGAGGGAAGAGAAGGAAGGAAGAGAAGTAGATGAGTTCATTTGTCTCCAATTCCAATATATTAAAGAGATAGTTCACCACAAAATGAAAATTCTGTTATTAATTACTCACTCAAATCGTATCAAACCTGTCAGACCTTTGTTCATCCAGAACACAAATTATGATATTTTTGATGAAATCCGAGAGCTTTCTGACCCTGCATTGACAGCATTGCAACAACCACGTTCAAGGCCCAGAAAAGTAGTAAGGACATCGATAAAATAGTTCACGTGACCACGATCAGTGTCAAAAATTACTTTATTTTTTCTCTTCCGCTTCTTCTGATCCACTTGAACGTGTGGCGGAGACTAACGCAGAAGAGAAGAAATTGTTGAATGATGTCCTTACTACCTTTCTGGGCCTTTAAAATATAATTTAAAATTCATTAATTAATTCATTTATTAAAATATCCTAACTTGTGTTCTGAAGATGAAGGTCTTATGGGTTTGGGACAACATAAGGTGAGTAATTAATGACAGATTTTTCATTTTTAGGTGAACTAAAAATTTTAGTGCAAAATAGAATATTTGCTCAATTATCTGCTAAAAAAATTCAGTAAAACAGTAATATTATGAAGCATATTAATATAGTAATATTATAATATATCATTACAGTAAAGTATCATTTCAATTTCTATTTAGATTTTAAAATGTTATTTATTCCTGTAATGGCAAAACTGATATCTTAGCACCCCCTTGTGGTCCACTTTAAAAACCTCTAATCTAAAGCACTTGTTTGCCCTTCAAATGTGCTACAGTTTAAAAAAGAAAAAGAAAAAGAGGTGATTACCATGGCAATAGTTCGGATCCAGTTCTTGACAATGCTGCCGTCATCAGATCCAAACAGGTAGACTCTCCCCTCCTCGGAGTACAACTCAAATGTGTGTTCACAACTACCAGCCAATTAGAGACGACATGGTAAATATGGCATTAACAGAATTAATGTAGTAGCAATAAACTTACTGAGGATTTAAGGGTTTATTACCCATGTTTTCCTGGGCTGTTGACAGACAGGCAGATGATTTCAGTGGTCTTCATGCCACCACACTTATTGTGACTCTGTTCACTCTTAAAGTAGCTGAACATTCCATCATTAAGAGAACACCAACGCTGAGTGAAATCTACAATATTCACCACACTAAGGTTCATAAACATAAAGATACAAGGCACTCCAACACAACATATATGTTTATTGTTACTCATTCATTTGTAATTAAAAAACACTTGATTTTGCCATGAAAACTTGCAGATTAACTCGCAGCTAAAAGCCTAAAACAGTTTCAAGGGTCATATAATTTAAATGCAATTATAGGAGTCAAAACACATTTTAAATTGTGTTTATTCTACAATTATAAAGTTTTATAATTTTATATTTATAATTTTTTGAATATCTTAACCGCATTTATTTTGATGACTTTGCTTTCAAAAAAGCAAAAATAGCTATTTTAGAAATATTTTGTTGTATGTATATATATATATATATATATATATATATATATATATATATATATATATATATATATATATATATATTTATTTATAGAATCTGCAAAATGTTAATTATTTTACCAAAATAAAAGGAATCATACAAAATGTATGTCATTTTTTATTTAGTACTCTAATATTCAGGCCTACCTGAATAAGATATTTCACATAAAAGATGTTTACATATGGTCCACAAGAGAAAATAATAGTTAAATTTATATAAATGACCCCGTTCAAAAGTTTGCATACATACATAACCGTGTTGTTACCTGAATGATCCACAGCTGAGTTTTTGTTTAGTGATAGTTGTTCATGAGTCCCTTGTTTGTCCTGAACAGTTAAACTGCCTGCTGTTCTTTAGAAAAATCCTTCAGGTCCCACAAATTCTTTGGTTTTTCTGCATTTTTGTGTATTTGAACCCTCTCCAACAATGACTGCATGATTTCGAGATCCATCTTTTCACACTGAGGACAACTGAGAGACTCATATGCAACTATTACAGAAGGTTCAAACGCTTACTGATGCTCCAGAAGGAAAAACAATGCATTAAGGGGTAAAAACTTTTCAATGGAATAAGGATATGTAAATTTTTCTTATTTTGCCTAAATATCTTTTTTTTTTTTTTTCATATAGCACTGCCCTTCTGAAGCTACAGAAGATGCTTACCTGTTCTCCAGAAGACAAAATAGGTAAACATTTCCCTGATCTTCAAATTCAAAAAGTTTTCACCCCCCAGCTCTTAATGCATCGCGTTTCCTTCTGGAGCATCAGTGAGCATTTGAACCTTCTATAATAGTTGCATATGAGTACATCATTTGTCCTCAGTGTGAAAAGATGGATCTCAAAATCATATAAATGTAAATTATATGTAAACATCGTTAATGTGGAATGTCTTATTCAGGTCAGTACTAAATAAAAAAATTACATGGATTTTGTATGATCCCCAAAAGTTTTCACCCCTTAATGCATTGTTTTTCCTTCTGAAGCATCAGTAAGCATTTGAACCTTCTGTAATAGTTGCATATGAGTCCCTCAGTTGTCCTCGGTGTGAAAAGATGGATCTCAAAATCATACAATCATTGTTGGAAAGGGTTCAAATACACAAAAATGCTAATTTTTCAATCATGAACAACTATCATTAAACAAAAAAAAACACAGCTGTGGATCATTCAGGTAACAGCACAGTATTGAGAATCAAGTGTATGTAAACTTTTGAACAGGGTCATTTTATAAATTCAACTATTATTTTCTCTTGTGGACTGTATGTAAGCATCTTTTATGTGAAATCTTATTCAGGTCAGTACTAAATAAAATATAACATGCATTTTGTATCATCCCTCTTATTTTGGTAAAATAATTAACATTTTGCAGATTCTGCAAGGTGTATGTAAATGTTTGACTTCAACTGTATAATTAACTGTATTCAATATATATATATATATATATATATATATATATATATATATATATATATATATATATATATATATATATTCGTTTTATAAGTGGTAACATCCCATTTTAATGGTTAATCAATGTTCTTGCACAATACGATGAACGTTTTATCTCAAACACCAGATGAGTATTGAATGAGATTTTAATGATATAAAAGTGTAATTTTAGCCTTTTAGGCCTTTTTGGAAGTCAAACACATCCTCACAAACACACAAAACCTAATATCATTGATTTAATAGCCAGTCATCACACAGCAATTTACTTAGATCATTGCAGCCATAGAGGCTCCTCATACCTGCTTTGGTTTTGTGGTCTGTGATTGGCCGAGCTGATGAGGCAGTCTTAAAAAGATAGCCAGACTGAGATCGAATGGACATATCTTTATCCACTTGTGTAAACGACTCTGATGAACAACAAATCAAGATGAGTGTGAACCATTGTATCTAAACACATGTACATTATGGTTTTGAATATTTATTTGTGCACCTGTGCTCAAGTTCTGCATGAGCAGCTCTGCTTGTACCGTTTGGCCACTGCGTTTGGCCAGAGACAGTGGAGTAGGGAGTTCTGGGATACCAGTGTTGCAGTTGATATCTGCCCCACAATTCAGCAGCGAGAGAGTCTCCAACAAATCACCAGACTTTACCGCTGAACACAGAGCCTAAGAAACCAAGAACAACCAAACATGAGAGAAAAACCTTTATTTGATTTACATTTTTTCATTTGATTTGGCATTTGTATTGATTTGACTAACACTGTTGAGCGCCTGCTGCTGGCCATAGAGTGTGTGGTATTTGCGATATTTTCCATCTTTGTATTTTGCTGTGATGTGTTCAAGACATTTCTCGCTGTTTGCGCTCGAACAGAGACTTTCACTCGGGGGAATATTTGCACCCCAGAACTGATTTGCTTTGCCGTTTCCCAGCAGCAGAAAAACCTGGCAACACATAATGATATTATCATGCATCATCCTGAAAGAGACGGGCACAATAGCAATTGCAAAGCATGAATATAACTCAGATGTAACTGTGGCTGAATGCATCATATTCATTCTACCCTGATGAGGTCATCAGTCCACACTCGTTCATCCAGCTTCAGACTGCGAACCTTTGACACATTCTGGCCCAGGCTTCTGTGTGCACCTTTTAACACAAATGTGTACATATTTATAAGCCCACATACAGTACATTCAACAGCTGTCGAATGTACTGTATTTGTTAATATTTGTGTAGGTGTTTGAATGTACCTGCACACTTTTCACACAGCAGAACACACAGGTTGATTGAAGCCCACTCCGGCATCGAAGAGCTGCAGTCCGCACACAAACGGTTTGATGGCACACGCCAAATGCTCTCACACAACCCATCACAGGACAGAGCCCGACTCACACAATCAGTAAGCGCCTCACACCATCTCTGCTTCTCACTTTCTGAATCCACCATAAAACTGCATAGAGAGAGAGAGAGAGGGAAACAAATGCAATTAAGAGACTTGTGCAGGTGTTTTTCATGAATGGAGTCTAAAGTTTATCATCTATTTTGTAGGGCTGCCCCCTAATAGACAACTAACCAGTAGTCAACGAATTGACCAAAATTTTATTAGACACTTAGTCGCAGAAAAAAAATTTCCACAGGGAGTGGCGAAATCACGCAGTCCGTGACAGACAGATTGTTAATGCCTGGTCTATGTGGTAATATAATACATCGGGGAAGACATCGAAGTGCTCACCTATCATTCATTGACCTCAAATATGGCTTATCATCTAAAATATGTAAGTAGTAACAACTTTGACAGCTCAATCTAATGTTAACCTAAAAAATTTGCCCTATTGAAGTGCAGAAGCTGAACAGTAGCGCACTTATTGCATGACAGGTCACTTGCTCTTAAAATACTCCGGCATTTTTGGTCACACAGATAAAAGTAATACATCTCTTAAATCTGTAAAGACTCCACATGTGTGCACTCAGAATAACAACAAAACAGTGCACTTTTGTAAAATAATGAAAGCAAACAGGATGCGCTTACTGCTGTCTCTGTCTCTAAACTTGAGTGCGAAACTTCAAAACTCTATGTATACTTGCCTTACAGACATGAAAAATATATCTAGAGAGGGTGAAATGTCTACTTTGAAATGAACTAATTCAAATAGGAAATAATGTAATCTGTATGAAACATGCATACAGGCGCATCACTACTGCGGAGATGACGAGTCAGTGTCGCCAACTTCATTTCAAGTCAAAAACAAAGAAAGCACTAGTTTAGCAATAATTTATTAAAACGTTAAGTCTCCTTGCTGTTTTTCCCTTACACATTCATAATTATTATATCTGCAGGTGCACTTTGGCAAGCTTTTATTATTTACGTCAATGATTTACATGGTTTATTAATAAACGTGCGACTAATAGTCGACTAATGCTTAAAATGAATGACTACTAGTCGACCAGAAAAAATCTTTATTCGAGGGCAGCCCTAATATTTTGCTTTGTCAAGTAAGTCATGTCGACCTATGCCATCCTTAAAGCCCTGACAGACCTCCATTAAGTATGTACACTGCCTTTCAAAAGTTTGGGATCAGTAAGAGTTGTAATGTTTTTTAATGACGTCTCTAATGCTCATCAAGGCTGCATTTATTTGATCAAAAATACAGAAAAAAAAACAGTAATATTGCAAAATGTTATTACAATGTTTCTATTTTAATATACTTTAAAATATAATTAATTCCTGTGATGCAAAGCTGAATTTTCATCAGCCATTACATATCATTCTAATATGCTGATTTATTATTAGAATTATCTATGTTGGCAACAATTTTTATTTTGACAACAAAATATTTTTTGGAACCTGTGATGGAACTTTCTCAGGGTTCTTTGATGAATAAAAAAACAAAAAACAAATAGCATTTATTCAAAATATAAATCTTTTCTAACAATATGTCTTTGCTATCACTTTTTTTAATTAATTTTATCAATTGATAAAATCAAAAAGTATTAATTTCTTTCAAAAAAAGAAAGAATAAAAATGCATTGACCCCAAACTTTTGAACGGAAGTGTATATTGCTAGAAAAGTGTTTTGTTTTTGTTTTTTGAAATAAATGCTGTTCTTTTTAACTTTTTATTCATCAACAACATTGATAACAAATCAGCATTTAAAAATGATTTCTGAAGGATCACATGACACTGAATACTGGAGTAATAATGCTGAAAATTCAGCTTTGATCGCAGGAATAAATTAGACTTTAGTGTATATTAAAATAGAAAAACATTACTTTACATCATCATAATATTTCAACATTTTTGATGAGCATAAGAAACTTCTTTACATTAAAAATACTGATCCCAAACTTTTTAAAGGCAGTATAAAGCAGATTGTTTGTGACAGGTACAGTATAATGAATCTGCTTGAAGAAACCTCAGGGAATAACACTTGGACAGTTGCATTTGTTCCTCTCAAAATAAAACCACACTCTGGAAAAATCATATTTCTATTTATATCTAAACATCCATAAAGCTAATTTACACTGGCTGTTTGTTCAAAAACCTTACTAAATCAATCATTTTATTTCTGCTTTTGGTTCACATTGTAGTGTAGTGAGCCCAGAGCTGCCCATTTAAACAGGAACAGACTGTCTGACTGGTATGTGAATTGACACTATAAAAAAAAAAAAAATCAAAATGTATACAAACACTGTGATTAGAGCGTCACAATACTGTTATTATTGTTAACTAAACCTAAAACTATTAAAAATCGTTCACTAATTAAAATATAGCAGAATTCAAAATATAAATGTTAAATGAAAAACTTAAATAAAAAAAATAGTTAAAATTGAAGTTCTAAAATATATAAATATAATATAAATATATTTAAAACTATATAAAAATACAAAAAAAATTACAAAATGACAAAAAAACTGAAATTACTAAATTACAAAACTACTAAAGCTTAAACTAAAATTAAACTAAAATAAATAAAGGTAATTCAAAATATTAATAAATGCTATAATAGTAAATGAATAGTACTAAAATAACACTGTCGAACAAGTGCCTTCCAGTTTGTGCAAAATGTGAAAAGCTCCATTGTTTACCTGAATGCTCTGTATGGAGTGGTGAGCGTGAAAGAGCGCTTGTTTTCTCCATCTCTCACATTGGCCATTCGCATGTCTACATCAGTGATGCCTACGCCCTGAAAATATTCCTATACACAACACAAACACAAGTAATCAATCAAATAAACCCACAAACACATTTAGAAAGGCATCCATTCACACTCAGACACACACCTCATGGCTCTTGAAGAGGAACAGTTTGTCCCTGCTAATAAGTGTGTAGACTTTGGTGCGTGGCGATAACATCTCCATATAGCCCTCTAAACCAATATTCACACTTCCGTTCCTAAAAAACAGATTCCGGGGTTCCAGATTTTGTTTGCGATCACTCAGAATCTTTTCAATACAGCACACCCAGTCACTTCTTTCCTCTGCAAAAAAAAACAAATAAATACACATACACATACAATAAAAATGTATGCAAATCATTCACAACCTGAATGTATAAACAAAGATGTGTAGTGGACATTCTGACAGGTCAGGAGAAAATAGATCAACAAATACGCACGAGTGCTTTCTGCCCGAAACAGGAAAGTCCGACTCTGACTGTGGAGCTCAAATCTCAAGTCTCCGACACCGACCACCTTATCAACAGATCCCAGAGATACCATCCTTTTAGAGTATACTTCCTGTTACAGAGAAAGAGACATGTTTTACACACAAGGTGCTACACACGTATGTCAAATCAAGTTTACTATCATTCCAGTCACAGCTGAATGAAATGTTGTTTCACAGGGTTTGTAAACAGGACAATAAAGAATCCTAAAGATGACACAGCGAACAATGATCCAAACTATAAACACTATAGACAACAAATAAATACAAAAACAAAAAGGGATATATATAGTATATTTGGAAGGCATACATACAGTCGATTTGGACATTTATTTATCCCCTTATTATCCCCAATTACTTTTGTCATCATGCTCTCTTAAAGTATGTTTTTGAAATCCCTAATCATTTGTAAACACTGTTAAATGTTTATATTTAGCAAACCTCAAAATGAATATCATTTTTCATACCGTACATTATAATGTTCTGGTGCCTAAATTCACCTGCAGTGTTTAAAATGACAGCTTAGTTTATAGTGTTTTTTTATTTAAACAAAACAGCAAAAAAAGTTTAATATTGGCCATTTAATGGTTATCTGACTTGATATAATAATTGGATAATCTGTATTAGCCAAAATTGAAAGAGGTCATTCAGCAGCAGTGATGATTATGATAATAAATCATAGATTTGGATTGGAAAGGACTGGCAGTGGTTTAAAGTATTATTATTGCTATTATTATTTTGATTATTATCTCAGAGAAATTGTATATCTCTGCTTTCCTTTTTTCCATTTTTACCATCCAAACAAGTGCTACATTTGCCTAAACTGATAATCGGGCAATTGAATAACTTGCTAAATGGCAAAAATGTGCTAGTCTGATTTAAACTTTGATAAACCAAAACCAAAAAGCAGAAATACATTCCAGTTTTCATACCCCTTTGATTTTCATGTTGGTCATTACCCCTCTCTTCATACCGATCATTGTTTGATTGTTTGTACAGTAAATACTTAACTTCCTTCAAGTAAATCAAAACACGACAGGACTTTTTATAGTCATTTTGGAAGGAAACTAGTGTCTAGTGAATTAGGAAATATAGTCAGATAGATTTAATCTAAATAGAAGAATCTTAATAATCTTTTTAATTCAAGATTATGAGATATTTTAAATCCCTTTTTGATTAAGATACTTTCTCTCAAGATTACAGAATGGATGTAGGGATAGAAGAAAATCTGACCCATTTATTTATTTACGATACCTTGATGGATTGAAAATATCTCAGATATTCTGAATCCAGCTGCACCCATCGGCGCTGATAAATCTTCCCACTGAAAATGCAAACACAAGTATTTTAAAACACTTACAAATAATGAAAATATAAACAAAACCACAGGATGTCAAAAAAGTTGTAGAGGACATATAAGTCACAGTTGTTTCTTACCCTTTCGGAGGAGTTTTCTCTAGCCAGCCAGCTTTAACAATCTGACGGAAATCCTCTGAGAAATCAGGAAAGTCTGTACATCGGATATCAATACTGTCCTCCCTAACATGAACAAATGAATATTATTAGAGACAACAGAATAATTCTCATTTCTTTTCCACTGAAGGCTCATGCAAGCACACACATCAAAATAACATTATCCATATAACAGTTTTTTTTTTTTTTTTATGCACACACCGTTCTCTCCAAATTACTGTTTCTTTTTTATCCTCTTCAGCTTTCAGGTTGTTAAAACACTTCTGCATATCTCGCAACAGATCCTCCTGCCGGAAGACATTTAACCATTACATGCAAACAACTGTTGATGAAAATAATAAATAAATACGCCACTTTTCAAAGGTTTGGGGTCAGTAGGGAAATCAATATTTTTAATCAGCAAGAATGCATTAAACTGATCAAAGGTGACAGTAAAGACATTTCTAATGTTAAAAAAGATTTCTTTTTCAAAACAAAATGTTTTCAGCATTGATAATGAGCACCAAATCAGCATATCACAATATTATATAATATATATATTTTAAATAAATAAAAATAGTAAACATTTGTGTTAAATATTACATTAAATTGTATTCATACTTTACAATATGAATGTTTTACTATATTTTTAATCAAATAAATGTAGCCTTGATGAGCTTAAGATACATTTTTCCTTACTGACTCAAAACATTTAAACGTTAATATATATTCAGCAGGAACTTTGTAGAACAGAATATTTATCAGACGAAAACTACAAATGTACTAAGACTCGCAAAGACACCACATTCATATGTTCACAGACACACAATATACCTTTAAGGCCATGTTTTGGGATTATGTTGTGTGCACCTATGAAGAAAGCAGAAGACATGAATAAATTAATTATTGAAGTGAGTCAATCAACCAATAAAAACAAAACGGAAAACCTTTTTGTGTGTAGTATCTTTAATATTTAAAAGAAAAATCTATGAAATACAGGGCAATCAGATCTTTTTCTTGGCACAGCTCCAAACCATCTTGACATTTCCTTACTAAATTGAAATTTGTTCCACTTTTCTTTCTTTCTTTTTTTTTTTTTTTTTTTAAATATGATTTAGGATAATTATAATTAGTTTTGGGTTAAAATAAAGACATTTCTGACCCAGTTTAGACTCACTACTCACAAAAAAAAAAAAACAGTCAAGGAAATGGTGAATATAATGTATTATCTGCTACAAAGATCGTGTCAACTCTGATGTAAGGCTGTAAAGACCTTAATTTCAGAAATAAACAAACGCCTCTTCCGCCTCAAACTAATTTACAGTAACAAATGGATTAAAGCCGCAAAACCTGATGCACGGCATTTCTAAAACCTTTCCAGCTCAGAAACACACAACCTTTGAAAGATATCAGAGGCAGCAATAGTAACAATAGTCCTTTCAGCACACACAATAATGTTCTTTTTCACTGTGGTCAAGTATGGGAAGTAAGCACAGATCTGTGTTCTTCATGAAACCAAGAAAATAACTCAAACATTATTGCCCATCTAACTGGAGTTCAAAAGCATACACATTAAAAAGTACACATGGTCTCCCTCAACCTTTGTGTTTACAAAAATATGCACATGCAGAAATTGTCACTCATACTGTTATGTGAATATTAGAGGAATAAAGGTGCATTTAATAGCAGATCAAATACATATTTGGTCAAATAAAAATAAAGAGCTGGTATATAAATTTTAACTGTATATTTAACTACTTAAGAGCTAGTGATTAAGAAACAACTACATGCACGCACATACAAAACAATATATGTTATTGAAAATTCAAAAGTTATGTTGTATAATCACCCTTATTACCACAACCACTGTTAGTGCTATTGGATAAAAGTGTGCTACACATTAGGATGATATTAACAGAGAAAAGAAGATCATGAAGTTACCTGTGTGCAGACAAATCTGTGCTAACCAAGCCCTACTGCACTACAGGGTATTTATTAAAAACACGCACGCGCACGCACATGCACACACATAGAGCTCTGTTTTGGAAATGAGGAAGTTTATGACTCGGTTACCATTCCTGCAATTCTTCAGATAACTATATAACTAACTTATCTTATCGTCTTGTTATCTCAACATTTCTGACCAAACGCATGACTTTTAGAAAATGAAGGAAGCTATGACACAAGCATTAGGACACAAAGTCTGTAGACAGATCAGCCTGATTCCATACAGACCTCCACACTCGTAACTATTTGTATATTGAGACGATTTGTTTACGTTGATATTTGCTTATGTATGCAACAGTAGCACCTGCAGTGCAATACTTACTGCCCTCTAATGACTGCGGCAGGGATTGTTTTAGAGGTTCATATGGCTCTATGAGCAAGTTAAAAATTTTACTACAGTCCAAGTGTTAAGCGTTTACGTTGACAGACATGTTTTTGCAAGTATGAAATATAGCTAGATTTTTCCATTTGTATGCGTTTTAGCGCATTAGTCAGAGGAGGCAACTCCTAGTGATGTTACGCCTGATCCCGAGGCTTTGAAGCTTGTATCGAGAATGTCAGGTACTTCCAGACGGAGCTCTGTACCGAGGCTTGTGTCGTTTTAGTGAAATGACGTCACTGGTGACGTTCGACGCCTCATTTGATTGCACCGCTTCAAGAAAGGGTTAACTTTTGGCAGTATCGAGCCTTAAGACAGTGGTAGAATATTGTTTTTAAACTCCCACTTCCACTACCTTCTGTCCAGTCCACATTAATCACTTTCCCCCTTTTTTATCCAGTCTAAATAGGCCTAACTCCCTAATATCCCTCTGTTCAACAAAAGCATTGCCCAAGTTACAAAATTATTAAACATTATGAAACTACACTGAGCATAAAAACTTTAAGGTGTTTATTTTATCATGTTTACTATATGAGTGTACAGTGTTGGGGAAAGTTACTTTTAAAAGTAATGCATTACATTATTGTGTTACTCCCTAAAAAGTAACTACCCAGCAAACACAAAACGTTTCTACAACTTTTCACAACGTTGTATTTTGGTTGCAATTAGGTAATGTTGTAGTACAACGTTTTAAAACCGTTTTAAAAACGTTTTTTAAAATAAAAAAATATGTAACCAAAATAAAACGTTTTAGAAACGTTGTAAAAATACCAACCTGGAACGTTTTCTTTAAGTAGTCAAAAAAACGTAAATATCACATTCGTCTACTACGAAAATGAAACCAGACTCTGTTTTGGAAATGAGGAAGTTTATGACTCGATTACCATTCCTGCAATTCTTCAGATAACTATATAACTAACTTATCTTCTAGCTTCAAAGCACCGTAATATCAGTCTTGTAATCTCAACATTTCTGGCCAAACGCATGACTTTTAGAAAATGAAAGAAGCTATGACACAAGCATAAGGACACAAAGTCTGTAGACAGATCAGCCTGATTCCATACAGACCTCCACACTCGTAACTATTTGTATATTGAGACGATTTGTTTACACTGATTGTTGCTTATGTATGCAACAGTAGCACCTGCAGTGCAATACTTACTGCCCTCTAATGACTGCGGCAGGGATTGTTTTAGAGGTTCATATGGCGCTATGAGCAAGTTAAAAAATTTCCTACAGTCTACAGCATAAAAACTTTAAGGTATTTATTTTATCATGTTTACTATATGAGTGTACAGTGTTGGGGAAAGCTACTTTTAAAAGTAATGCATTACATTATTGTGTTACTCCCTAAAAAGTAACTAATTACCTTTTATGGAAAGTAACGCGTTACTTTCACATTACTTTTTAAATCTAGGCAGGGCTTGCTTGTTTGTTTTTTAAAATAAAAAGTTCTGTTTTTAGAAAATGTAAAAGCACTTTCACACCAAAAAGTGAAATGAATAAAAGCACTTTTTCTATTGTAAACGCACGTCTGTACAGTAGAAAAAGTCTCTTCAGCAATAAAAAAAAACAAAAACAATGAAGCACACATGTTAGTTTATCTAAAGTTATTTTTTGCTTATTAGAATGGCTGAACTAGATCATCAAATGTCAGCAGCAATAAAACGGATTAACTACTTAGGATATGCCTATTTGTGTTGTTTAACATTTAATTATTGCAAGTTTGCGTTATGTTAATTAATTTTGATGGATACTGAATCTGTTTTTTGCGAGTGATATGAATTAATGCATTTAGTCTAGATCTACAGTAATGTTTACACAGCGCACACAACGCATCTGTACTTCCGATTTCTCTCAAGATGGGTACAGGAGACTTGTCAGTCAATAAATGTGAAAACAAAGTAACTGGCGTTACTTATTTGATAAAGTAACTCAGATATTTTCTTGTAAATTACAAAGGAAATGCATTACTTCAGTTATTTGATTAAAACGTAATCTGATTACGTAACGTTATTTGTAATGCGTTACCCTCAACACTGTGAGTGTATACTTTAATTTGTAAGCCGCTTTAACCATGTACGTAGTATACGGTTTGACGACCACACTTCTGACAGTTTTCCTGCACTTTATTTAGATCGACCAGGTAGGTGTCCCTAACGTGCATTAAAAGTGTAAAGAAATCAACCACTTTCCAACACATCTGGCTGCAAAGCTTCAAAGTTTCAAGAAGCATCATTTCGCCTCCAAACGAAAGTAAACTCCAATGTTTCAGACGCGGCAACACTATGCGCATGCGCGGCAGGGCAGCAAGCGATTGGGTGGAAGCTGCGCGCGAACAAATGTTGTTCAAATCTGCTTCCGCAATCGAGGTGGTCAGACACAAGCCGTTTTTCGATGAAAATCCCTAAAAATAAACGTAAAAATGCAGAGCAGTAAAGTTCAAGAAATCACGGACAAGTTAGAGGGGTAAGTAATCAAACTATCGCATCTGTGCCACTCACAGCTTTCATTAATAAAAAATTGAGCTTTGATTCTGACCTAAAACTGGTGTTATTGCGTATAGAGAACATGCTTTAATAGTGCTTTTCTCCTGCAGCTATCTGTCTTTAGACACAGAGAAGATGGACAAATACGAGAGGTAAATACAACAGATCTAATCTCTGTTGACAAGTGTCACCAGCCAGAATATTTATTTTACTGTCCACATTGAATTGAAATGGCATGTAACGTGATGCTTTTAAATACCTCGCTCAAAATTTGTTTCAGTGTAGCTGTTAATATTTTATACGTTTTGTTCTGTATTGTTGTATGTAGACTTAAGGATGCTTCTGTACTTTAACATGTTTCAGCTGTAAAGTTATTATGTGGGTAGATGACGTCACGTCCGGTTGTACTTTAAAACAACATAGTTTTAATTCTTGTATCATATATATATATATATATATATATAGAGAGAGAGAGAGAGAGAGAGAGAGAGAGAGATTTTGTTTTATGGCTGTTTAATTTAGATGTATATAGTTTTTTACTTTTCACTTATTTTTCATCCAGTAAAAATGTCTCCGCATAGGTTTGCTTAAAGTTGTGTCTATAGAGCATTAATTATATATTTCATCCTTAATTATTCATAATAAAAAGATACAGTGCATAGACAATAGCAGGACATGTTGTTACATTATTTAAGGTAGGCTGTCACAATAGAATTCATTATAAACTTTTCAGCAAGGCAATTATGAAACAGCTGAAATGTATAAGGCAACACAAAAATATTGTCTTGGCCAATAAATATTGTAAATAATGAAATGTGTAAATTTAAAGTAAAACATGTCTGACTACTTGCCCTGACTTGATGTGAAAAACACATTTTTCTACAACTTAACATCTTTGGAAAAAAGTTAATGTCTATTTAATTTGTCAACGTATAGTCCACAAAAGAAAATAAGTTTAATTTATAAAAATGACCCTGTTCAAAAGTTTACATACTCTTGATCTTAATACTGTGTTACCTGAATGTTCCACAGCAGTGTTTTGTTGTTGTTGTTTAGTGTTACTTGTTCACCAGTCCCTTGTTTGTTCTGAACAGTTAAACTGCCCGCTGCTCTTCAGAAAAATCCTTCAGGTCCCACAAATTCTTTCGTTTTTCGGCATTTTTGTATTGTGTATTTGAACCTTTTCCAACAATGATGTATGTTTTTGAGATCCATCTTTTCACAGTGAGGGCAACTGAGGAACTCATACGCAACTATTACAGAAGGTTCAAACGCTCACGAAAGAAAGAAACACGATTCATTAAGAGCTGGAGGATGAAAACTTTTTGAATTTGATTAATTTGAAGATCATGGTAAATTTAACTTATTTTGTCTTCTTGGAAACATGTAAGTATCTTCAACAGCTTCTGAAGGCAGTACTAAATATATGATATTTAGACAAAATAAGAAAAATGTACACATCTTCATTCTGTTCAAAACTTGAATGGCTCTGAATGCATTGTTTTTCCTTCTGGAGCATCAGTGAGCATTTGAACCTTCTGTAATAGTTGCATATGAGTACATCAGTTGTCCTCAGTGTGAAAAGATAGATCTCAAAATCATATAAATGTAAATTATATGTAAACATCTTTTATGTGGAATGTCTTATTCAGGTCAGTACTAAATAAAAAAAAATTACATGGATTTTGTATGATCCCTCTTATTTTGGTAAAATAATTAACATTTTGCAGATTCTGCGAGGTGTGTGTAAACTTATGACCTCAACTGTAGGGTATATTTTTTTTGTTGTTCCTGCGTAACAGTTTTTATAATTATTTTATTTATTATTTTTGCAGGTACCGGCAGGAGGGAAAGGAGGCTGCCATGCGTGGTGATCTGCATCGTGCCCTTGAGCTGTTTCAGCTGGCTTACCAGCTGCAGCCGAGTGACAAGCAGAAGAAACGGATTCAGGCCATACAGGATCTCATTAAGCGAGATGAGGAGGAAGATGAAGAGGAGGATGAGGAGTTTGTGAATGTTAATAATAGTGGATTGATGCTTTATAAAGGGCTCTACGACAAACTGTATGACCATCAGAAAGAGGGTGTGGCGTTCCTGTACAGTCTCCACCGAGACGGAAGGAAAGGAGGAATACTGGCTGACGACATGGGCCTCGGCAAAACCATTCAGGTCATTTCGTTTTTGTCAGGGATGTATGATGCAGAGCTGGCCAATCATACCCTGTTAGTCATGCCTACCTCGCTCATTAAGAACTGGGTACGTGAGTTCGCCAAGTGGACCCCTGGCATGAGGGTGAAAGAGTTTCACGGCAGCAGCAAAACTGAGCGGAACAAGAATCTGGAACGAATCCAGCGCAAGGGAGGGGTCGTCATTACCACCTACCAGATGCTCATTAACAATTACGAGCAGCTTGCATCATATGACCAACGTGAATTCAAATGGGACTACGTCATCCTGGACGAGGCCCACAAAATCAAAACCTCATCCACTAAAACGGCTAAAAGCGCTCACGCCATCCCCGCTAGACACCGTGTGCTACTGACGGGCACTCCGGTTCAGAATAACCTACGAGAGATGTGGGCGCTGTTTGACTTCGCTTGCCAGGGGTCACTGCTTGGAACCTCTAAAACGTTCAAAACCGAATATGAGAATCCAATCACACGTGCAAGGGAGAAAGACGCCACTCCTGGAGAGAAGGCTCTTGGTTTGAGGATTTCTCAGAACTTGATGGACATCATCAAACCTTATTTTCTCAGGCGGACCAAAGCAGATGTTCAGCACAAAAAGCAAAAACGTGAAGAAGGCTATGAAGACAAGGAAGACCAGGAGAACAAATGTCCAAATGCTGGCGAAGGCCTAGAGATGCCAACACTGACGCGAAAGAATGATTTCATCGTGTGGACATACCTCAGCTCGGTGCAAGAGGAGATTTATAACCAGTTCATCTCATTGGACCATATTAAGGAGTTGCTGATGACTACCAGGTCGCCGCTGGCAGAGCTTACAGTGTTGAAGAAGCTCTGTGACCATCCTAGACTCCTGCCTAATCGAGCTGTGATTCAACTAGGCCTGGAGCAAGGTTCCACCTCTGATTCCATCCAGCCAGATGATGAGAGCGAGTCGGCTGTTAGTCAGATTGATAAACTTTCAGATGACACTTTGGTTGCAGAGTCAGGGAAGCTGCAGTTCCTAGTGTCTCTAATGGAGTGTCTTCGTGAAGAGGGCCATCGGACCCTGATCTTCTCCCTCTCGAGGAAGATGTTAGACATCGTGGAGCGCGTCCTGCGTAACAGAAACTTCCGCTTGCTGCGCCTGGATGGCACAGTGACTCAACTGGCAGAAAGGGAGAAGCGTATCAAGCTGTTCCAGACAGACAAACGCTACACAATCTTCCTTCTCACCACTCAGGTGGGTGGAGTTGGCATCACGCTAACTGCAGCGAACCGTGTCGTGATCTTTGACCCCAGCTGGAACCCCGCGACAGATGCTCAGGCTGTGGACCGTGCCTACCGAATTGGCCAAACTGAAAACGTCATCATCTACCGACTCATCACTTGTGGCACTGTGGAAGAGAAGATCTACCGCAGACAGGTAAATAAAAATCTTAACTTAACAACATTTGCTTCACCATGTAGTTTTCAAGGTTTAAAAAGAGTTAGGGCTGCTTGATTTGGCGAGGGGGGAAAAAAATTATATTGCAATTATTTTGAAACGTCACATATTGCTGCTATTTAGATATCCAGGCAAAAAGAAGTAAAACACTTTGAATCACATTGAAAAGGATGTACAAACACTATAAACTAATACCAAGCAATGCTTTATGTTTCCGGATATTTTGCCAATAGTTGTTCTTTAAGGTATTGTAATTTAAAAAAAAAAAAAACTGTACTCTTTATTTAATATGACATTTAATATGCCAAAAATCATTAGGATATTAAGTAAAGATCATGTTCCTACCGTAAATATATCAAAACGTAATTTTTGACAAGTAATATGCACTGCTAAGAACTTTATTTGGATAGGCGATTTTCTCAATACTTAGATTTTTTTTTTTTTTTTTTTTTTTGCACCCTTAGATTCCAGATTTTCAAATAGTTGTATCTTAACAAATTTCAAAATTGACCTTTATGATTGGTTTTGTGGTCCAGGGACACAAATGATGTCTCTTATTGAAATATGTAGTAGAAAACCCATGAAAGATTAACGTTATTTAAAAAAAATCCACATCGTTTTATACATATTTTGGACTATACGGGGCGCCATTATTTCAGTGATGTAAAATGGTTGCACTCACTGAGCTACTGGTGCTACTTGTTGCTATTTTTACCGCAACACAATTCGGAAAATAAAATACTGATACAATGCCACATTGTGTGGCTTTTGGTTGTAATTTTCAGTTGAAGGGCATGTAAATCTTCACTGCTTTCCTAGCGATAATAAAGAATGGTAAGATACCTGTGGACAAATAAATCTTTTTAAAGTCCCACGTCTTTGTTCTCTCCACTTTAGCCCTGATGTCTTTAAGGCTTTTAGTAGAATTGAAGCTACTGAAAGAGGTTACAAACGGCAGAGACAAGAAATTCTAGATGCAATCCTGACAGGATATATATACATATTTAAGTAAAAGACATAATTTATGTTATATTAAGACATACAAGTCTTAAAGGGGTCTTATGATGTTGCTATAAAGAACATTATTCTGTATATTTGGTGTAATGCAATGCGTTTACATGGTTTGAGGTTCAAAAAACATTATTTTCCACATACTGTACGATATTGTTGCCCCTCTTTGCCCCGTCTTTCTGAAACACGTCAATTTTTACAAAGCTCATCGTTCTGAAAAGCGTGGTGTGCTCTGATCAAATGCGTTGTGATTGGCCGAATACCTCAAGCGTGTGACGGCCCTCACCGCGTTGTGATGCCGTGTCCTGGTGCGACAAGACAGAAACAATAAAACCCATTATAAATGAGGTATTTGTTGGATCCAACAAGGACATAATTACTGATTATAATGACAAATACTATCTTTTTACGCATTGCGACGTGTCACATCGCACTTCATAAACACAACACCATGTCTGCATTTGTGATCGTAAAAACGTCAAACAAGCACTACTCTACACTGCTCAAAACTCGTGTTTGAATAGCCAGTAGCAAATTCTTAAAGTATGAAAACGTACTTACAGGCTGTGAGCCAGAATCGCCAGACTATTGCCCCACTTTATAGCAACTGCATTTGTGCACAGCTGGCATTGTAGGCTACTCTCCCAGGTACAGAAAACAATCCTCCATAAAATGCGCTGCGTATACTCGAATATTTGTGTTGTACTGTTCTGGAACAGTGTTGTAAATATAACTTAACCACTGATTTCTAGTTGCGTACTCATTTGGAAGGCCAAACAAAGCATTTTCGCTTTCTCAACGAAACGTACAGCATCTCATCAACATGGCGGCCACGGCAACAACAATACTACAGTGAGAATAAAAGTTACGCCTTCTTTCATTGCGTATACATTTGGGTGGTGTTATGCAAATCTTCCCACACCGTGACGTAGACATGTCGGGGGTGTGTTTGAAAGAGCTGTTTTAGGAAGGTGTGGCTGAGTCTTATCTTTTATAAAGAATATCTCTTTGAGACTTTAATCTTTGCAACTTTACATATCTTATATATGCACAAACCGCTTGGAACACTTCAAAGACAAAGGAAAACATGAATCACATCATATGACCCCTATAATACCTGGCGTTCCCTTTAAAAAATTGTATTATTAACATTCTGTTGTTCTTGTTGTTTTTATTTCTTTCCTATATCTGCAGGTGTTTAAAGATTCTCTCATCCGGCAAACAACTGGCGATAAAAAGAACCCTTTCCGTTACTTCAGCAAGCAGGAGCTGCGTGAGCTGTTTAAACTCGAAGACACACGCTCGTCCACCACTCAGCAGCAGCTCCAGGCGATGCACTCACACAACCGCCGCTCTGACACCAGCCTGGACCACCACATCGCTCGCCTTCACGCCATGGAGATGTTCGGCATCTCCGATCATGACCTCATGTTCACTAAAGAGGTGGCAGCCGACGAAGACAACCCAGAGGACGCGGAGTCACAACACTACATACAAACACGTGTCCAGAAAGCACAAGAGCTCGTGCAGGCAGAATCAGAACTGCACGGCCAGCTCATGGACAGCGTGGCTCAGAACACCGAACCTGCTTGGCTCAGGCAAACAGGGCAGCCGAAATCTGGCGATAGAGACCGCACAGCCTCTCCACGTGTCAAAAATGAGCCTGTGACAGTGGATCTGACACATTACAGTTTCAATGAGCCAGAACTAGAGGAAGATGAGCAGAACTTCACACCAGTTGAGGACGTGGAGGTGGAAGTCATAAGTGAAGAAGTGCAAATTGTAGATGATGAAGAGCAAGTAAAAAATGAATCTCCTTGGTCTGCTGAAAAAAGTAATGTGCATGTTAGCCCTGTTGTTGACAAGCTAGCTAACGCAGTGATCACGCTGGATGACAGTTTGGATGAGGAGGACGAGATTTATAATAATGGAGCATCAGAGAAACAAAACTCTGTGCACAGCTTGCCAAGTCCTCCTCACCAGTTTCCAAAGTTGGAAGAAATTTCTATAGTGTCTGACTCTGTTGATAACAAAGAGGTTCACATGGACAACCCCAATTCGACAGTGCTTTCGTCACCCCAGTCTCCACATGAGGCCACAGAGGGAGAGTCTTTTAAAGCAGAGGTGGAAATGCTTCAGGGAAACTTCAACTTGCAGCTGGAGGACAGTGCAGATATGTTCTCCGTTGAAGAAGAGGAAGTTCGTGAAGAGGAGGAGTCGTTAGCTGAGGAAAGTCCTGGGTTTCAGCTTCAGATGGATGTCAGCGGAGAAAGGATGGAAGAAGCAAGTATCCATGAAGTTAGACAATATGGTGAAATCAGTAACTGTAACAACAGGGAGGTGTTCAGCAAGCATGAATCTCTTCTGAAGATCCGTTCAGCGCCAAACACACCTGCGGAGGATTCCTTTGTACATTCAGTTCGGAGAAAGAAAAGGCAGGTCATCACTGACACTGATGAAGAAGATGAAAAAGAGGAGTCGTCGTCGGAGAAGCCATGTTTAACAAGCAGTCCGTTGGTTGATGGTCTCAACAGGCTGGGCACTTCAACACCAAAATCCACTTTGACCGACAGCGGCTGGCTCAGGCGCAGTTTGAACACTTCCGTCGCGTCAAGAAGGTCCTTTGTTGTGTCTATCCTGGAGAATGAGTCTGATGAGGAGTCAGAAGATAAAACCAAATCGTATGAGATATCGATCAGTGAAAGTCATGCAGATGAATCGGTGGTGGAAGAAGAGGAGCCCAGTGGAGACCAAACCAAATCCTTTGAGACATCTGAAGCCAGTGAAACGTATGCAGATGAATCAGTGGTGGAAGAAGAGGAGCCGAGTGGAGATCAAACCAAATCCTATGAGATATCAGAAACCAGTGAAAGTCATGTGGAAGAAGAGGAGGCAAATAGAGACAGGACCAATTCCAATGAAACATCTGAAGCCAATGAAACCTATGCAGAGGAATCAGCGGTGGAAGAAGAGGAGCCCAGCGGAGAGACTTTAAACACAGAAGAGTCCGAAAGTCACGAGGAGCTTGAAGCGGTGGAAGCAAGTGTAGATTCGGGGGAAAACCAGGAGCAAGAAGAATGGCACAGTACCATGCTTGAATCCACTGCTGATGTTGAACTAGACTCTAATGAAACGATGGACCAGTGGGCCCCTAAAACATTCCTTCCGGAAACGCACGTTCTTCCTGTTAGCACCACAAGCAATGATGGGCCTGCTGCTAAACCCTCTGAGAACACATATGAGATGCTGGTCCTGTCTGGTAAACAGTGTTTGACAGAAGGGAAGAAGCAGGAAGCTCTGGATTTCTTTCTAAAGGCCATAGACATTAATACTGGCGATGCTGAGATCCAGCTCTTGATTATTCAGTTGTACAGGCAACTTAGCCAGTAGGGAACTTAAAATGTGCACAGCCATTTAAGGCCTGATCATATCTGTACCACGTTTGACAGAACTTTGCTGTCTGTTGGTAAAAAGAAACCGTTAAGAAAAATGTTGTGTTAATACCGTTTGTGGAATTTTCCAATAATTCCTCTGAATGTTTATTTGTTTACTTAAATTAGCATGTTTCTTTGATTTCAAACTGTTCAAGTTATCTTATTCTTACATATACAACAATTGTGGAGGAAAAAATAAATTCTCAGGTTTCGTAGCTTGTTTGATGTATGATTTTTCTGCATTCCAGAATTGAATCTACATTACCAGTCAAAAGATTTATTTTTTTAAAGAAGTCTCTTTTGCTCAACAAGCTTGCATTTATTTGATCCAAAGTACAGCAAAAACAGTAAAATTTTGAAATATTTTTACTATTTAAAAATAACTGTTAAATGTAATTTATTCCTGTGATTTCAAAGCTGAAATTTTAGCATCATTACTTCATCACATGATCCTCTAAGAAATCATTTTAATATTGTATTCTATTCTAATATTATTTTAATCTGCTCAGAAATGTTTATTAATATTAATATTATGTTGAAAACTGAGTAGATTTTTTTTTTTCCAGGTTCCTTAGATGAATAGAAAATTTAGAAGAACAGCATTTATCTGAAATAAATCTTTTGTAACATTGGATGTCTTTATCATCACTTTTGATCAGTTTGAAGCATCCTTGCTAAATAAAATTAGTCATTTCTATAAGCTTTTGAATGGTATAGTGTATAATGTTACAAAAGCTTTTTATTTCAGATAAATGCTTATCATTGGATTTTTTTCTGTTTATCAAAGAATCAATAAAAAATGTACTTAACCGTTTTAAATATTGATGATGATAATAATAATAATAATAATAATAATGTTTCTTGAACAGGCAATCAGCATATTAGAATGATTTCTGAAGGATCATGTGACACTGAAGACTGGAGTAATAATGTGGAAAATGTAGCTTTGATCACTGGAATAGCAAACCATTATTTTACATTTGGTTTTAATCCGTTTTTGCTGTACTTAATACAGACTGTGAGTCCTGGGTGCTTTCCATTGAACAGCAGATGAACTAGAGTGAACTTTGGGAGGATTCCCAAGAACATATCAGGGATGGCACAAACAAGTTTGATGAATGGCCACTGAGGACACCTGCATCCAGGGGGAGGGTGAGATAAAAATGAGTCCACAATTAGAAAGTATACCAGGAGGAGTAAAAATTTATTGTAGCAAACCAGAGGAGAGAAATCAATGGAACTGTGATACCACTGGTCAAGAGCTGATGCCTGGACAGAACAGATTTAGATGCCGTGGCTGTCATCTCGGCTTTGTTACCGTGTTCAGTGAAGTCTTATTTTAACTTCTGGCCACTACAAATGAATGAGTGTACATAAATCTGTTCATTTTTAGGATTATAAGTTATTGAAGACTAGATCAAAAATGACCATTCCATCAAACACAGAAGACACATGAGCTGGTAAAGACAGTTTATTGGTTTATTTCTAGGCATATAATTATGGCTTGATGCTCATGCCACCATGCACATCATCTACAGTAATCACAACTTGAAGTCACTGCTGTACTGTATTTAGAGATTGAAGCTGAGACACTTGGAGAAGTTTAGAAGTTCCCTGCAGGCTAATTAAACAGTTTTTCAAGTAAGCTTTTTTTGTGCATCCACACTATATAGAACAATTACACAAAGCTGTCAACTCTCATACCCATCCGCTCCAAACGTCCATGTACCTGCAACACCCACAGTTTACGGAAGTGTTCAGGTAAGTAAAAGCACACCAATGGGTTTTTGGTTTGGAACACAACACTTTCATTCTTCAATGTTAAGGAATAAAGTCAGGACTCCAATAGAACTGGTTTACATTTGTCAAAAGAACTTCTGAGACTGAAACTACATTGTTAAGCACAGTGATGACACCAGAGGAAGAATATGACACTAATACTGAGTTATTTATTGGGCTTTAAAATGGGCTTACTGCCATTAATTTTTTTTTTTAATAATATACATGCTGTATTCACTGATGGTCGTGTTTCTAATGTGCTAATGTCCTGCGGTACAAGCATTTTATAGCAAACTGGGGGTTCAATACAGTGTGATGCAATGTTAGTTGAGCTTAAAATATACAGCAGTTACTCAACAAAACAGTTCATAATAATACTGTTACCAATGACAGAATGAACTGGCGAAAAAACCTTTTATCATTTATTTCTAACTACAAAGAGTTAATATTTCACACTATTTATTATTTCATACAGTTATGCTTTTTAAAATATAAGAGTAACCAATCAGTGTTCTGTCTCTATCCAGTGATGACGATGTCATTGGAAAATGTTGAACTCTGGCATAAGATATATATCAAAGTATTATGTCCAAACCCTCCTACCAGCAATTTTGGCCATCCACATCTGTACGTATATAAACATACACACAACACACATGTCTAGTGAACACTTCACACTTGAATTAAAGTCTGTCCATAATACTAAACCACAGCTTTAATACACTTGGTTTTTGTGCTGTAAAGATTAAAGGCAGAAGGACATCATTTGCAGTGAGGACAACATTGAAACTAGACGGACAAATTTCGCACTCATGCCCAGCAGTATTTTCTTCCTTCGTTTCCACTTTCTTTCTTTTTCTGTTAAAAGAGATGAGTAGTTATCCCATTGCAATCAGCTGCGCCAGAGTAGTCTGTCACATTACCTGGCAAATGAATAGAAACATGTTTATGATGACAAATCTGTTTGAAAATACGAACAAAAAAAAGTTGATTTATTTGGACTTACTACACTCTTAAAAATAAAGGTGCTTAAAAAGGTTGCCATAGAAGAACCATTTTTGGGTTCTCAAAGAACCATTCAGTCAAAGGTTCTTTAAAGAACCATCTCTTTCTTACCTTTTTATAATGTGAAGAACCTTCCTTCGCCACAAAGAACCTTTTGTGAAACAGAAAGGTTCTTCAGATGTTAAAGGTTCTTTATGGAACCATTTAGACAAAAAAGGTTCTTCTATAAAGCACCTTTATTTTTAAGAGTGTACAATGAGAATTTTATATACACTACAGTTAAAAACTTTGGAGTCATGAAATTAAGTTGATTGAAAGTGACATTAAAAGGATAGTTCACCCAAAATTGAAAATTAGTCCATTATTTACTCATCCTTAAGACAGATGTATATAATTTTTTTCTTTCAGACGAGTGTAATCGGAGTTATATTAAAAATTGTTCTTGCTCCTCTAAGCTTTATAATGACAATGGGCAGGTGTTTCTCTTCAACAGTCCAAAACAAGTCCAATAAAGTGCATCCAGCCATAATAAAAAGTGCCTCATACAGCTCCAAGGAGTGAATAAAGGCCTCCTGTAGCAAATCGATGCATTTTTGTAAGAAAAATATCCATAATTAAAACACAAAACATAAAATGCATAGTACATGCACCTGCGAAAACCAATGTTTGTTTACAGGAGGAAAGGAAGCAAAGTTTTCTTACTTTAGCAAAAGAAAAACAGTCTCCTCTTGGCTTATATTGAAATCCTCAGACATTTTTCTTTACAATTCCTCGTTTTGTACTTTGTAATTTGTCATTTGTGACTGTTGTTTTGTTTTGTTCTCTCCACTTCGCGTCTGTGTTCGTCACTTCTGAGTGGCACATCCACAACGCCGACGTCCTACGTCATCTGCCCGGAGTGGCTTCCATGCACAACAGTAGCGCAAGCTAGATTTAAGTAATTATTACTTTTTAAATATGAATATTTTTCGTACAAAAACACATCGATTCACTACAGGAGGCCTTTATTTGCTCACCGGAGCCATGTGAGCCACTTTTTATTATGTATGGATGCACTTTATCGGACTTCTTTTGGACTGTTGAAAAGAAACACTCATCCATTGCCATCATAAAGCCTGGAAGAGCCAGAACAATTTTTAAAATAACTCCAACTGAATTCGTCTGAAAGCAGGAAGTCATATACACCCTAGGATGCCTTAAGGGTGAGTAAATAATGGGCTAATTTTCATTTTTGGGTGAACTAACCCTTTAATTACTCACCCTTATGTTGCTCCAAAGCTATGAGACCTTCGTTCATCTTCTGAACACAAACAAATTAAGATATTTTTGATGAAATCCGAGATTTTACTGACGCTACACAGACAGCAATACAACAGGCCCAAAAGCGTAAACTATGGAACATAAAAGAAGATAATTTAAGAAGCATCTCAGTATTTTTTGTTCATACGTTGAAAGTAATTGGCAACCAAGACACACAGTCGTTACCAACAGTCTTCAAAGTACCTTCTTTCATGTTCCACAAAAAACAAGTTTGAAACGACATGAGGGTGAGTAAATGATGACAGATTTGAAAACATTTTGTTGAATTATCCCTTTAATGTTTTTCTTTTTATTCGTAGTTTTTTCTTTTATAACTAAAATGATACTCTAAATAAGAAACTAAATCTGCCAGCAGGTGGTGGCAAATGCCTTTATGAGTCATTCATTTATTCATTCAATTCGTTCAAACAGCTGATTCATTTAGGAATGAAGTAAATGGCTCTCTTTATAAATGGGCTTTTGAATAATTGGTTCATGCAATTTGTTCAGAAACTAAACAATGCTGTGTTGTAGGATACTTGCAACAATTCCACTATGGCTTTAAAGGTAACATGTTCTCTGCAAAATTGAGCAAAAACACATAATATTGTGTTTAAAATATAACACAATATCAACTTATTTACTGAACTGTTGTATAAAATCACATTTAAGCTTGTGATATATTGGGACAAAATCAGCACTTGTGTCATATTGCTCTTGCTGCCCGTGTGACGTGTGAACTAAATAAATATAAGATAAAACACATGCAGGGGCTTTTTTTTTTTTTTTTTTTGCATCAATATCTTGAACTTTAGGGCATAACTGCATTTGTGTAGTTGTTGTCCTGCATCATATTTGTCAACAGTCAACTATATGAAATATAAGATGATGTACAGGTCTGGGGGTGGGGCCAGTGCATTAACTGCGTTAAAATGTTATTTTTTCATAACTAATCAATTTAGTTAACACATTCAACTGACAGCCCTACTTAATTTGTGCTCCTAAGATGAACGAAAGTCTTACGGGTTTGGAACGACATGAGGATGAGTAATGACAGAATTTTCTTTCTTGGGTGAACTGTTCCTTTCTTTTGAACATTCTATTCATCAAAGAATCCTGAAAAAAGTGTATCGCGGTTTCTACAAATGTACTGAGAAGCACAACTGTCTTTAACATTGATAATAAGAAGAAATGTTTCTTGAGCATCAAATCAGCACGTTAGAATGATTTCTGAAGGGTCATGTGACACGTAAGACTGGAGTAATCATATCAACCCCAAACTTTTGAATGGAAGTGTAGATCTATTATTGCTTGCCATCTAATTTGCATGGAAAAGTATGTAAGTTATGTTCAACCAACCATGTACCTTATTGTACGTGGTGTTTGTCAGAGGATGGAGAGTTGTTGGGGATGAGTTTAGAGTCTGATCCAGGGCTACAGACCCCCTCTATCAGATTCTTGTTGCAGTCACCCAGGCTGGCAGCAGGAGAGAGTCTGGGATAAGCTACTTGTCCTGTCAGATCCAACAGGTCCTCGAGGGCACGCATGTTATTCGTTCCATTCTGCTGGGGAGAGTTCACCGGGGAGAATTCTGGGATGGAAATCAACTCCTCTTTTGAAACGGGACTGAATACAAAAACAAAAACAAAGAGGACAACAATATTTGTAAATTTGAGGAACTCTAGTTGGGCCTCATACCCCCTAAATGTTGATATTGGGGCAATTTTAAAGATTTTTTAAAGATACCAAATATACAAAAAAGTTAATGTTATGAAATATATTTTTACAATGGAGAACCACTACATAAATCTGTAAAATATTTTCTCAAAATTGATTGAATTTGGGATTTATATATATAATTATATGAACTTCATAATTTATAATATATTGTGTAATCATATATTCTTATTTACATTTGTTTGTTTTTTATACTTTTTTCTGTTCTTCTTTGTCGTTTTTGTATAATACTGTATGTTGTATACCGTCTTGTTCAAAGTTTGCCTATAAACCAGGTTTCAGTAATGATTACATTACATATAGTAAAATAGGAGATGATAGGTTGCTGCAGATCAAGTATTATTATGTGTAAATAAAAATCATAAATACGTTTTGTTTTATTTTTCTAATTTTGTAACCTTCTGTTTTACTGTGATGCAGTTCCTACCTGGTCGGTGTAGGGCAGTCCAGTGTACAGGATATGTTGACACAGTCACTGTGTCAAACTCACCTAACCTCCATGTACTGCACTTCATCTGCAGAGTCCTCTGCCGCTCCACTCTTCCCCTCCAAAGTCTCCAGATGAATAAGAGGCAGAGGGGATTTTGACTCTGGCAAAGGGGTCAAGGAAGAGGGTAGGTTGTCGTTCCCTCCCTCCTTTGATTTCACCTGTGTTATCACATGTCCACCAGCCTGAGTGACAGTCTTTGCTTGTGGGACAGCTACCGTTGAGCTCCCCTGTCCATTGGCATGAGGGATGTCTGATTTCTTCACAGTGATATCCTTCTTGGGTCCCTGAGCTGTGGCCTGTCCATTCATTTGTACAGAATCAGGTGTTTTCACTTGGTTCTTGGCCTCCTGTTTGGCCACCTGAGTGATAGTTTGGCTTTTTCCATTGGTCAGGTTGTTAGTGGGGATATTTGCAGGTGGTTTCACTTGGGTGGATACTTGGGGTTTACTGTCTGTCGTCACTATACTCTTAATATTTGCTACTGTGTTTTCTGGTGAGCTCTTCACCGGGGTTACCTGCACTTTTGCTGTTGATGTGTCTTCTCGCTTGGTCTCCTCCTTCACTTGTAAACTTTGGGTCTTCACATGTTCATTCTCTTGTCTAATAGTCTTGGCATTCTCTTCACTTACCTTTCCTTCCTCTTGTGTTTTCACTGCAGTAGAGTTAATGTTCACTTGGCCGTTCAAGGAGGGATTTTTTGAGGGCATGTGAGCAGGTGACTTTATCTGGTCATTCGCACAGCCATTTTCTGCTCTTTTCCCTGGACTCTCCTGTTTGTTGGTTGTCTGAATGGGGTTGGGCTGAGATTTGACTTCAGCACTTGAGGTCAAATGATTACCACCTGAGAAGAAAAGATGAAAACTTTTATAACAGTGAATAATATTTGTAAACTGTTTTTTAAATAAGTATTTTCTACTCTCCAAGCCTGCATTTATTTGATCCAAAAATACAACAAAAACAGTAAAAAAAATTTAAGTATTTTTACTATGTAAATTTTTTATATATATTTTTACTATTTAAAATAACTGCTTTCTATTTGAATATATTTTAAAATGTAATTTATTCCTGTGATCAAAGCTACATTTTCAGCATCATTACTCCAGTCTTCAGTGTCACATGATGCTTCAGTAATAATTCTAATATGTGCATTTGCAAAAGCTTAAAGTCATCTATAATATTTATAAAGACAAAAAAATATTACAAAAAAAGACAAAAAATATTACAAAAATGTCTATTTTAGATCAATTGTGTTCTTCTGAACTTAATCATCATAATAATAATGATAATGTTTTTTGAGCAGCAAATCAGAGTATTAAAATGATTTATGAAGGATCATGTGACTGGAATAACAAAGCTAAAAATTCAGCATGGAAATCAGAGGAATTTATATATAAAAATATATTTAAAAAATATTCAAAATAAGTATACAAAAATATTCAAATAGAAAACAAATAGTAACAAATTATTTTAAATAGTAAAAATCTTTCAAAATTGTACTGTTTTTGCTGTACTTCGGATCAAATAAATGCAGGCTTGGTGAGCAGAAGAGACTTCAAAAACTTTTGACTGGTAGTGTGTGTGTGTGTGTGTGTGTGTGTGTGTGTGTGTGTGTATATATATATATATATATATATATATATACACGCACACACATATATATATATATATACACACACACACACACACACACACACACACACACACACATAAAAAACGTATACACACAAAACTGACAGAAATGCCCAAACATTTACTATAAAATTTGTAGCAAGACTACAAAACATTTGGTATTATTTGTTATGCAACACATGCTCATTATAAAATACCTGAGTCACGCTCAAGAACTGAACTGCACTGTACACTAGTTGTTTTGGTATTTTGTCATTCATTATAATTCATTATGTCATGAACACATCTTTCTAAAACACCTAATACAGTCCAAAACCACACAAATGAATGCAATGTAAAGCAGAGCTGACTAAATATAGTCAGTGCTGTCTTTGAATAGATCACCTTGAACACAACCTATGACAGAAAACAGGATCCCCTGCTGCCCTCTCCTGCCGCTGCTGTAGATACTGCAGCGATGGAAAAATACCAGCAGGCTGCTGACACATTAGCGGTATATACACATTTGCCTCTAGGGGGAGAACAGTCTGAAACTGACTACAACTGGCAGTAGTAAACACCTTTAGATGCATTCACAAAACGGGCAACCCTACATGCATTGGTATCACAGAAAACAAAAACCACACAGTAATGATTTTAAATTGTAGTTATTAACATTTCAACAATGTTTGGTGTGATAGTGAATGTGAGAGAGAACAGGGTTGAGTCCTACCTGGAGGAGAAACAGGGTGGGACACAGGAGATAAGGGCTCTGGGCTGTCCTCTCTCTGTGTGAATATTAGGTCATTCTGTTACTTTACCTTTCAGAGCAATTATTTCCGCTCTACTTTGTTTACTTACCACAAAAAAAAAGGGGTATCTGCACCACATCCACATGGATGCTAATCCATGTAGCTATTTGTCTCAAATGTACAATGCTTTGCCTAATTTAACTAACTACTTTTTTTATGATGAGCAAAGTCACACTTTACTACTGTACAGTGTAGTACACGTACTGTATTCAGCTCAATGAAGACACTAAACAGTTATAAAGTTAAAGTGAAGGATGGATTGTTTCTCACTGATACCTTCATCTCTCCATCACCCTTTCTGGTTCTCTTCATAATTTCTTCAATTCTCTGCAGAGAACAATTTAAGCACATTTTAGTCAATGTTTTTAATATGCACATTTACTACTGTTGATTCAAAAAGTAAGAGTGGATGAATATTTAAAGTAGTTTTGACATTTTTTTTTTAATTCTTCAACATGAGAAATGTAAGGTTTATAGCTGGTTAACTGCTGATTTAAAAAAAATTAAATTCTTAAATTAAAGACTTTTGTTCATCTCTTCAATGAAACTGAAGATTTAAAAGGCTTTTTTGTTTCTGTTGTGCTAAAAACGTATTCTTGTAACTTCATATAATTATGGCTGAATCACTGATGTCTCATGGACTATTTTATTACTTTCTGGGCCTTGAATATCTATGCAGGGTCAGAAAGTTATCGGATTTCATCAAAAATATCTTAATTTGTGTTCTGAAGATGAACGAAGGTCTTACAGGTTTGGAACAACATGAGGGTGAGTAATTAATGACAGAATTTTCATTTTTGGATGAACTTTAACTTCGCCCCTTACAAAGTAGTGATTACAATGAAGTAGTCAGTGAGGTTCGAAACTTACAGTTAGATTAAATTTGTCTAAATGGTATAAACTTTTGTTCCACTGCATGCCCTACTTCTGCTCTTTTACTGGGTAGTGTAGTAAACAGCTGATCTGTGCAAAGTTGCTTACTGTGGATTGCTGCTGGTCGTACTACCTTTTTTCGTTGTTGTCTTTCCTGTTCCTCCTGCTGTTTGAAAAGCTCTCTTTCCTGCCGCTGACGCTCAGCATCCTTTTGAGCACGAATCTCTGCCTCCTCTTTCTATTAAACACAGACACAACTGATGGTTAAGAGTCTACAGACAAAGATAGACAAGACCGACAGATCAACTGTTAGATAGACTGATATAGGTAGATATGAGCAGTTTAACTATGTGCATTTTAGTCGTACGTATTTAATTCTTTAATTTTTCCTGTGGAGAAATGGAAGATTTAGAGTCTGTTTACACTAGTGAGTTTCGTTTTAAAACACATAACTTTTGCTACGGTTACATCTATCATTTACACTACTCCAGCGTTTTTGACCCTGGAAAACAGAGACTTTCAAAAATGCTGCAGACCCTGTTTTAGTTGAAAGTGTAAACAGACCAAAATGAAGACTTTTGAAAATGGTGGCATGGCTACCCACATTTGCTCTGCTCATTTGTTGTGTCTTATTTCGGAGGGTCATTTAAGAAAACTAACTTAAATTGCAAATCAAAAAAACAAATGACAGTATTTTCAGTCTGTGTATCTTTTGGTCATTTGATTTTCTACTTAAAAAGAAATGAATGATAAACGGTTTGATTTTTGTTTTTTCGTTTTGTTTAAGAAACTGAAAAACCTCAGCAGGTGAAATAATACTGTGTCATTTATAGTCATATGGTAAAATGTATATTTTTTCATTTGTATACATTCAACAATTCATACATAGTTGCAATAAACGCATTAAGAATCCATACAACTGCAGACCCAGAGGACTAGTATTCTGCCACGTGAAAAAAAGGAAGAACAAAGGGGCGTTTAATTCCCGCCCATGTGTCGAAATCGTATATTCAAGCTGTCATTTATTTTTCTACCCCTGAACAAAAAACAAAAAATTAAGCTGAAGTCTTGTTTATCGGAAAATGAAACAGGAGATGCTTTCTCAATTTTTTATTTTCAATATTAAATCAAAAAATGAATAAACGAATGATACACAAAACATTTGAAATAAATATTAAAGCATAATTAAATGTTTTTACCCATCAACAAAAATACAATAAATCTAGCAAAATTTTGTTTTTTCTGTTTCTTAAACAAAACGAAAAAACAAAAATCAACCGTTTCTCAAATCTCCTTATTTCTTTTTATGTAGAAAAATCAAATGACCAAAAGATACACGGACCATTTTCACACCCCAAGGAATAACAGTCAAGTTTATTATGGTTACTTCTCTCAAATTAAAACATCCTTTTAAGCCTGAATAGTCATTTTTAGTGTGGCATTTTCAGTTGTGTAGTGTAGACGTTGTGTACAGAGATTGTTTCTGAAACGCAGTGAAAACACCAGCGTAGACGAGAATCGTTTTCATTTTAAAATACTGTTTTAAAATGAAAACGCACTACTGTAAACAGGGCCTTAGAAGAGTGGAGTAAAGAGAAGAATGTTGAGTGAAAATTTATTCTGTGTTGGGACCCATATAAAATAACTTGTCATTGTTTGTTGTTGGCTTTGAAACAGGATTTTACATTCTTCAGAAGTTTGGAATTTAATTGCAAGCGAATGCCTTTTGGTCCAGTGACTGAAACAGGTAATTTCACTTTAAATCTTCTGACCTCTTTCTCCATCTGGGCCTGAAGCTCCTTTTCCTTTTGTTTTTTCTCCTCCTGCTCTTTCTTCTTCCGTTCCTGCTCTTGTCTGCACTTCTCCTCCTCAGCTTGACGAGCCTTCTCTTCTTGTCGAGCTCTTTCCTCCAGCTGCCTCTTCTTAAGCTGCTCACTCTTTAGTCTGAAAATCACACACAGCCTCATGAGGAAATGTCAGTCTAGTGCCTTTTTTGTACTCCTGTATTTAAGTGATATTCAAAAAAATATGATCTTTTATTACAATCTTTTTATTAGATATCTTTCAGTTTCTTATAATTGTACAGCAGTTTGGTAATTTGTGCTTTTTAAGTGCTTTACAAATAAATGTTAATTGAATTCAATTGAAAAACATACATAAAAGCACCTTCAAAACTGGCAAGAAAACCTCACAGATTAAAATGTCTAGCACAAGATTCAAAAACATTTGTTAACATTATTATGCAACGCATACCAATTATAAATGTCTGCGTCATGTAAGCAACTGAACATTTTGTACACTATTTCAGAAAAATACAGCGTCAGTCATACACACGCATACTTTTCCTGCTCCTCCAATTCCCTGCGTTGTTTCTCCTCCTGTTCCTTCAGAACTCTGGCTAGACGCCTGCGTTCTGCAAGCAGACGAGACGCCTCCTCAGCATCTGTTGTACCAGCAGCCACCTTGCCAGGAGAGTTCACAGGTGAAGGATCTGTGAGAGAGTAAAACATGATAAGCAAGTGTAAATCATTGTCACAATATGAAGCTGCTGTGAATGAGAAGAGCATAAATATAAATGATAAATGTTACTGCAGTTAAAATGAGTTTAAACAAGTCCAAAAAATAACTTTAGCAAGCACAATAACCACAACGCAGGATCCCTATAGTCTCCAGGGCCTAATTTATATAGCAATTGTTTTATATTAATGAGAGTAAGGAGGCTATGTATTATGGAAGCCCATTTCCGCCACTAAATAAAAAAAGGTAATTGCGACCTTTTATCTCACAATTCCGCCTTTTTTCAGAATTGTGTGATACAAACTTGAAATTCTGACTTTTTTTCTCAGAATTGCGAGCTATCTTTCAGTTCTGACTTTATAACACACAATTGCGAGTTATTAAGTCAGAACTGTGAGATATAAACTCAAAATTGTGAGATACATAAAAGATATAAAAAGATAAAAGATATATAAAAAGATAGATAAAAGAGATAGTAAAATCACATTTGTGAGAGAAACAAAAAGTCAATTTATATCTCGCAATTCTGACTTTATTTTTCGCAATTGCGAGTTTATATACCGCTATTCTGACTTTATAATTCGCAACTGTTTATAGTTTATATCATGCAATTCCGAAAAAAAAAGACAGAATTGCAAGACGTAAACTTGCAATTGCAAGGGAAAAGTCAGAATTGTAAGATAAAAACTTGCAATTACCTTTTTTTAATTTTTTTTTATTCAGTGGTATTATTTTGTAAATGCTATGAATAATTTGAACTGAATTTACTTGATTGATGTAAACCAAAATGTAAGACAGTAACACATTAAAAATATGATCAATAAAAAGCTTTAGTTGACATACTGCAAAAATATTGTATATTGTAATTTTCGGACCCACCTGCACATTTGTTTGGAGTCACATCATTACTGTTTGATTTGGGATGTTTTTTCTCAGGGGTCTCCACCTTTTCATTCCTTTTCTGCTGGTTTTCCAAAACTACACTTTTCTTCTCCTTTGCCCCATTAATGTGATTTTCTGTCTTTATTGTTTTTCTTTCTGGAGGTGGTGTGCTGGAAACATTCGCCTCCATTTTTGGTGCCTTTTCTAAACTTTCATTGTTAGGGATCTTGTTCTGATGGATTTCAGCCTTGAGAGACCTGCCCTCTTTAGGATCCTGAGTTTTGACATCCTCAGCTTGCTTGTCTTCTGTCTTCCTGTTGCTGTCATTGACTGGTGTGGCGGGTCTGTGTTTCATAGGGGAGGGTGGATACTGCCGCACTGTACACGGTGATTGAGTACGACTCTTAGGCAATAACCTTCAAAGCACGCAAACAGAGAGCTGATTCAGATGCTTATAGTCAGCAGATTATTTAATAAAAATGTAATTAATCAGAGATCACTTTGTCAGCATCTTATGTATATACTGAAAATAAAATAGGTAAGTGTGTGTATATTACTTAGGTGTGGCAGGTGAGGCAGAGCGCCGGGTAACATCAGCAGGAGATTTAGCTCGCCTGACTGGGGAACCTGTGGCCGGAGACCCAGTCCTCCTCTCTCTACGCAATCTCTCCTTCTGCAACAAAAAGAAATAACACATAATGCTCCATGGTACACTGCTGCCATATGACAACGTAACTGTTTCCTTCCTTTATTTCTTCCTTTGCAGTAATATTATAAAATGTTCTATTCCTTTGATGGCAAAGCTGAATTTTCAGCATTACTTTACTCTTTAGTGTCATATGATCTTTCAGCAATCATTCTAATATGCTGATTTGGTGCTCAATTAACATTTCATATCACAGTTATGCATAACATTTTTGTGGAAACCATGATAAATAATTTTTTCAGGATTATTTGATGAATAGAAACTTTAAAAAACAGCATTTGTTGGAAATAGAAATTAGAAATTTTGTAACATTATGAATGTCTTTCCTGTCACTTTTGATCAGTTGAATGCATCCGTGCTGAACATACCCATTTCTTTAAACAAAAAAGTAGTAGTTTTACTAAATATTAAGAAAATACTGCCATATGGCAATCTTGCATTCAGGAATAAATATGAATTTATTTAGAGGAGTAGCTGATAACTATGAAAACAAAAAGCTGAAAAAAAAAAAGATTTTTTTTTTTATTATTAAAGCTATTTTATAAGGAACTTCAGGTATTAAGACTTGTATGGTATATTGTAACACAAATTATGTATTTTTACTGAAATATGTAGTAGAAAACTCTTGAAAGATTTATGTTATTTAAAAAGAATCCACGTCGTTTTATACACATTTTGAACTATGGGGGCAGTGGGCATCATTATTTCAATGACGTGAAATGGTTTTACTCTATGAGCTACTGCGCTGCTTATTGCTATTTTTACCGCAACACAACTCTGAAAATGAAATACTGATACGATGGACCGCAGCTACTTAATGAGCTCACAAGTGGCGATGGATACAAGCACATAGGCTTAAACCAAATGCCGTACCATCGATTTTTCCACACAAGGAGTCTAAACGCCCCCAGATATTGAGTGAAATCCGTGCTGAGAAACTCCCAGGATGGCATCTAGCGTTTCTTGTCTCTGCCGTTTGTAAGCTCTTTCAGTAGCTGTGGTCTGCTAAAAGTCTCAAAGGCATCAGGGCTGAAGTGGAGAGAACAAAGAAGCAGGTCTTTAGGAAGTTTTATTCGTCCACAGGCGTATTCCCATTCTTTTCTCTTCTTCTTATCGCTAAGAAAGCATTGAAGATTTATATTGCTTCTCTTGTTGCCCTCCAACTAAAAATTTCAACCAAAAGCCACACAATGTGGCATCATAGTGTTTTAGATTCAGAGTTGTGTCGCGGTAAAATAGCGGCATGTATTATATGTCCTCAGGGGACCTCTATGAACAGGAAAGGTGCACTTTTGAGTTTGTTACCTTGGGGGTGTTGGGGGCACTGAAAGCTCCACTGGACTCTTCTGTTGGCACAGGATTGTTTCTTCTTCGACTCGGTGACCCTCTGTACGGTGACCTATGAGGACTGGGGGGCACTGCATTGGAGAGACATGGGAGCATTTCCTGATCAGAACAGATCTGTCAATATTACCACTTGAGGCTACACAGCGTAAAAAACAACATTAAACACTTAGCAAGCCACATGTACACACATACACACTCTTTGGTTATCTAAAACAAAACAAATGAATCAGTGGCACAAACGAACAAAGATGTAACTCAGCTCGTATGTGAAGCTTTAATAAGACGATACACCTGTTGCGGGTTGAGTGTGTGTGTGTGTGTGTGTGTGTGTGTGTTACCTTTGCAGCGCAGACAGGACAGATGCAGCTCTGCAGCACTGTTACAGCGAGCCAGTGAGGAGTGTGTGTGTGTGAGGAGGCGATTCACTTTTAGTTTGTCCATAGAGTTCAGATGACCATGATGGCCTGACAGAGAGATGGATGAAGGGATGGAGAGAATTGAGGGGAAAAAAGGAATGGATGAATTGAATGGATGGGACAGACATAACATTAATATGAATGGAAAGATGGAGGGATGAATTTGGAAATGTGTGTCCAAAGCCCCTTTTTAACATGCATTAAAAACTTGGACGTTATGATAAAGGGATAGCAGCATGTTATTGATTTATTTATTTTAATAAACAAAGGGCCAGGTTTACAACAGCTTGTGTCAGTGCAAACTGTCTTTTGGTGTTAAAATAAGATTTCCTAAAGACGCGCACTGAAGAATTAGCGTTGAAAATGCGTGGACACAGTTATTTTTGCACCTCATCTTATTGAATATGCATTTGTAAGAGTTTCCCTTTCACTTGCAAAATTTATAGGAGGAGAGTATTAAAATGAATCACGCAATGTGGTTTATTAACTTTTGTGCGTGTCAAATTACTGGTATTTGCGCCATTATTTAATGCCCAAAAAAGCATGTCTTAAAGCGGGTGGTAATTTGCGCTGCTGTTGGTAAATTGCGCTGATCATTATGGAAATGATCTGGCTGTGTCTGTGTTTGCATTGTGTGAGCATTGTCAGTAAATCCCACGCGGAATTTTCCCCTCTGATTTGCGCTTTTATGGATTTGCGCTCCTGTTTAGTAAATCTGGCCCAGAAAATACGTAAAATTGTAATTTTATTATGCAGATATTCTATTGTCTATTATCTTTTTTTTCCAACGAATCTATATAGGATAAACAGAAGAGATGATGATGAGAGCCAGTTATGGGTTCTGAGACGGTGATATACACATAGATATCAGTAGTGTGTGTGTGTGTGTGTGTGTGTGTGTCTGTGTGTGTCTGTGTGGTTATGTTAATGTGTCCAAGCCTCAAATAAATCAAACAATTCAGCTGATATCTAATTAGAAAGAAAAACTACCCATGAACAGACAAACATGCATACACACTTCAACAGTGAACAAACCATATAGTTGTGATTCAAGTACAGTTCACACACATAAAGTTGTTGGTAGAAAAAAAAAGTACACTCACAATCAATACAAAACACGCAAAAAGACAGCAGCATACAGACAATCAGATTTGCACTAACTTTCACCAAGCAAGTATTGAGCTACAGAGCAGTGCACATTGTGTATACAGTGCGCATTGAATATACAGTGCCATGCTAAAGAATTCAGACTCACAATTCAACAGTTCTCCCATTCTCAGATGTTTTTATTTTCAAAGCACTGATATTGCTTACCAGCATATTGAAATGATTGAACCATGGATTATCAGCTGAACTGTGACCAGAAGTTAGCCTACGTTTTTCACCATGTTCTGTTTAAATCCAACGTATACAACGTTCACATTATTCACATTGCACAGCTGATTAGTTCTTTTTATATCAGCAGCCAATGAGCTTGCTTCTCAACATTCAAATACTCGGCTAGTGCTTCCTGTAACAGCTGCAGCATGCTTCAGAAACCTTCCACCTCCCCAGCTCCACTTGCTTAGATCTGCTACACGTAATTTCATGCATGTTATATATATGGGTTATTTTATATATGTTATCTGTAATCTGTTAAAAATTAATTTACAATTACTTATGAAAATGTTTTACTAAGGGGGTTACATATGAATATTTTCTGAAAAAAACTTGTTGCTTTGCCTGTTTTTGATGTGCATGATGCCTCCTGCCACTTAAAGGCCTTCTAGTAAAGCAATGCTAGTCTGGTGCTTTTGATTGGTTCTCTTCAGGGTTCCTACACATTTTCCATTTCAAAATTCCATATTTTTCCAGACTCAAATTTCCAAACCTCTCAGTAAATTGTCCGACCAAATTTAACATAAAAAGTTCATAGAGTATTATTTTCAGCTTTATATTTGGTATATCGTACAGTCATTTGTACATATTTTTATTTTCTCAAGGTTTTTCATTGATTCTTGAAGTGACAACATACAGAGCCCCTAAAATAAAAATACATAAATAAATAACTTTTTGTGCCCTAGAGAAACTCACATGCACATGGGAATTTTTTTGCATGCTTACGCATTATAATTTCTAGTTTTATATAACCATATATAAATGTATATAATGCATCACTGCCATCTTACTATGAATAAAATAAGAGCATGGATGCATATGAAGTAACAGATATCTGCTTGCTCAAAATTTGGCTTTTCTTATGGTAGTACCTCTTATATCAAGGCCTAATGTCCAATATAACATATTCTTTGTGGCAGCATAGAGACCATGACACAAAATGGGCTGATGACATAAAATTTGCCAAGTTTCAAGGGTTTATAAAATAGACTGGTACTATAAAAAAAAAAAAAGTGTTTTCAAATTTGGCTTTCGTTAGGGCAGTATGCCATATTTCAAGGCCTTAGGTCTCTTTACCGCATACTTCACTCTAAAAAGTGCTGGGTTAAATGTTTAACCCAACCTTCTGGGTAGTAACCCAACCGCTGGGTCAAAACAACCCAATCGCTGGGTATGTCCATATTATATCCAGCGCTAGGTCGTATTTAACCCAGCAGTTTTTAGAGTGTTTGTAGAGGCCAAGAAACCACACCATGAAATGGGCTGATGGCACAATAGCTGGCTGGGTGTGCATTGTCCTGTATGCTAAGTTTAATGGTTTCTTGTGCGCACATAAAAGTCTGTATATTTTTTATTTTTGCAAAAGTTTTTGAGGCTATGTATTACAGTGCTAAGAATATTGTGAGAAGAAACCCAAAAGGCTTATAACCTACATTTTGTATTATGGAAAAAGTGCACCTAGAATTCATTCAGTTGTTTTTGACAATCACTAAAGAATCACTAAACAGCTGCCATGAAAGTACAATACATTTATTTTCATGAAATTCTTAATTTTCTATTATAAAAAACTGAATAGGGGCAAAAGCCTGGAAACACTTTTTTCAACTTTTTTCCATAATTTTCCAGACCTCAAAAATACTTGAATCAAATTTTATACTTTTCCAAACCCCGTAGGAACCCTGTCTCTTGTTTAAATTTGCAGCGCAACATGTCTGGAAATTACATTAATACATATTGCCGCTAAAAGCTTTAGGCTACAACCTGTCTGAGAGTTGATTAACTGATTACAGTTTGAAAACATTCATTAGAAATTTAAAAAAGTAATCAAATAGAATCAGTTACATTAATAAAGTAATTGAATCAGTTACACTACTTATTACATTTTAAATAGGGTAACTTGTAATCTGTAAACTATTACATTTCCAAAGCAAACTTCCCAACACTGAATGTGCTAAAATTTGCTCAAACATAGGTCACTATCAAACCAAGCACTGCATGTGGAAAATTTCACTCTCACACAAAATTCACGATCACATGCGTTCCTTATGAAATGACTAGATTCTGCCCAGGAAAATAGCCGAACAACAGAAAATGTGGCTGCACCTTAAGTCTACAGGAATTTGTTGTTGCTGTTTGTCTTTTCACTCGCCAAGCAAAAATCAAGTCAGAATACTAATAAAAAAAAAAAAAAGCATCAGCGTTTGCCCCAGCAAGCACTACTAATTTGTTCTCTGTGCTTAAAAATAAAACAAAAACACATAAAACTGAATTTCAATGACGGATTTGTAATTCAGTGCATGATTGAGAGAATGTACCATAAGCAGGATTTCTTCTACAAGGCACTGTACATTCAGATTAGGTATAGCAGCATGTGAATCGCTCAGCAAAACAAATACTGGACATTACTATACTTGAAAGCAGCCTCCTCTTTTCATCCCCTTATCTTGCTGGCTTTTGAAAAACAATTTCAAGTTTGCTATTTTTACATAGCATTTATGAACAGTCTCTTGTTGAGACCTGGGTCACATTTCGATATGCAAGCATTTACCCCACTTAGCCCCTTAAGTGCTCAAGCAGGAACAGGGGAAGGAGAGCAGGCTGGTTTAGAGTTTTGGAATTGAAATCAAAAATGGTGTCAATCCGAGGGGACGGGAAGGAAGAAGGGATGAGAAAAGGCCAGCTAGGGTTCATACCGTTGCCTGATTCGATGGCAGCAGGAGAGGGGGCAGCGAGGTCATGGGAGAGGGCGGAGGCAGCAGAGAGAGGAGGCGGGGCATTCTCCCAGTCACCTGGGCGATAGGGTTACGGTAGAGCACAGCAGAAACAGCAGAGCGTTATGGACAGACTGGGCACCCTTAGGTGAAGTGTGTGTTTTTAGGGTGGTGTGTGCAGCACACACACCTAAACACTTCACCATATCTTCTGGCGCTCTTTAAGCATGGGAGCCAGACAACGAGCAGGGCTGAGCTGATTTCAGACACACTCAGATTCAAAACCTGCATCCTTCACATACACACACACACACACACTGCAATCATCATAAAAACATCAGAACACACTTTTATGATCAAGTCCCTAAAATCACCTGAGTGCTCTCTAAGCATTCACATTTCTGGGGTTAAAATGGATAGTTCATCCCCAAAAAAACTATTTTCTGTCATCTTTTACTCACCCTCATGAGATTTTTTTGAGATAACTAGTTTCCGTTCCCTTTGACTTTCATTGTATTTTTACATTTTTTCCATGCAATGGAAGTCAATATTCAAGTCGTGTTTCCATCACCCTGTTTTTATGTGCATTTTGAAGTATCACATCAGAAACGAGTGATGGAAATGCCAAAATTTTGGGGGAATTTGAGGTGACTGAGGTGGTTTTTGAGCTGTGCGAAAAAGAGTTAATGCGAAAAATGGGAGATGGAAACGCATTTTGCAAATACATTCCTCCACACGCACCAAAAAAGTCATGTGACTTTGTGCTATGGGTTGGGACAATTTAATTAACCAGCGGACCAAACTCATTGCACAGCATCTGAAATGCCTGAGCAAAGTCGTCAAATTAAATCTGTATAATCGCCTCCCAAAACTGTCTTACAAGACTTCAAAAAATAGTTGCCATTCACCTCATCCGCAGTGACAACATTTATTGTGTTTTGTCTGCTCTTTTTGAGGTGCAAGTAATTTATTATATATGAAAATTATTATATTCAGTGGCTTCTCCTACTTTTCTTAGTGATATTTAGTGCCAGTTAATCAGGAAGTGACAATTTTGTGCTCTTTGACTCGCAAATGTTTTATGCAATATTCCAATTTTGCGCATAGGATTGGATGAAAACCCGGTTAGTGAGAACTGAAAATGTTTATCTATCAACATTCTTCAAAATGTATTTTTTTCTTCCATAGAAGAAAGAAAGTCATACAGGTTTGGAGCAACGTAAGTGTGAGTAAATCATGACAGAATTTTCATTTATGAGTGGAATATTCCTTATAACGAAACCTTCAAATGTCACTGTGGATAAAAGCATCTGCTAAATGAATGAACTTAACTCATTTTGTTAAAATAACCATAAAAATTCCTTAAATAACTTAGATTTTACAAATTTTACAATATACAATGACTTGGATGAATAAAAGCTTTCAGAAACGTTAGACAAACAAGCTTTCTTCCTTCTGAACTTTCCTGGCTTCTTAAATGATTAAATCTCCAGCCCCAAATCAATAACCAATTTCTTAACCAATTAATGTGCTTGTATCTAAATCAAGCCAATAGGACGGGGCGCAGCACGCAGAAAGTGCTGATTCACTCATGCCTGCCTGTCCTTCCTCTCTGATGAGCTGAAGTATGAAACCTGAGCTCTAGTAACACTGTGTCCTAAAGCCCAGATGAAAATCATACAAAATGCAAGGACACGCTGCACTGCAGTGGCACAGCAGCTTTTTAATTACTTTTTTACATTCACTGCATTATGGAAAATTGAAAATAAAAACTGAAAAATGTTCTTGAAACCTTAAAAAAAAATAAATCGGGAATTCAGTAATGTACATTTTATAAAAAAGAAAAAATGCAAATTAAACTGAATTTAGTTAGAAAAATGCAACATAGAAGCATTTTCATGAGTTGAAACGGAGTGGATTGTTGAAATATTATGATATCATGAAACATTTTCTCGCAGTTTCCATCACTTCTTAATCCCTCCTCCCAGTCTCTCTTTTCATCCAGTGTGATGTGTGTGCATTACACTCACCTTGAGCGGTGCCGTTGGGACCCCATGCCCAGCGCTTATTCCTGTTTTCCAGCTGCAAGCTGCGCTCCAGTGATCTCCTCATTAGAGCTTCCAGACGCTCCTGTGTGTGCCGTTCCAGCACAGGAAACACCAGACACTCACTTCACCAGTGGACATTTACACCAACAACATCAGTATAACCACAACGGGTGCAGATATATGCACTGACAGAAGAATGATCTTCATCTACACTACCCATAATTCCATATGATTGCCTAAATACACTACTGTTCAAAAGTTTGGGTCAGTAAGACTTTTATTTATTTATGTATTTATTTGAAAAAAAAAAAAAATAATACTTAGAGTTGAAGTCAAAAGTTTACATATACCTTGCAGAATCTGCAAAATGTTAGTTGACCAAAATAAAGAGGGATCACACAAAAAGCATGTTATTTTTTATTTAGTACTGACCTGAATAAGATATTTCACATAAAAGAGAAAATAATAGTTGAATTTATAAAAACGACCCTGCTTAAAAGTTAACATACACTTGATTCTTAATGCAGTGTTATTACCTGAATGATCCACAGATGTTTTTTTTGTTTTGTTTTTTTTTGAGTGATAGTTGTTCATGAGTCCCTTGTTGTCCCTGTTGTGCCCACTGTTCTTCAGAAAAATCCTTCAGGTCCCACAAATTCTTTGGTTTTTCTGCATTTTTGTGTATTTGAACCCTTTCCAACAATGACTGTATGGTTTTGAGATCCATCTTTTCACACTGAGGACAACTGAGGGACTCATATGCAACTATTACAGAAGGTTCAAATGCATTAAGAGAGGAGGGGTGAAAATCATTTGAATTTAACTTATTTTGTCTTCTGGGAAACATGTAAGTATCTTGTGCAGCTTTTGAAGGGCAGTACCAAAAGAAAAAAAAATATGATATTTAGGAAAAATAAGAAAAATGTACATCTCCATTGTGTTCAAAAGTTTACACCCCTGTTTCTTAATGCATCATGTTTCTTTCTGGAGCATCAGTGAGCATTTGAACCTTCTTGTAATAGTTGTATATGAGTCCCTCAGTTGTCCTCAGTGTGAAAAGATGGATCTCAAAATCATACAGTCATTGTTGGAAAGGGTTCAAATACACAAAAATGCTGAAAAACCAAAGAATTTGTGGGACCTAATTTTTATAAATTCAATTATTATTTTCCCTTGTGGACTATATGTAGACATCTTTTTGTATGATCCCTCTTATTGTGGTAAAATAATTAACATTTTGCAGATTCTGCAAGGTGTATGGAAACTTTTGACCTCAACTGCATATTCACCAAGGATGCATTAAATTGATCAAAAGTGGCAGTAATGAAATGTAAAATGTTACATTTCAATTTTCAATTTCAAACAAATGTTGTTCTTATTTATCAAAGAATTCTAAAAAATATGCTTAAAATCCAAAATATTAAGCAGCACAATAATGAGAAAAAAATGTTTCTTGAGCACCAAATCAGCATATTAGAATGATTTATAATGTGACACATGTGACTGGAGTAAAGGCTGCAGAAAATTCAGCTTTGCCACCACAAGAATAAATTACATTTTAAAATATATTAAAATAGAAAACAGTTATTTTAAATTGTACACTCTAAAAACTGCTGGGTAAAATATGGACAAACCCAGCGATTGGGTTGTTTTTTAGAGAAGTTGGGTTACTACATAGAAAGTTGGGTTACACATTTAACCCGACCGCTGGGCCAAAACAACCCAGTCGCTGGGTTTGTCCATATTTTACAAGTAGTACTCACTGCAGAGCCAAATGAGCTCCAGCTCCCCCTCTCTGGATGTCCAGCTCCACCTCTGTGTGAACTAATGGGTGGAGTTATGTTTAGGGTAGGGTAAGGGGTAGAGTTAGGGTGTGGTTAGGTGTCCATCTCCATCCATTACCTCCAGCGAGGGGGAGCTAGAGCTCCAGCTCCTCCCATTTGGCTCTGCAGCGAGCACCCTCTCATATTTTACCCAGGGCTAGGTTGTTTTTAACCCAGCAGTTTTTAGAGTGTAGTAATATTTTACAATATTGCTGTCTTTTTTGTGATTGAATCAATGCAGTTTTTGTAAGAATAAGAGACTTGTTTCAAAAACATTTAAAAAAAAAATAAATAAATAAATTGAACTGACCCCAAACCTTTGAATGGTAGTGTAGTACCAAATCACAGACTCAAGTACTAACTAATACCTTAATATCCTTTATTAAGTTCTAACTTATTCTCTTCTACAGATACGGCACTAATAGGCACCACATGATCAGCAAATTGCATACTCAAATATTGACATGGCAATTCATAATGCAAATTTCAGCCATTTACGCTTCCATTTGTATTTGCTTTGAATCTGAAAATGTTTCCAGCAACATTTGTTGAGTCCAGCATCACCTCCCCCACATGCCACCTTGTTCCTCTTTCGTTCTTAGCCCACTCCTTTTCAGGATCAGCCTTTCCAAAAAGAACATAGTTGTGAAAGCTGACTGCGTGGCAGATGAAGGCCATGTTTGAGAAGAATAATGAATCCACAGCCCAGCGAGAGACGAGGATTAAAATAAAGTCTGATCTGATCTGGCCAAATCCCTCTGATTGGAGAAGTATCACAAGCCACGGCACCCAGTAAACACTCACAGGCTCATAACAGATAAATGAGTGTGTAAGAATAGTGTCTGCCCTGTGGGTGGGTGATATTACATGGCGAGGCAGGAATTCATTGCCATAGATACAGTGCAACTGCTGAAAATGTCATTTCACACAATATAAAAAGTGATTTTTTTTTTTTTCTTAAATTCAGATGGTTTTGCATTGCACCATATGAATTTATTTTCAATTTTCAATGCCGAAGTGCCCTAAAGCTATTGGAAGTGACAAAGGATGTTTTAATTTATTGGCCAGACTGAATGATTATCAGATTGTGGCCTGACATCTGGCATATCAGTGCTGTTAGAGAAAATAGCATTTGAAAGGTCAAGGGAAGAATAGCATCTTAAATGAATAGAAAAACAGTGTCTGCTCTTTCATGACTCCGTGCTCAGACAGTGAGTCCTAGAACAGGTACATCTGACTATGGATCTCTGACCTTCTCCTCCTCTAGCTGCTGTCTTCTCTTCTCCTCCACGGCTGCTCTGCGAAGCTCCTCCTTCTGTCTCTGCTCCTCCAGCCGCTTCCATCGCTCCTCCACCGTCTTCTCATACTGCAGCTGTGCCCGCCTTTCTTTCTCCTTTATAGCTTGCTCCCGTGCAGCTGAGAAAGAGAGCAAGAGAAACTATTGGCTCCATAGTGGCTTGTTATGAAACAACACCATCAAATTCAAAGCTCATTATCGTTGTTACTGACAGCTTCAGCAATTTTGAGGCTGTTCTCACGGGGAACGACTAAATATAAATGGGACAAAATGGTTTTTAGCACCTTTGGCAATTAGCGTTGAGTTGAAAAAAATGTTTTGTGACCCTTGAGCACCGCATCTAGCGTGCTGTGAAAATCACCACATCATGTGCAATGCAATGCACGACCACTACTGACACACAGTACATTTAATGTCAAGCAATTGCAATTTTGATTTAAAGAATTAGTTCACTCCTGAATTCAAATTTCCGGATGATTTACTCACTCTTATGTCATCCAAGATCTTCATGTCTTTCTTTCTCCCGTCGAAAATAATTTAAGGTTTTTAAGGAAAATATTCCAGGGCTTTTTTCCATATAGTAGACTTCAATGTGGATCAACATGTTGAAAGTCCAAATTGCAGTTTCAATGCAGCTTTAAACGACTCTACACAATCCCAGCCAAGGTATAAGGGTCTTATGTTGTGAAATGATTAGTCATTTTCTAAAAAAATATACTTATATACTTTTTAACCACAAATGCTCATCTTGCACTAGCTCCGTGTCCATGTTGGAAAGGTAATGGGTGACATAGATGGAAGTACCAACCCAGTGTTCACAAATCGAACATGCAAAGAAAGTCAAACGCCCTTTCCAAAAAAAGGTAAAATGACGATGTTGGACGATTTTGAATCTGGTGGAGAAAATGAGATGGAGTTTTTCACCCTACCCTACCTTTTCCAGTGTGATTACATCAAGTGTGAAGTTGTAGCGCACGTCACAGAGCTAGTGCAAGGTAAGTATTTGTGGTTAGAAAGTCTATACATTTTTTGTTTTAGAAAATGACAGATTGTTTTGCTAGACAAGACCCTTATTCCGTGGCTGGGGTCGCATAGAGCCCTTTGAAGCTGCATTGAAACTGCGATTTGGACTTTCAACCCAATGATCCCCATTGAAGTCCACCAAATAGAGGAAAATCCTTTAATGTTTTCGTCAAAAACCTTAATTTCTTTGCAACTGAAGAAAGACATGAACATCTTGGATGACATAGGGGTGAGTAAATGATCAGGAAATTATAACTCAGGAGTGAACTAATCCTTTAGTCATTACTGTAGCTCAAACAGTAACTTGTAACACCATAATTACATGTTCAATTTCCAAGAAGCATGAACTGATAAAATACAGATCTTCAAAGCAAAGTACGTTGATTTGAATAAAAGCATCTATCATGCATAGATTAAACCTTTTTTTTATATTCTTCTAAAATCTTAGAATCGCCCCTGTGAGTCACTTATTTGAATTCACTGCACCCACACATTCAGAGACACGAACAGACACGCTTACCCAAACTCCTCTCCCTCTCCTCACGTCTCTCCTTGGCAAGTCTCATTCTATCATCTGTCTTCAAATAGCCCTCCATATCTTTGACACGAAAACAAAGGAAAAAAGACACTTTATCTCTTTAGACATTTTTTACACTGCTTGAGGTTTAAGCTGTTTTTAGACACACAATCAGATGAGATGGAAGACGTCCACTCAACAACAACAGAAAAAGTGGGACTTACATTGTTTACCTGCATGTGCGTTGGTGTTGGCCGGATGGCGTGAAGGTGAAGCGTGCCCGTTGGTTTGAGTTTTCTTTTCAGTGACGGTGGGTGGGGTCAGAGCATCAGCTTTAGAAAGGATGAAGGAGAAAATGATATTAAGTGAAATTTAAAGTTCAGTCATTAGTACCCATGGTAAAATTAAAATCAATAATATAATATAGCATAATATAATAAAATATTCTATACATATATATATATATATATATATATTTACCTTTTTTGTTTACTACTGGCCTGAATAAGATATTTCACATAAAAGCATTTCCATATAGTCCACAAGAGAAAGTAAGTTGAGTTTATAAAAGTGACCCCGTTCAAAAGTTTACATACACTTGATTTTTAATACTGTGTTGCCTGAATGATTTTTTAAGTGATACTTGCTCATGAGACCCTTGTTTGTCCTGAACTGTTAAACTGCCTGCTGCTCTTCAGAAAAGTCCCACAAAAGTCCCACAGCATTATTCTGTATTTGAACCCTTTCCAATAATGACTGTATGATTCTGAGATCCATCTTTTCACACCGAGGACAACAGAGGGACTCATATGCAGCTATTACAGAAGATTTAAATGATCACTGATGCTCAAGAAGGAAAAACAATGCATTAAGAGCCAGGGGTGTAAACTTCTGAACAGAATGAAGATGTGTACATTTTTCTTATTTTGCTTAAACATTATATCTTTTCATTTAGTACTACCCTTCAGAAGCTACAGAAGATGCTTAGATGTTTTCCAGAAGACGAAATAAGTTAAATTTACCATGATCTTCAAATTCAAAAAGTTTTCACCCCCAGCTCTTAATGCGTCGTGTTTCCTTCTGAAGCATCAGTGAGTGTTTGAACCTCAGTAATAGTTGCATATGAGCCCCTCAGTTGTCCTCAGTGTGAAAAGATGGATCTCAAAATCATTCAGTCGTTATTGAAAAGGGTTCAAGTACACAAAAATGCTGAAAAACATTTTATATACACTTTTTTTTAAAGTAAATATGGTCTTACTGTGTTTTATAGAAGGGCTGCCTTGGTTGGTTTTCTGGTGAGTTGGTGATGGATGGCCATTGCTTTGAGGTCTCTTTTCTGGAGTTAAAGGTGACGTCATTACTTTAGTGCCTGCTGAGAAAAAAAAAGTGATGAAATCAGTGATGGAAACTGATGGAAATGGCAACCTTCGGTGTTGAGAAGACCTTGACATACATAGCTGGCCTTGTTAGAAAGAGATATTATATCGGAGTTATAAAGACTAACACACTTATTTGTATATAAAGGGACACAAAACAGAGCATTACAGAATTACTCTTGAACAAATTGAGGTAGACATAGTGTTCATTTCTGTTCTGAGTCAAGGACAAAGAACAGACCATTGATTTATTGTAGACTGGATTATAAATTTGAAACTGTGGCCTAGTTATTTCTGCTTCACCTATATGCTCAATCAGTCATTTCACGGACACATTCACATAACACAGTCAGACATTATGTCATTTATCAACATATAAACACTCACTGCAATAAACAATCCACTGACAATCAATATATTAGGCAGATTAGTGCAGAACAAATTTGCATTTTGTGCCTTGAAGGGTACAGTGGGCTCTAAAAATAAACTATTAAATACCAAAATGGTTCAGACAGAGCAGTGAAAATGCATTGTTTCATGTCTTTTTAGTTCAGTTAAGTTCAAGTTCCAACCTCCTTTCCTTCCTCTGCATGACGTGTCTTTTAAATAAACTGCTCACTCATGATGGTGTCCTTTGTCTGCTCCCTTTCCTCTTTCTCTCTGCTTACCTAACTCTATTCCCAAAACACACATAAGCTCTGCTATAAGAAGCAGAGTGGACATAAAGCTGACTGAGAATGTGTGAACTGAATGTCATATAGTTCCATGAACAATGCAACACAGCATCACAACTAAAAATAGTCATACCACATTCATGCAGAAAACTCCAGTGGATTTTGCTCTAGGTTATCGGAGCGTCTACAAGACCATGAATAAATATCAATATACAGAGAAAGAGGCAGAGAGAGAGAAAACTCCAACTGCTCACATCTGAACACTTCTTGTTTGCCTACACCAACATTTGCAGTGCCTGATTTATGGTTGCCAGGTCCTTGCCATGTCACCCACTGTTGGTTCATTATAGACCAATTCAGCGTTTGCAAATAGTAGTGATGTTTTTTGTGGGCAGAGCCTATGTGGTGGCAGAAAATGAGAGTTTTCAAGTAGAATTCTATGGAAGCCATGGAATAAAAGAAGAAAAAGGGTAAATTTGAGTTTATATTTCAAAATTCAGACTTTATTCTTGCAATTCCAAGATTATGTCTCACAATTCTGATAAGAAAAATCAACTCGTCATTCTCTTATCAGAATCATGAGTTTATAACCCACACTTCAATTGACAAACTCACTACTGTAGAGTTAAATCAAGTTATAAAGTCCAAAATACAAGATATAATTTGCAAGGAAAAAAAGTCAAAATTGTGAGATAAAATATGTAAATGTAAAAAATTATAGGGTAATTCCATGCATATGTCAACCTTACTATGAAAAAATAAATTTCGTACCAAAGGTTTTTATTATACTGACAGCACAGATGTCAACATTTGGTGGTTCAAATACCCATGTGAGGTCACTCTTAAAGTTTCTAAAGCATTTTTTTATTATTTTTAGTGCATGATTTTCCATAGTCTGGTAAGTGCTATTTTTAGGCTTGTCACATCCATAACAGTACATATTCCTCATAAATAGACATATCAAAATTAAAATAAAGTAACAATGATATGTTCTGTGAAGAGCCATCGCTTCTCTACTTGTTGGTTATTATTGCGTCTGGTTTGTGCATTTTAATTCGCAGAAGTCCTACAAAGTATGCAGTGTTTCAAAAATGTTGTCTTTTTTTGTTACATCCATAACGCATGATTATTTGCCTTTTTTAACACAGAAAACTTGTGCATAGTCTGATATTTTTCTGATGTTTAGATTCTATGAAAAAGGGTTTATTAAAATATAAACAGATGGTTCAGTATATTGGTAACATACATTCTCTTAGCATTTATGCCACATCCATAACGCTGGATTTGACCTATAGGTTAAATAGCATTTCATGCTGTAACTGTAAGTCTAATATAATATGTCCCATATGAACTGCATATGTGAATATTATATAGACCTATTATTTAAATCAAATTCAAGTTTTTAAAAGTAATCAAAGCAGGTTTCATCCATAAGTCTGTCTGTTTAAACGTCTGCATTTAGCTTCAAATGGAGTGTTTGACGACAGTATTCTATAAAAAATGATTTGCTTTCCGATTCTGAAATCCAAAGGCACAACATATTTTTTCTCTTATTCCATTAATTTTACCCATTTCCTTCCATTTGTTACCAGTGCTTTTCTGCCACCGCAATGCATGCACAGCTGCAAGTGACTTAACTGTGACATCTACTCCAAATTGATCTATAGATCTCTTCATTTACTGTACCGCAACCCATATGACAATAATGAAGTGTAATAACTAAACAAAGCATGTAGAGCATACAATATACTTTCAGTCCTCTAAAGATATAAGTACTGATGTGATTTGAAATTCTTGCCAATGAAACAACCAACCATCACAGCAGCTAAGCTGATCAAATTTCTTAATGTTTCTAAATATGACTTTTAGATAATTATATCTTTATATATCTGCTTTATGTTCATGATTTGGAGATAAACAGTAAGAATGGTATCAATAAAAATAGAGAATCTCTTGAAGGAAACATTGAAAGAAATCATATTAAGACTGACCTTACTTTGCTTATTCATATTAATATAATAAAAATAATACAATAGTAATAAAAATGTATTGTTTCATTTGCACATGTACACACACCTATATGTATATCTATATTAAGTAGAATGCTTATATTATTTATGCTTATGTAAACCAATTTATCCTACACTTGTCAAACGCAAGTGTGCTACAATGATCTGTCAAAATGTGTCAAAATTCAGGCAAGGTTTGGACACAAAAGTAACATGCAGTAGGACAGGGACAGTTCTGCAGTTGCCGCTTATATCACATACTACTGAAGCAGCTCCTGAGCCGGATGTAGCTCCTCCATCGATTTTCCATTAAATTAATTTCGCAAATGGACGTGGTTTAGTCTTTACGGCTCTAATCTCATCAGAGTTTGACTTCATCGTGTTGGGCGGTGCTCGCCCTGTCAACTTTCGAGAACCTCCCATGCCATGAAAATACAACGCAGTACAGAAATAATGGACTTGCCCCATCTGACGACGACTGACAAACAAACAATAAACCCCTGCACCGAGGCGCGCCGGCAAATGTCTGCAAAAGACAGGCTAAACTTAAATAAAAAAATAAATTAAAAAAGTAAACGTAATGAATGAAAAGCCCGATGGCCCGATGTAAACGCGTGATAAATCTTGATCTGTAGCGTTTTTTGTCTGCCAGGTCAGACAGCAAGCTTTAAGCTTTTGAGAAGGAAATGATTCGACTGAGCACGTCATTGTTCTTCATCGCCCCACTGTAAGCATGGAAATATGAGTGTGTAAGCAATTCATTGTCCTACTCATTCAATACTCAAGCTAACAAAACACCGCAGGTACGTTTACTAAATTATTAACGGAATGTTACCTTTCCGCAAGTCGCTCACCTGTCGTTGCACTGACAGCGGTGTTGACAGCGTTCTCCGCCATCTTCGTGGTCCACAGGCGGCTCTTCCAACCGCAATGTCACGGAGAGAGCCGCAGCAAAACGCTACCCCCCAAAAATTCAAGCCAAGAGAAACAGCATAGCCAGCTCCTTCCTGGAGTGCCGCTGCGCTACCGGGACCCGATCCGCTTTCCACAATCTCAGCAGAATGCGCTATGTGGCGCTATCGCAGATTGTTAGGTTTGCAGTGATATACTGATTGAGAGTAAAGTTAGTCTCCCTCGGCAGTCAGGACTATTCTTACCAGCTGTCCGGTAAAGAGAATAGTCGCGGTTGTTGAGAGTCCAGATAGAGAGGCTGGACAGCGCAGTAGTGCTGAAACGCTGGAGTGACGTCATCCACAGCGGCGAAAACGACGACAATGAAAAGGATTTATTAGGTCTAAGAGAAACAAACGACTGCCCACGTGCACATGTTCACAAACAAAACTTTTCAAATTACACATTTAAGCGAATCAATTATTTTAAGGCACAGCCTTGGACACATTTTATTTGATAACTGTTTTATTTCCAATTTGGGTTTGTGTATATGTTTTGTTTTTTAAACTAACTTTTTTAAGGCATTGTTAGATGCCAGTGTTTCCTGTCATAGCTATGCAAAGATTTGATTTCAAAAACAGTATCATAGCTATTAAACCATTTCTTGTTGATCAAAAGTAATCATTAATAAGTGATGTATAATTGTCCATAAAGGCTGGAAATGAAAAACTATTTATATTCAGGTGTGCATAATTATTAGGCCCGTTATTTTTACAGATAAAATGAAATAAAAAAAGAGATTTAACTCAAAAATTAATAAATGCCCATGAGAAGGATACAATACTAATCCAATGCTAGAATTTGCAAAGTTAAGGCATGACCATTGGACAGCAAAATGCTCATTGGGTCAGGAGGGTCAGAAAAAAACAGGTGGAGATGAAAAGACACGTCAACTGCAAAAGAATTAAGAATTAAGGTGAAGAATTAGACGTGAGACCATCATGAACGAGTCTTCAGCGCCACCATTTTCCAGAACTCCAACCTACCTGGAGTCTCCAGAAGCGCAATGTGTCAGGTTCTCAGAGACTTTGCTTGGGTAAAAAAATAAAATAAAATCCTTGAATAACATGCTAAAATGTTGTGAAATACATTAATACTTATATATATACACATATATATATATATATATATATATATATATATGCTTTATAGACAGATAAGTTGAGAGTGACTCTTGAAGGACCAGCATCACTTCCTCTTGTACCAGTTTCAAGAATTTATCTTTCAGAATCTAGCAGTAAGTTTAGGGAGTGCATTTTTAATCTATCTCCTATCCTGAAAAGTCTGTATATCCTAAACTGTAATTTATTTTGATATAGACAGACATATTGTGGAAATATTACGTGCTAAAATGTTAACAGCGAAAAAAAAATAAAATAAAAATTGTGTCAGTGCTTACCTTATTACATGGGCTCTATAGAGAGTAGAAATTTTCATGCGTTGTTTCATGGTCTGTGAGAAAACGGAAAATGAGTAACAGCAAAAAGGTTAACTTTTTGCTTGTGTACATTTCAAGTGACTTAAAACATCCAAAACAAACTTACTTTTCGACATTTTTCCAGATCAACAAGCAGGCAACATACATTCGCGAGCTATATTTGTCCATTCAGTCCCATTCATGAATATGCAAATAACAACTGGGACATTGGGATTTGAATTGTAACACGTAGATTCTTGATAAACAGTGTAAACACGAACACTTTTGTGTGAAAAGCCTAATTTACACTTCGAAATTGCTCCAAAATAGGTCAAATGAAACACTTAGAAGCAAACACTGCATCACAGGTACTGTAGCCTATCTAAAAGCGACGTTTGAGGTTAATGCTGTCTCGAAGGGTACTGAATAACCGGTTGCTCTGTGGAAAGGGGCCATGTGATATGGATAAAACGTGGCAGTCCGATACAGCCAGAGGGTCCAAATGAAATGGGTCAGTACGACTTCTCTAGCAAAGCAACGTGCTCAGACAGGGAGCCCAGCAGTAGAAAAGATCGACTCCAGAGAACATCCAAACAACTTTCAACTGCGTGACCAAACTAAGGTCTAAAAATCTAACTCTACAAAGAATTCGAAAATGTCTAACACTTATCTAGGCTAATGCTGTTTTTAGGACAGAAAATGATCAGAAGTGTCTATCTAAGGTTATTATGACTGGACAGTTTGTATTCAATGTATTATTAGGAAACAAAGAAATTAGATAATAGTAGTTTCGCCCCTATTGCCAACTAGTGGAGAAAATAAGTTACTGCTACTTCCATTGCGTACAAACTGAAGGGGGACAACAACAAACAACAAAAAAAAAAATAAAAATATATATTTTTTATTTCAGGCACAGCAGAAATGCATGCAAATGCCACAAGGAAGAGACAGTATAAACGGAGAAAATAAAATACAGAATAAAGAAAGCAAATATACAAGAAATAAAATTCAGTCCAAACAGATAAAAGGCTCGACTTTTTATTGTAAATTCTGGATTTCTTTGCATTTTAAATTCCACCGCATACAGTGGAATACAATATAAATACTTTAAAACCATAACAAAACTATGCAGTCTATGTTGTGTAGTTGTCATTAAATGTGAAGAGAGCGATTTATGTGACAGTCTGAATGCTCAGAGAAGCCTTGTAGTGAGATTATGCGGTGGAGAGAGAGAAACAGATAGAGATAAGCAATAAGCCTCTGAGTGTTTCTCCGAGAGAGGTTGCAGAAGGATTTGGGGCATCAGTAATGCCCAAGTTGCAATTTTTCCCCAACAAGGAAGTTTTCTCTCCTCTCAGTGTAAACAATATAACCCACCAGCAGGCATGACTCAGATCTGTGGGAGAGGGCAGAAACAAACACGTCAAAATACAGGTTTTCCAAACACTTAAGTATGTTGTTCTAACCTTAAAAAGAGATGCTCGAGAGACCAGAGCAGTCAGACAAAGGAATCTTTTATAACATTAGATATTACATTACTGTCACTGTGCAATTGAACATGTCCTTGCTGAATAAAAGTATTGATTTTACATTTCACACACAAAAAAAAAAAAAAGACAAAAAAAAAAAAAAAAAAAAAAACCTCTTGAGCATAGTGTATCAGTTTTATAGTACAGTAGAAATCGAAGCACTTCGATATTTTGTCACTTATAAAAAAAAAATAAATAAATAAATAAATAATAAAAATAAAAATCATGATAAAAACAAATCAAACACTTACGTCATCAATGTCCTCATCGTCACTCCCAATATCATCAAACTGAATCTCATCATCGTCTCCAGGTCCAAATGTGTCAGTTTCATTGATTTTAGCTGCAGGAAAAAATCAAAGAGATCAGCCAAGAGTCTTTACTTGCGTATATCCACATCATCTGACACTTACAATCGTGGGCGATTTGTTTTAGTGCCATGACATTTCCATAAAACATTTCCAGTAAACAGAAAACCTAAGTGAGGCCAGTTTGAGACTCACCGTGTTCTGGAAGCTCTCCGTAGGCTTTAAGACTGCGGGCCTCATCTGCATTGTACTTTAAAATGACATCTGCTTTGGTATCCTGTGAAATACACATTTAAGAATTCAAAAACCTTTATTTCATAATAAAACATCAAATGATAAGTTGCAAAACAACACAAACAAAGAAAACCTACCTGGTAATCTCTAAGTCCAACAAGAATTATGTCAGATGTGTTGATCCAAACCTAAAGGAGATGTGACAATATGTTTAATACTTGGGCTAGAAAAAACAATTGGGTAAATTGTGTCCTTTTTAGGTTTTCTTCTAGGCAAGCAGAGAGAAAAAAAAAAAAAAGAGAAGTATCAAATTATCTATAACATACAGCCATTGAAATAATGACAGTCATTCAGATCCATGAAGGTTATGATAGGGTTATAATTAACAATATCATACCTTTTTCCGGAGCTTTCCTCGAATGTGGCAGAGCCGCTTGATGCCATCAAAGCACATGGCCTCTAGTCGTCCATTTCCCAGCATTTTTATCACCTGAGCATATTCTAGCACAAGACAAGGGTAATTATTGGATAAACTGGTTTCATTTATATTTATATTTATAGATTTAATTTTTTTGGAGACTTAATTAATAAGTTTGCTAGATAAGGCAGACATAATGTGCGGAGCAGTGGCATGCCAGGACCAGAATTAAGAACCACTGATTTAATGCAGCCTTGCTGAATAAACGTTAAAAAAAATAAAAAAAAAAAAATAAAAAAAAAAATAAAATATATATATATATATATATATATATATATATATATATATATATATATATATCTTACTGACCCCAAGCCTTTGAGTAAGAGTGATGTGGAGAAAAATGTCATTTATTTGCACATATCCACCTTTTTCTTAACACGGAAGTCTTGCCAGACTGAAGTGGCGCTTTACATTACCAGTTTCTGGTTTCTAGTGAAATTAACATTTTCCGATTTTCCAGTTTATTAACATAAACCTGCACTTTTTTTTTAGTTATTCTGGAAAAAAGTATAGTTCAGTCAATCTTTTTTACCCCATTTTAACATGGATTTATATGGGGACCAGAACACGAAAGCACCCAAATGGAAGTTAGCATCCTTCATGGCGCCAATCATCGGTTACTCAAGAAAAAGGTGGATACAGAGGGCCAAACTATTTGTAGATTTGAATTCTATCCCACATATTGTTGATATTTACTTACCCTGTCCATCCTCCTTGAAAACCAGCTCTCTCTTCTCTGATTCGTTCTCGTTCTTACCACGCCGCCGATTCTTACCTCCTTTACCTAAAGAAATTAAATAAGGACTGTAAATTATCTTGTACGCAACAAGTAGATATTATATTTTTCCCTGTATTTCAGTTTCCTCTCTCATCTATGATACCATCTTTTCCAAAAGCTACAACCCAAAATTTTGGATTCAATTAAAACCAAGAGACACTTGTACTACTATTTACATACGTGACTCACTGTATACATAGTAATATGGCTGATAGGGATTTATTTTTATCTCTAAATATTCAAATTAACCCCATAAAGCCTACTGTATCATACTCTAAATTATACAAGCATTTTGCCCTCTGATAGTTTAATGGTATATACTTTTTTTAGTAAGCAAAAGGCCTTTTAGTATAATTCTAAAAAAAACGTCTCCCTCCGGGTTGTGCTACATGTGCCTTTTCGCTATGAAATCTTAAACATAAATAACTTTTATATTGTTAGGAATATTTCAACATGAACATTTACTGGACTGAAGCAATGATCCATAATAGTAATTGTTACATTTTTAGCACCTTTCCAAAGCCCAAGGTTGCTTAACAAATTTATCATTTAATCATTTAATTAAGTTGCTTTATGTTTTGCACCCACAATAAAAAAATACTACAGAGCACTGATAATAAAATTAAGCATTAAATATCACCTTTCTAAGACATATTTAGAAATGTAGAGTGACAACTGATATTGATATTTATGAAATTATCAGTATTTGAGTATTTAATTTGGCCATATTAAAAAAAAAAAAAAAATTGCATATTTTTGCTCAGTTTGGAAAAGACTGATGTATCAAATATGTGAGCACAAAACCAATCTTAAGTAGCACATGCATATTTGTAGAAATAGCCAAAAATACATTGTATGGAAATTATCGCCTTTTCTTTTATAGCAAAAAAGAATTAAGATAATGCGTAAATATTACGTTCCATGTAGATATTTCGTAAATTTTGTGCAAATATATCAAAACTTAATTTTTGATTAGTAATGTTCCTTGCTAAGAACTTCATTTGGACAACTTGAAAGGCGATTATTCTCAATATTTTGATTTATTTTGCACCCTCAGATTCCAAGTTTTCAAATAGTTGCATCTCTGCCAAATATTGTCATTTCCAACAAACCATACATCAATGGAAAGCTTATTTATTCAGATGCTGTATGAATTTCAATTTTTTTTTAAAATTGACCATTATGACTGGTTTTGTGGTCCAGGGTCACATCTTATATAAATGGTCCAAAACACTGTTTCAGTTAAATTAATTTTTCTCACTATTATTTCATGTCAAGCTTTAACCAGGTCAACCATAAATTCACACATTGTGCATGATAAAATGACTGTTTATAATGAATCAATTATCAGCATGACAATGATTCAGCCATTACACACAAAAGGCAGTTTGATCAGAAGTGTTTGCTTTTCTGTAGACCGACAAAAGATATTTACAAAATCAGAGGGAGATAATAATTCCTTATATAATACAGTTTTGGAATAATATTGTGGAGAATATACCTTGCGAGTTGCCTCATAAATGTCTGCTTACCAATAAAGTAAAAGAAATAACATTTAAGTGGATTCATGAACGTTACCCGACTACAGTCAGAAAATTTAAGTTAATTGCTGTTTTCGTCATTCTGCTAAAGACTTCATTCATTTATTTTGGCAGTGCACCTAGATACAGAAACATTTTGGTCAAATTTTACAATCTTATCTTGTAAGTGCCTTTTATTTTTGTTTTGAAGAGGCTTTCTTTGGATAATCTGAATACCTAAAAGAGAATATTGGGAAATACTACATAGTTACATTTGTGTTTGGTGTTGGCTAAATTTCACATTCATAAACAAATGTTTACTGATCTAAACCTTTCTTTTCTTTATTCAAAGTTGAATAAAACAAGTATCTATTCAAAGTTCTGTTCATTTGAAAGCACTGAAAACTGCATCTTTATATGCGTCCTTTGTGTCATCATTGGATGTTAACTGATTGTATGTATGTTCTTGTATTTTCCTTTTTTTCCTGTTCCTGTATTTTCCTTTATGTTTATAATTGTACTGTTTTGATGTCTGTACTATTTAGTAATTAAAAATGGCAGCTGTCGCCACACACTGGCGTAATGATGCAAACTACAGAAAGTGTACCTGAACAAATCTTTACTGATGGGCAAACTTTCAGGTTATACTCACCAGTGTCAGGATCGTAAAAATATACCACAGCTCAACTAGCGACTAACGTTACCTCTATAAAAGCAACTAGCTTAGCCCACGTGTGAGCCCGTGCTTTGACTGAAAATAGCGCTTGCGCTGGTCACGTTGCCGCCGCATTGCTCGCACAGGCCGGGTGATTAGCGCGAAAGCTAGGCTGAATTCAGCTCCGTTAACAACTACTTATACAACTGAAGGCGTTATATTTCCCTTACCTTTATTCTTTGGCATGTTCGGATTACAAACACTGCTGTCTTCGTTCAGTGATGTCGTATAAGAAAGTATTTGAATAAAGAAATGTTCAATTTCAAAGAGGAGGATGTCAAATAATTTCCCTCTCCCGTTATCGAAAGACTTCCGCCCAAGCAGTAATCTACGCCTGCGCAAAACATGGTTTTACATAAAAACTTTATTTATACTCTCAAAGACACAATTTCATTGGGCTAGAGAAATAGAGCGCCAGAACATGTTCATTGAGGACAATACATTTTCAAGGTTTCAATGCTGATAAGTAATTCGCAGAAAACTTAAGTGTATTGCAAGATTTTACTTAAACTTAATCAGATTGTTTAACACAGGAATTCTCTCAAGCACAAATGTGCTGCAAAAATACATGGCCAGTGTTATACAATAGAGGCCAGGAGATCACCAAGACGTATTTCTCACTTGCACTGTGATTATTAAAATACAGCAGCAACAATAAAAAAGAACAGTTTAACCAATTCATGTAAATTAATTCCAGAACAAGAGGAGGACGTCACCTGTGGCCCAAGTCTCACCAAACATGTGGCCCCACATACAGACATAAACATTAACATAAAAAACAGTTCATTGCCAGGTATAAAAATAATACATTCTGAACAGTCCTTAAAATTATGATTGAGGAAACTGAAACAATCTTGTTTAATATAGCCTGCATATTTCCCTTTAATTTCATGAAGTGAATGAACATAAAGAAATACAAAAAGAGGAGTGTTAGGAATCACTTAGAGTAAGACAGCAGTATATTGGTCATTCCCAGTAAACAGATAAACAAAAACTGCCCTTATATATCCATCAACCATCAGCTCCTACATCATGTTACCATATCCATTATGTAAGATACAGCATACAAGCATTCTCATATAAGTTCTGATGAGTAACTCGTCTTATATGAAGGATATTGTTCTGCTGGAGAGCAAGGAGATTTGAAGAATGAGGTCACTATTTGGATTGCCTTTTTTTGATAATTAAATGCCCTTTAAGACACATGTGCACGACAAAGGGTTTTTGGACCACTTTGCCCGATTAAAACACTATATCAACACGCAATACTTGGTTTGTGACATACACACTACATCTCTAGGGACATATAATGAGGATTGTAAGTTCACTTGCATAGTTATCTTTGATTTCACAAATGGTTTCGAAACCATGTTTAAACACAATCTGAAGTTGCATATAGTGGCATTACTGATGGACAGCTCTTGCTCTTAAAAGGAAAAGCTTGAGTAGGCCATTTCAGCATGTGAGGTCTGTCTTGGAGAGGGTGGGCACAGCTATGATCACATAATGATGCTAGCAATAGCACAGTTCCATGCAGTCGCCAGACATGACATCATCACCACCACCACAATACAGAAAACAAACTCAGTCTCTTAACATCTTACATTATCTTCACAAGACTGACAGAAATACTTTTATATTCATATATAATTCCATATGAAGTACATTTCTAGAGTATTTTCATAAAACAATTACATGAATTTAATATTTTCCTAAGAACTTTGTATAACATTCTACATGATGATGCATCGATGACGAATGACAAGAACTTTAAAAAAAAAAAAAAAAAAAAAAAAGGTTTTTTTTTTTTTGGTATGGGCTGCCATTCCATGACGACAGTAGAACCACCACACATCTCACAAATTTATGTGCCATTTGTAGTTTTTGGGTTAGATCTGAATGCTCACAGGGCGGTTGAGGTTAGTTTTTTGACACCACGGCGCTGAGCGAGTGTGGAGCACCCCACTGGATCCAGTACGGGAGAAACATTTCTGTTCAGGGCTGAATAGGTGGCTGCCATTGCTCCCTGAGATAAAAGGGAAAAATATTAATTAGAATATAGAGTCAAACATAAACATTAAATATTATAATGAAAATGCAGGGCTGTTGGGCTGACAAGGAAACAATGATTCAATTTCAGAACCATTTGTTCATTTCACATTTGAAACTACTGCTGCAAAGCAAACCTTCACTATATGAGGGGCGTCCTGGCGGTTGAGTTGGTACTTTGGTAGCTGGTCCTTGTTGACTATCCATGGGTGACGAAGAACTTGAGCGGCAGTCAATCTCTTATGAGGGTCAACATGAAGCATCTTTGATACCAGGTCCTGTCAACCAAGAGGTTTAAAAGATTATAAATTAAATATAGAAATATAGACACAGAAAATACATTATAATTACAGAATGGAAAATTCAAATACAGAAATATAGAACATATATATTAGGGGTAAAAAGTGTGATAAAAGGAGAGCCTTCAACCTTAGCCTCAAACGATACAGAATTCCAATATCCTCCGGACAGGGAGAATTTCCCACTGCCAATCCGAGCCAGAATCTCTTCCGGCGTATCTTCCGGGCCATTAGCGAATGGAGTGAAGCTAATGAATGGATAAGAGTTGTGAGTTTTCAAAATGACATCAATATGACATCATCGTTTTAGAGAAAAAAAAATAAAAAATCATGATTAGGGATGCAGAATTAATTGAACAATAATGAAATTCTTTTATAAATGGCAGTACATTGAAGCTTTGAAAATAACCATAAACAAACTATACATTAATTGTTTCATTTTTGAAGTGGTTACCTTAACATTTTATTTTAAGAATTAACATCTGTAGATAGTCTAAAGCAAAAGAGTTGTAAAAATTCTGAAATCTTTTAGAGCTCATTATTTGTTTAAAAAAAGTAACGTATTACACATTAATGAATCAATCAGTATGTAAAAGTATTTAATTTAAAAGTGTCATGTTTGGCATATTTTTTTATAGCTTCTGACATTTAAATCAAAACATACTCATGATCTTATGACATCAATTACTGCTTTATTTAATCAGAAACAGTTTAAATGTTATTTGTGTATTTTACTTTCATTTTATTAGAAGTAAGCCAACAGCACCCCCTGCGGAATGAAAACTCCTTACCGAACGGGTATTAGGACCTGGGGAAGGCTGCCGCTGTTGCCACTGCAAGTGCTATTACTGTTTACTCTATTACACACCAAACTCATCATTCTGTATGTGTATTCTCAGATTAAAAAGTGATCCAAAACTCTAATCATAATTCAGGCAAAACTTTGCTTCAAGAATGAGCCACACTGCTGACGTGATTCCAATATCAGTTCGATAATATTGTGCATCCCTAATCATGATACATCATCTATACGCAACATTTAGAGTATTAAGAAAAATGCTAAGACTAAGAAAGTCTGACGTGTATAGTGAGTTAATTTACCCAGTAAGCATTGTATAAAGAAGAACTCCAAGACTCCAGATATCACATGCTGCATCATAACCTTGCTTCTTCAGGACCTGAGGGGATAACACAAACATAAATAATAACAGAGTATTAAAGAGAACTTACAAATATAATATAAATGTAATATAATATAATATAATGTATAATATATATTTCCCCAACTAAAACATATCAAAAGGTACCTCTGGAGCAACAAAGTTAGCAGTGTAGCATGGTGTCATCAGCAGTCCATTTTCTGCTCTGAGTTGTTTGGCAAAACCAAAATCACAAATCCTGATTGATTCTGGGTTGCCCGATTCATCCACATACAGTATATTACTGGGCTTTAAGTCTCTGTGTACTACCTGCAACCAAAGTGGCAATCTATTAACCATGATAAGAAATACACAGTATAAACATGAAACCTAAGTGCATATCTATGAACCATAAAAACTCACAATAGAAATATACATCTAAAGTAGGGATGTCACAATTCTCAAAATAATATTGAACCATTCGGTACGACATCCATGGTTCAATACACACTTGTGAATTGCGTTTTTTTTTTTTAATAAATAACTTCCTTGTTTTATTTCTGTCGGAATTTGGTGTATGTGTGCCCACAATTTCACATGCTGAAATGAGGAAATGCTTAAGTTTGGCAAAGCAACACACGCAGAACATCTTCCATTCTAATGACATGCAATGATAAGCCTTTCTAAACCTGTTGTCCAACAAAAGAGTTATAAAAACAAAAGTTATAAAAAACAACAACAAACTTGTTTTTAATTCACAACATCAGTCGAGTGTTTGAAATAACTTCCTTGTGTGATCTGATGTGGATTCTTATCACAGAATGAGGCAGACCAAAAAATTGCTATACTCATATTTCTATATATGTCGATTAGCAATGACTTATGAAAATACACAAGATGGCTTGAAGAACACAGATAAACCATATATTATTGCAAACGAGTGTTTATTGTCCTTACATTTCATCATTCAAAACGTTTAACGTTATATCTTGTTTTAACTCAGTTACAGCAATAGCGATGCCTTTATCCATTTTAGAGAAGCTGGAGCGGAATGTCATCAGTGATACTACTTTGAGGCATATGTGGATTTTCTGCACGAGGGCACAGAAAAAAATAATAGAAAAAAAATAATACCTCTCTCAAAAGAAAAATTAAGCAGACATATACTAAACTACACGTTTTCCAGTATACAGAGGTTTACAGAGTGATTTGTTAATTTGCTGCAAAAAAAAAAAAAAAAAAAAAAAAACACTGAAGTGGCAAGATATCAGAACCAAACCAAAAACTTGAGGTACGTATTGAACCGTGAACTGCATTGTTGCATCCCTAATCTTAAGTATGTACTTGAATGAATGAATGAATGAATGAATGAATGAATGAATGAATGAATGAATGAATGAATGAATAAAGATACCTACAAGTTTGATTTATAGGGTTAGTTCATCCAAAAAAAAAAATGGTTAGTTCACCCTTATGTCATTCCAAACCTTCGTTCATCTTCGGAACACAAAATCAGTTATTTTTGATGAAATCTGAGAGCTTTCTACCCTGCATAGACAGCTACGCAATTACCATGTTCAAAGTCCAGAAAGGTTGTAAGGACATCAATAAAATAGTCCATGTGACATTAGTGATTCAAACTTAGTTTTATAAAGCTATGAGAATACTTTTTGAGTGCAAAGAAAACAACAGCAATGACTTTATTCAACAATTTCTTTTTCTTCTCTTCTAGCACGGCAGCTCCTGCATCAGCAGCCCCACAGGCATTCATTGTGGAACTCTCGTGAACGTGTGGCAGAGACTGACACAGAAGAGAAGAAATTGTTGAAAGTATTCTTGTAGCTTTATTAAATTAAGGTTAAACAACTGATGTCACATGTTTTAATGATGTCCTTTCTGGGCCTTGAACGTGGTAGTTGTGTGGCTGTCTATGCAGGGTCAGAAAGCTCACAGACTTCATCAAAAATATCTTAATTTGTGTTCCAAAGATGAACGAAATTTTGGAACAACATGAGGGTGAGTAATTAATGACAGAATTCTCATTTTTGGGTGAACTATCCCTGTGTGTGTGAGAATGCTCTTACTCCTTGGGCATGAAGATATTCAACAGTCTTCGTAATGGTGTGCAGGACAGCACTGGCCTCTCTCTCAGAGAAAAACTTTTGTCGGAGGATTTTATCCAGTAGTTCTCCACCTTTCATCAACTCTGTGACCAGGTTTATCGATCGGCCATCATCAAATACCTATAAACCCACACAGACTCAGAATAACGGGAGACAACACCTGGAACATTCCAGGACATTCAAGTATTCTACTGGCACACAAACGTCACTCACGTCTTTCAGAGTGATGATGTTAGGATGTTGTCCATAACGTAGCAGAATTTCAACCTCCTCCGTTGGATCTCTCCTCTCCTTACTGATAATCTGCAATGCAATCAGAACCATTGAAACCAAACGCAGCCTTGGTGAGCAAAAGATTCATCTTTTAAAATCGTATCAACCCTAAACTTTCAAACATCAACTGCCAACACGCCCTTCTATTCACCTTATTTTTCCCGTAAGAGCGGATGTAGCCATTTCTTAATGTAATGTCTCTGGCTTCCGCTCTCATCTGCATCCAGCTATTTTTATCTGTACAAAACAGCTTGTTTTGCTGCTTGATATTGCGAACTGGTGTGTCTTACCATATTATTTTAATGTATTATCTTAATTATAAACACAACAGTTTGTAGTGCAAACAGGTTTACCGTTTACTGCACTTCAATATTCTTCTCGTTATTTCCCTACACCTTATGAACCGGAAGTCTAACACATTACCAGAAAACAGCTTGATTTCGCATTAAAAAATAAGATGGATAAAGCTATAAGAACCATAGTAACAAAACAGATGTAGGGATATATTTACCTTGACTGCATAGTCCATGCCTGTGGTCTTGTGCACACAGCGCTTGCAGATGGAATAGGAGCCCACACCAATGTCTTCCTTAACATCATATACATCCGTGAACTGAAGCGTGCTCCGTTGGGGTTGCTGTGTAACATACATGCATACACTTTATTCCCATGTGTACTGATGTCACAGGTGTGAGAGAGGAGGAACGTGTGAGTGACGCAAGGATACCTGCAGTAGGCCGGTCATGTTGAGGTTGCTCTGAATGGGTGGCTGGCTCTCCTCTTCTACTCCAGGGGCAACAAAGCTAAACCCTCTGAAGAGCTGATGGGCGTTGGCACTGGGAGGGACACCAGGAGAGTCTAAGAGAAAAGAAAAAGTAAACTGAGTACCAATAGTCTGTTGTGATTAGAAAAGCATCTATCGTTAGTAAAAGTGAAGGTTTGCGTGACACACCTCGTGGGGTTTTGGCAGTGAACTCAGAGTCAAAGTAGAATGTGTCATCCGGCCTCTGGATGACTGGTTTAAAGGGAGGATTCACTTCCTTTCTGTATAATTTCTAGAAGAAAAAAAAATGATTCAAAACTAAAGGCATAAAAATTAGGAGAGCACTGATATTTCAATTATGGCTGATACTGACGAGCCAATAGTTATTTTTATGTTATAGCTGTTAAATAGTCATTATTAGAGGTCTATACTATTTTGTCTAAATAAATCAAAAGTATAAATCCTTTTATATATGCCATAAATGAATTTCAACATCACAACATTATAATGTACAGTAGTGTTGGGCAATATGCTCAATTTTCATATCGTCCTATCATCAACCTGTGAGATCGCCGATGAATACATTTCTTACCCCTTATTTACACTGCACACGTCTGCGGCGCGAAGGGGGGCCCTTCCCCCCAAACGAGTTACCGTGCCCCCCTTTTCCATCCTCTCCCCTCCTTGCTGAACGGGATCGATTTCAAAAGTGAAAGTAAAACCGGAAAAACAGCGGGCAAAAGAAAGTGACTGCACGCTTTCGCGAGCGTCACGATTGCACACTTTCGCTTCCCATCCGAAACACCCCCCCGGCTCACCTTGATTTGTTCCTTTGTGTTTATACCAGACACCTCGCGGCACGTTTCTGAAGCGCCCCAAAAGCGGCTCTCTACACTGCATCACTAAAATTAGGCGCCTAGTCTATTTTTGACAGATAATAATAATAATCGTCTTGCTATTGTCAAAGGCATCAGCAACAGACGATATCTCTGACTATCCTCGATACACGATACTTTCGTCTATCGGCACAACCCTAATTTCCAGTTTAAAAATTGGATATTAATTTTGATGCTTTAAAGATTAATTTTGCAAACAGCTGATGACAGCAAAGGTAATCTTTATTATTAGATGAGTTTTTCTTTTTTTAAGAACTGATTGATACATTTCTCTTAGAAACTTACATTCCAGTCAATTGTGCTGAAGAATGAATGTCTTTTGATCTCTTCTACTCCATCAGGCCCGGCTCCTGAAATTCCAGCCCCAACAATCAATGAACAGACTGAAATTCACCAAATTCACTCAGCATGAACAACCTGTTCTTGGAAAACTAGTTGAAACTGAGCTTTCCTTACCCAAGCGGTTGCCAGGATTCCTCTTGAACAGATTGCGGAGCAGAGACTGGGCCTCTGGGCTAAGAAACTGAGGCATGCCCAGTTTCGCCCTGGAGACAGAAACCAACGTCAATGCAAAAACTCTGTTATAAAGATCAGTACTTTGAGTAAACAAAACTCACTTTAAGATCATTGTCATGGTCTCCTTTCGGTCCTTTCCTTGGAATGGAAGTGTTCCAGTCAGCATTTCAAACTGAGGAGGTAGAAATACATAATCACTGCACTGTAATACAAATATTATAATATATAAATGTTACGTTAACCCTCTTACCATTAGCACGCCATAGGACCACCAATCAGCACTGTGTGTATGACCTCTACGGTTGACAACCTCTGGAGCCATATATTCCACTGTACCACAGAATGAATATGCCTTGTTCTCATGGTCAATGGACTCTTTACTCAACCCAAAGTCTAAGAAACACAGACACAACAAATCTAATACATGCTAACACTTAGCATTATGAGATTCTCACAAAATGCTTAAAGAGAAGAGAACAATTTTAAATCTACAACTTAAGTTCAACTAAGATTGTTATATACCATGTTATCTTATCATTATTAATGATGAAATACTCATACCTGTAAGTTTGATGTGTCCATCATTATCCAAAAGAATACTGAAAGAGATCCAAATTTAGTTCACTTTGAAAATGCGCACTGCATTGGGTTAGTCAAAGCGTGATTATAAACATCCTAATATGTAGACCATTGTGCTAGTAAGATGTGCATGTCTTTCTTTCTTCAGTCGTAAAGAAATTAAGGTTGAGGAAAACCTTCCAGGATTTTTCTCCATATAGTGGACTTTAATGGTGCCAACAGGGTTGAAGGTCCAAATTGCAGTTTCAATGCAACTTCAAAGGGCTCTACACAATCCCAGCCAATGAATAAGGGTTTTATCAAGCGAAACAATCAATCATTTTCTAAAACAAATTAAACATTTATATACTTTAACCACAAATGCTCATCTTATACCAGCCCGACCTCATGCATTACGTAGTCACGTTGGAAAGGTTACACGAGACATAGGCGGTACCGACCCAGTGTTTACAAAGTGAACGTGCAAAGTTACTCAAAAGCCCTTCACAAAAAAAAGGTAAAACAACGTCAGATGTCTTTGAAGTTGCAGGAAAAAAAATAAAAAGATGGAGTTTTTTGACCTACCCTACCTTTTTGAACCGGAGTACACAGATGAAAAACTAACCCTGCGTGACCTTTACAATACGATTACGTAATGTCAAATCGCACATGCGCGTATTCCTCGGCTGGGATCGCGTAGAGTCTTTTGAAACTGCGCTGAAACAGAAGTTTAGCTCTTCAACCTGTTGATCCCCATTGAAGTCCACTATATGGAGAAAAATCCTGGAATGTTTTCCTCAAAAACCTTAATTTCTTTTTGACTGAACAAATAAAGACATGAACATCTTGGATGACATGGGGGTGAGAAAATTATCATAAAAAAAAATTCTGGAAGTGAACAAATCATTTAATAAATGAGTGAAAAACATACTTTTCTGGTTTGAGATCTCTGTAGATGATTCCCAGGCCATGTAAATGGTCCAAGGCCAAAGCCAGCTCTGCAAGGTAGAACTTTACATCCTCCTCTGTAAACATCACCTACATTAAGAAATGAAAGAGAGGTAGAAGTATTAACTTCATCTATTCTTGTTAATTCAACGTTTAAAGTCAGTAAGTTTTTTTTTTTTTTTTTTTGCTAGAAATGTATATTTTTATTTAGCAAGGATTGATTATATTAATAAAAAGTAACAGTAAAGATTCTTATATTGTTACAAATAAAATATTTTAAATAAATGCTGTTATAAACATTCTATTTGCCAAATATTCCTGAAGAAAATCTTCTCAGTTTCCACAAAAAAGTATTAAGCAGCAATTTTGACTGATAATAACAATTTTTTTATTGAGCAACTAATCAATATATTCGAATGATTTCAGAAGGATCATGTGACACTAAAGACTATATATATGACATTTTTAAATATTAGAAAAACATTAAATTAATTAAATTAGAAAACAGTTATTTTAATTTACAACAATATTTCACAATATTACTGTTTTTACTGTATTTTTGATGACATAAATATAGCATAAGAGACTTCGATTAAAAACATTTAAAAAATTCTTAAACAGTAGTGTACATGTTGGATTTTCTGTCCCTAGACATGGAATTCACCTCTTTGGACAATCGAGTGAAGAGATCTCCTCCTCTGAGAAAGTCCAGAATCAGATAAAGTTTGCCTTCCGTCTGAAACGCTGAGGAATCAAAATGAAAGATTCAAGATCTGTAACAAGGGTAATCTTTTAATTTAATTAGTAGTAAGAAGCATAAGAATCTGACTGGTGACAGAAGGCCAAAATCTTACCATAGTGAAGTTTTACAATAAAAGGATGGTTGACCTCAACAAGGATGTCTCTCTCCATTTTTGTACGCATTCGATCTCGTACTGAAACCACACACACCCCCATCAAAACAAACATTATAAATACCCTTAAACTTTCTTTTTTAGTTTGTACAAATTCAATAACAATGCACTGACAGCACTAGTGTTGCACGATATACCGGTACTTAAAAAGTATCGCGATACCCTGCTTTTAAAAATGGTACGATTCCGCATTTTACTAGAACAGGTACTTTAAGAATGCATTTTAATAAGAGCCGTATTTCTGCATGTCTGTGTTAGTGAATGGCGTAGATGCGCAGTTTTGTTTACGACACACATACGCGTGGCGCTCGGGGTGTTTTCAGCCACTACCGCCTCAATATATGAGTACATGAACACATGAACATAATTTCTAAAACTGCTCTGAGAGTCACTTCCTGAGCATTTTACCGTTTCTTTTGCAGAAAACTATCGTCATATAATGAAGACCCTAACATGTCTTCACAGCAACCCGTAAAAATAAAAATTTGGTCAGAAATATATAGATATATTCGGTCCAAGAAATATATTAATATATTACTTAATGTAAAGATAGTACTACTACTAATAATAAAAATATTATTAACACAATGTTTAAGGAATATTTACCAGAAAAATTATTTACCAGAATTTATTTACCAGAAAATTGTAAATAAACAACACAGTATTTCTGAAAAAAGAAAGAAAGAAATAAATAGCCTACAATAAATGAATTCATCATCAAATCTAATTATCCTTTATAAATTCATTAGACAAAAACATGTAATTTTTGTTAAACTTTCAATAAATTGCTGTTAAATTCTGTGAGTTTCATGATTTCAACTAATTAGACATGTTTTTTGATAAATATTTTTTATGTAACCATTAAAATAGAGTTTAGAAACATTTTAATTGAATTTAGGAAAAAATAAAACAGATTTCATAGGGCCCTCTTTATTTAATTTGTGTCTGTTTTATTGTAGTTGTCCTTTAGTTTGTTACCTGCATCTAGTTTTTTATTCCTGTTGTTCTATGTTTTTTCGTAGTATCGGTTCAGTTGTAGTATCGTGATATTTTAGTCAGGTATCAAATCAAAGTCAAAATTGTGGTATCGTGACAACACTAGACAGCACTTATTAAAAAAAAAAAAAAAAAAGCAACATAAAAAAAAACATACAACACACCTTTCAGTGTAGCTTTCTTTAGCACTTTCATAGCATAAAGCTGTCCTGCATCAGGCCCGGTTATCTTCCTGACAAGGAACACCTGCAGAAACGAGCATCATTATTATTTAAAAACAACAGAATGTTGCTTCTGCATGTAAACACAATATTAAACAAATTATTTTCTCCCAGACGAGTTCACCTTGCCAAAAGAGCCCTGGCCCAGCACCTTACAGAGCTCAAACTGTCGTGTGTCTGCTTTTTCTGAGCCTTCCTTGACATGGTGAGTGATACTGATTTCCTTGACCAAGCCCTCATCCTATGAAGGAGACATATGGTGTGATTTATGAGGATGCTTTTTTCAACAACAAAACATGCAATGCAACACCAAAGTAGCATTCACAGAAGATGTCTCTTTTTCTGTTCTTAAAAAAAACATAATGAACACAGCAATGTAACTATATAAAAAAAAAAAAAAAAAAAAAAAAAAAAAAAAATCAATGCTAAAAACAAATGTTAAAACACACCATCACTTCAACACATCAATACAAAGTCATGCCCAAAAAAGGTCTGAGAGTCAAGCAAACACACACACACACACACACACACACAATGAGAAAGGATGTTAAAGAGAAGCCTGGATAGCTGGTGTCTCAGCAGAGCAGCACCGTGCCAAAGCCTGCAGGAGGAGAGAGAGAATAAACACCACAAACAAGCAGCAGAGCGTATATATAAACCAGGCCCATCTGACTATGAATAAATAACTGACTGAATACCCACAACTAAGCAGAAGATGAGAGTAAGAGTGCTGCCAGGATCATCCAACTCTGAATGCTAAACTGCTAATATGTAATATGTATTAAAAACAGTTAAGAGTTCTACACTCAAATTAATCTCATTTATCTTCTTTCCTTCCTTCTCTCTCTCTCTCTCTCTCTCGCTCTTTACACATGAGATTAAAAACAGGGTGGCAGTGACTTGTAATCTAGTCATACACAAAAAAAACCCCACAGACGTCAATAACGACCACAGATGTCAAAAATGACATACAGAGATTGACACGACAAGGAGAGTTCAATATAACTGTGTTTGTGCATGTGTAAAACAACATACAAATCAGCATGAAGTCAAAAGTCAGAAATGTGTGTAATAATACAAATTTGAGAGCAAATATATATGACAAGCCTTTTTATTCTGCATATCCAAGTTCTTGGCTTTATAATATTTTTGGGAAACTATGTACATTAATAATCAAAGCTGGCAGAATAGTTAGAAGCCCATCAAACGACAGATATTTGTTTCATAAACATGGGTGTTTTAATACATCATTGAATGTTGCTTGGCTGTATCAGAATCTGTAACCAGAATTAACCATTTCAAAAAATAGTTTTTGTTGTTTTTCACAGACTGTTTTTTAATGCTGCTCAGAGGTTGCATAAATGCATTTACACAGCCATATACTATGGAGGGCCAAATTACTCAAAATTAAATAATTAAATAAATGTTGAAATATATAAATAAATCGTTAAATGCATCATTTAATTATTGAAAGCATAAATAAACATGTAAATGTTTATTTGTTTAAATATATATTTATTTATATATTTATTTATTTAAATATTTATTTATCTATTTATTTATTTATTTAAATATTTATTTACGCATTTATTTCTGCATTTATTTATTGCCTACACATTTCATTTTGAGGTTTGCGGTTGTCGGCACTTCACTCAGCAATAGTGGGTGTCACCTTTCCAGCTCGAATACTTTGGTCTTTCTATTTCAGGCGCTTTTTTCATGTTTTTCACATCACGAGCTATAGCTGATCGAGGATGGTACAGTAAAAGATCTGTCGTTGCAGTCTGCAGTGACATGACATCTGACGCACGAAAGCCATTAGCACACGCCACTATGCTCAGTAGCACAACCGCTGACACTTCCGGTTTTCACTGACATGTATCAGATGAGAGTGGCATGTGCCACTGACACTCTTACTAAACATGTTAACACATGCACTTAACTGCAAAACGATATTTCATTGCTGACGCGTTTCTATCAAATGTAGGATTAGTTACATCGCGGACTTGATTTGTATGTATTTGCTTGTATGACTGTGCCGATGGATTGTGTCAGTGTCGTGGAATGTCACCGTATGTCGCGGCAACACAAGGAAACACAAGGAATCAATCTATCATGTGTCACTACGAATACCACATTCGCATCCGTTATTGTAAACTTTGATCCTGACGTGACACCTACCGGCGTGCATGCACTCTATCTCATCTATGGCTTTAATACTTAAAAGAAATATTTTATAGAATTGTGCAATATGAAATGAAACCATCTTATAACAATGTGATTTTTTTTATTAAAGTATTGGTCAAAACATTCAGGTAAACAAAGGGAGACAAGACAAATATTAAACACATGAAGAAGCCTAAGATGTTGTACACATTAACTGCGCGACATAATGAAAATGCTGGACAGAAACCGAAACGTGTCATCAGTGAAATCCTACTCTGCGCTGAGTGTGTGTGTGTGTGTGTTACAGTCTACTCTACGTTATTCTCCGGCTGACAGCGGCAGAGTGAGAGTCAGTCGAGGTGCCGTGACACTGACACAATCCATCGGCACGTCACACAAGCACATACATACAAATCAAGTCCGCGATGTAACTAATCCTACATTTGATAGAAACACGTCATCAATGAAATATCGTTCTGCAGTTAAGTGCATGTGCTAACATGTTCAGTAAGAGTGTCAGTGGCACATGCCACTCTCTGATGATACATGTCAGTGGAAACCGGAAGTGTCAGCGGTTTTGCCACTGAGCATAGTGGCGTGTGCTAAATGCTTTCGTGCGTCAGATGTCATGTCACTTCATCTGCAAGAGTCAACGACAGATCTGTACTGTACCATCCTGGATCAGCTATAGTTTGTGATGAGAAAAACATGAAAAAGGCGCGTGAAATAGAAAGACCAAAGAAATCGAGCTGGAAAGGTGATGCCCACTATTGTTGAGTGACGTGCCGACAACTGCAAACCTTAAAATGAAATGTGGAGGCAATAAATAAATGCAGAAATAAATGTGTAAATAAATAAATAAATAATTAAATAATTAAATAAATAAATATGTAAATAAATTAAAAGTTAAATAAATAAATATATATTTAAATAAATAAATATTTATACATTTATTTATCCTTTCAATAATTAAATGATGCATTTAACGATTTATATTTATTTCAACATTTATTTAATTATTTAATTTTGAGTAATTTGGCCCTCCATAATATGCAACTGTATATTTTTATACTAAGGGTTGAGGTGAGTGAGAGCAGGAATAATTCGGTCTGGCTTTTATGTGGCTGTTTGTTTTTACAGTGAATTAGAGCAGGCACAGAGCAGTCTTGACTTGCTTGTGAAATGCATTAATAAGATTGGGATTTATATGGAGAGTGTCATTGCATTTAATTTAGAAATTAATTTTTGCACTCTGTAAAAGACATTAGTTGTAAATTTCTCTGTAAATTTCTCTAATATTGATTATTAGGTCATATGCATCTAATAATTATGTCACAACCACTACAAAGGTTTTGTGTTAAAAAATTCTATATTTAAATTCTAAAAGTTTGAGAGCAGATGAGATGACTGAAGGCGTCTGGCACGAGAAAGAACAGCCTGAAAGGGTGCTGGCTGACCTCAAGAGAGATTTTAACTGAAGGCTGATGACTGAGGGACACCTCACAACAGGAACAGGAAGTAAGCGTGGGTGTTACACACACTATGTCAAGATCGTGACTCAATAAACCAACCTTCCCACATACAGTGGGACAAGCCTAAATATACACTATTGTTCAAAAGTCTGGGAGTTTAACATCATAACTTCAAAAGAGTTTAACATTGTTACAAAAAAGTTTTCAAATAAATGCTGTTCTTTTGAATTTTCTATCCATCAAAGAATCCTGAAAAGTTTCTAACACTGACAATAAAAAGATGTTTTTGGAGCACCAAATCAGCATATTAGATTCATTTCTGAAGGATCATGTGACACTGAAGACAAAAGTAAAATATATAAAATAGAAAAACTAGAAAACAGTTCTTTTAAATTATAATATTTAACAATATTGCTATTTAGTGAACTTAAAATAATTTTCCTAAAACTTAAAACAAAGCTCACCACGGCAACACTTTTAAATGGTAGTGTATATATATATATACTAATATTGGCACCCTTTGTAAATATGAGCATTGAGGGCTGTGAAAATAAATCTGCATTGTTTGTCTTTTTGATTTTTCATTCCAAAAAAAAAAAACAAAAAACAAACACAAAATTCTATCCTTTCACTGAAATAAAAAATTTAAAGTGAGGGGAAAATGTCATGGTGAAATAGATGTTTTGACCACAATTATTGGTACTCCCAGAAATTCTTATGAGTAAAACATCTCTGAGGTATACTCCCATTCATATTTAAATTTTTTAGCACACCAGGGTGACTAGGAGCATGAAACTGTCCAGCCATGACTTCGTGTTCCACAGAATTATATTATGAGGAACACAAAGGCTAAAATCCCTTAAACATCCATCACTTGGAGTAAAACCAAAGTATACAGTTCTGTGCAAAATTGTTGAGCTTTACAGAACAGAAAGTGGCTGTCAGAACTTCAGAGCACTAATTAAGAAGTTCCAAACAATTAAACATGTTACAAATGTGCTTGGAAGAGGATGTGCGTCTATATCATCCTAATGCACAATGAGGAAGAGAGTTTGAGTGGCCAAAGACTCTCCAAGGATCACAGCTTTTCAGAAAAGTTTCTGCTGGGTTGGTGGAAAATAAAGCTCTGCTTGAAGTGAATGCTGAACATCCTTTTCTCCTACTGGCGGCTTGCCATGTCACTCATCCAACAGGAAACCAATAAAACCAGTACTCTGAGACAGGAAATGTGATGTTAAAAGCTGACTTGCTTACATAGGAAACACATCTTTCAATTGAACGACAGAGGGGCATTGCAGTAGATCAAATTCCCCTCAAGCTGTGAATGAAGAGCTTGTTTGCTAACTTGAACTGACAAGACATATTCCATCTAAAATGCAAACACACACCCAAAATACACATATACACATAGTATTAAACTTACTTGAACAGGAGCATCATCCTCCACCATGGAGTCATCCTACAAAACAGGAAAAATATGATGTCATTACTAAAACAGAGTACATCATGTTACTATTACAAACAGCACTTGCAAGAGCAATGGTCACAACATTTCATCAACAAGCAAAAAAAACAAAGTGGATTTTGGGAAATGGAAAGATGTACAGGAAATCACAAATACAGTCTATCAAGGAAAGAAGACTGTTGCAAACCTCTATTACTGTAATTTGTAAATATTATGGCTCCATGAGGGATAATGACTATGTGCAACACCAAATCATCTGACCACATGTTGACATAAGAGTATACAGCAGTGTGGAAGACTGTTGTTTACATACAGTCACAGACTAAGTGATTATTTAAAGGTCTACACATAAACAGGGGACTAAAGCAAGCAACGCAGGATGGCTATTTTCAGACCACGGGATTAGCCTGGATCAAAAAGAAGTTAATTAGGGAAAGAGTACGATAGGACGAAGTCCTAACAGTGTAAGAAAAACAATACAAGTTACTATTTAGCAACCCGGAACGCACATTCATCCTAAACGCAACAGCACATATAATCATCCCCCTGGAGTAGGGCTACAAAATGATTATTCGCGATTAATCACATTTAAAATAAAAGTTTATGTTTACATACTATATGTGTGTGTGTACTTTGTATATTGATTATGTATATAGAAATACAAACACATACATGTATATATTAAGGAATAAATGTTTAGATTTATATATAAAATATTTATATATAATATAAATTATATTATACACAAGTACACACAAAGCACACAAACACACACATATAAGTATGTAAACGTAAACTTTTATTTTGAACGAGATTAATCGCGATGAATCATTTTGAAGCCCTACCCTGGAGTAAGCATGGGTCTGGTGACATACTAAAAATGACAATCATAATAAAATATAATTTAAATATTTTATGGATCATCACTAGTGTGGTTTGAAAAATATAGATCATTTGGTTTTGATATACTTACTACACAAACTGCATCTGTTTGCATGACATATGTTTGTTTATCAGACAACTAGCTTTAGCATTTCATCTGGTTTCTGTTTAAAGTTGACTATAACTTTACACTGTAATTTTTTCTGGACACTGAATATGCAGTATGTATGCTACTGTTCAAAAGTTTGGGGCTAGTAATAGGGCTGTCAAATGATTAATCAATTAATCGCATCCAAAATAAAAATGTGTTGACATACTATATGTGTGTTTTCTGTGTTTATTTATTATATACTGTGTGTGTGTGTGTGTGTGTGTATATATATATATATATATATATATATATATACACACACACACACACTTTTTATTATTATTATTATTATTATTGTTATAAAATATTTATTTATACTTGTATATAATTTAGATTATATATAAATATTTGATATATAAATCTAAAATATTTTTTCCTTAATATATACATAATAAATAATGTACCTAATAAATATATGTATAATATACACAGTACGTACACACAAATATAGTATGTAAACAATATTTGCGATCAATCGTTGGACAGCCCTAGCCGGCACGATTTTTTGATGTTTTTGGAAAAAGTCTCTTACGCTCATTAAGGCTGCATTTATTTGACCAAAAGTACAGTAAAAACAACAATATCGTAAAATATTATTTTAATGACTGTTTTTAATTAAATACATTTTAAATAATTAAAATGAAGTAATAAGTAATTTAAAATGTAATGTAATGTACTCCTGTGATGGCAAAGCTGAATTTTCAGCAGCCATTACTCTAGTCTTCAGTGCCACATGATCCTTCAGAAATCATTCTAAAATGCTGATCTGGATAATATGCACATTTCCATGTATTTTGATTTAGGATTAGTATGGCCATTTAATAAAACGATACAGTTATCTCATCCATTTAATTTCACAATAAAATGTGGGAAAAAATATTCAAGTGTAATCCACAGACTAATTCTGGACACAGACAGAAACATTCAAGCCTGCAGGGGAAACAGTGTAAGTTTAATTTGATCAGATTCTGATTAGAGGATAACAGTCAGTCCAGATAAAGAATGCAAAAATGCAGTTGTTTCATAATCTAAGCAAAACATTGGCCGTGACTCAAAACCTAATGGGCCATCTACCTTCATAGACAGTATTCGGGGGCATCATAAACTTGTATCTTGCACATTTATGGTATTTTGGCACGCCTGTGACGCCCAAAAATGCTGTCTAGGTATGCTGGCAGCTCACTTGGTTGAGAAAATGCCTGTCAGTCAGTCTATAAGAAATAAGTTCCCCACCCTTTGCTTATTACCCAATGCGTACTTAAGTCAAACTTCAACCAGCTGCAAAAAGCAAGCAAGTGTCCATTTTATGTTACAATGTAGTAAACTTGGATCGAACAGACACACACACTTGTACTGGGCTTGTCTGGTCAAGTCTTTCCTCGACGGCTTACACATTCTCTAGCTTTACCAAGTAACTAGGCACTTTGGTCCAGTAAAAATGTAACAAGTTAACATTTAAAAGAAACACGTCATATCGCTTTTAATACTTTTCAACATTTTAATGTAACTGTTAGTCTTATAACTATGAAGCACGCACTTTTTTGTATTTTAGAGTCCGAAAAGTAGCGAAATTCAAAAACGCAAACCTTTAGTTTGAATACAGTGCTTGCAGACTGTAAACTAGCAGTCCAAGTATGCACTTCAAGACTGTACACACTGACATTCCTCTGTGGCACGAAGTGTCGGATTAAAATGTGATCCTGTACAATCACCGCGTAACAACACTCCTCGATTAAACGTAATATAACCTACCTCATTGTCCATATGCCCCACGGGCAACTTCTGCCAGGGGTCTGCAAACTGCGCCAGCGGCATCTTCAAGTCCCGATCTATAACTTACGATCAGCCCGTGAAGTGATTTGACGCTGTCAGTCACTGTAAAGTTCCACTAAAAGAGTCCCACAAAGAGGACGGTCCCTAATTGACACGTAAATAACAGAAGAATTCAGTCCAGTTGCCTTCTGAGTAGCTTTTTACTTCTAAAGTGTACGGCTCCCCTTCACGAAAATTCAAAAGATGTTTTTAACAGCAGAGTAGTACACTTCCGTTTTCGCTCAACATGGCGTCGTCGCCCCGTTCACCTGTCTGTCAGAACGAGGCTGGAGGAAACGTCATCATGCGTCATAGAACGAGGGACACTGTGGCCACCCACTGATTCCCACCCTCTATATTAGCGCTCAGGTAGTTTAATAGGGTCAAGAAATGATATCTTGAGATATTAAATGTATTTGACATATCGCTTATTCAGAGCCTTTATCATTTCGACTGCTTTTTGAACAACGCAATGTGAATCACATTTGTTGACCTTGGACCACAAAACCAGTCATAAGGGTCAGTTTTTTGAAATAGAGATTCATACATTACCTAAAAGCTCAATAATTAAGCTTTCCATTGATGTGTAGGACAATATTTGGCCGAGATACAACTATTTGAAAATCTAGAATCTGAGGATGCAAAAAAAAAAAAAAAAGGAAAATATTGAGAAAATTGCCTTTAAAGTTGTCCAAATGAAGTTCTTAGCAATGCATATTACTAATCAAAAGTTAAGTTTTGATATATTTACTGTAGGAAATGTACAAAATATCTTAATGGAACATGATCTTTACTTAATATCCTAATGATTTTTGGCATTAAAAAAATCATCAATCAATCATTTTGACCCATACAATGTATTTTTGGCTATTGCTACAAATATACCCATTCTATCTATGTCTGGTTTTGTGGTCCAGGGTCACATTAGAGCATCCTCAGTTGTGCTTCATTCCTGACTATTATGTAATACATTCTTTTTCCCTGCATAGCATCCATGTTTTCATTTATTAAGTCGACCATAAGAAAAAGACACATGTGAGACTTTTTAATAAATAAAGTGCACAATCAGAACACTGCAGATGGAGGGGAATCACAACACTACAGCTGATAAATACTCATCCAGCACTACCAGAGGGCTTAGAATAAAGCTGATTTGAGGATTGTGCTTTATTCTCACTCTCTGCTTTTGATGAGACCCAGTTTATATGTGACCTATATAAACCAGTAAGATTTATGCTTTGTTTAGTGTGATGATCATGCACTGGGAAAAAGGCAGAAGCAGTATAATCCTACAAATAAGGAGCTCATTTTTTGTTCACATGTCATGGTCCCTTGAATATTAATCGATGGGTAAGCACTGCAATTTATGCTGTATTTAGGCCTGTAAGGCCTTACATATAAAATAAATAAATAAATAAATAGTTTAATGAAACTGTAGACACATGCATTTAAAAAAAAATTAAAAGTTTGCATATGTTTTGTGTCACATTTGTTACATACATGGAACATAGTGTGACAGTAAGAATATGGAGATCACACTCCAGGAAGAAGTAAACCACAATTTTATTCACAGGCCCAAATTGAGTGAAATTATGTAATTTAAAGAGAGTGATACTTATCTAATGAAATGTATATTGTGTGTGTGATAAATTTTAACATGATGTAAGTTAAAATGTCCACCTTTTTCTTCCGTGCGGAAGTAAGCCTATGGGTAAGACTTCCGATTTATTATCTGTTACAGGGAAATAATGAGAAGAATAACAATAAACAGTGCAATAAATGTGCAATAAACAGTAAAACTGTTTGCACTACAAACCAGTGTGTTCATAATTAAGATAATACATTAAACAATATGGTAAAGCATACCAATTTGCAATATCAAGCAGCAAAACGAGCTGTTTTGTACAGCTAAAAATAGCTGGATGCAGATAAGACCGGAAGCCAGACACATTAAATTTGCAAACGGCCGCGCATATAAAACAAAAAATTATCTATGAATAATCAAGTAAACCCAAGCTGCTTCAGTCCAGCAAGTGCACAGCTTGAAATATTACTAATGATGTAAAAGCTTTTTTTTTTTAAGGCCTTTTACTTGCTAAAATGTTTAAACTGTCAATCAGACATGAGAATGCACATAGTAATTTTGTAAAACAGGTTTTTCACCATGTTTTGACCATGCTTAGAAATTCATGTATCAAATATAATAGGCTTTATACATTTAAGGAATGTATTGGTTTTCATTTAACCATATCTTTAACAACTGTAGAAGAACATTAAGGCATCTACTCACAATAAAAGAATGTATTTGAAATATTTATTTGTAGTTGTATATGGTATAAAGATCACATTGGATGACACATACATTGCCTGATCTTGCTGACTCATTCTGGTCAATACAGCATAAAGTTTATAGCTGTGACCTTGATGCCCCCTTTAACATCTCAACAGCATCCATTGCAACAATTGTTACTTTTCTAGATTCTCAGAGATTTCAAACAAACATTTGATTAAAACAGCCATTAATACATTGGAACTACCAAATGTAAAGTTACATCCCCAGTAACATTGTTTGTAACAAAAGCAATTTCTCATAAATACATGACAACAAAATCCCTGCTTTAAATAAAAGTTCAGGAGAGTGAAAGGGTAAGAATCTATTAACCGTTTCCCATTCTAAAGCCACTTTTTAAGCTGTGTTTATTAGTTTTTCAGATGTGTCCAAAAAGAAATATCCTGTTTTATATCCCATAAATATCACACAAACTTTTTGCAATATGGCCACACACATTTACATTTTACAAATGTCAATAAACATTTCCCTTTAAATATTTAATCAAAATAGGACTGCAAAATGGTTGCATTTCTTAGACACCTCAGCCAAAACACACTCCTGCTGATATATAAAGTTAAAGGTGTGTGTGTGCACATCTCTAATGGCTGCACTTTGACACAGAGCAACAATCGTAGGTGTTTGAGATCTATGGACATGAGCTTAATGTTCTGCCATTGCATGGACACTGGGTAATAAGCAATAGGGGCACTGGAGACATTTGGAAAGTCCCAATAATTCCTGCCTTGTTTATTCATATGTTACATGCTATTTCCAATGGGAGATGAAAAATAAACCTAGGTTTTAAAGTTTATAGTGAGGGTCAGTATTGTAGTTAAAGAAACACTCCACTTTTTTTGCTAATAGCTTAGCACAGATCATTGAATCAGATTAGACCATTAGCATCGAGCGAGATGCTAACGGTCTAATCTGATTCAATGATCTATACTAAGCTATTAGCAAAAACACTGGAGTGTTCCTTTAATGAAGACAACAAGAAAACAAGGCAATGATAAAATGTGAAATGAGGCAACTTAACTCAATGTGGCTGAGAGATTTGGCTGAGTTTCCCAATAAATGTCTATGAAACCATAGCCACATTGAAGGTGATCATATTTTGCTGTGCGCTTGAACAGGAGAGGGTCAACTGGTAGGAAGAGGATGGGACATGGGACTATAAGGAAGTTGATTTAGCTAACGGACTTGAGCTTCGCCCAGGGGTTGGTGCCGCGCACTTCCAGAGGAGGGTCATTGTAGAAGATGTGGTTGCAAAGATCATCCAGTGGAGGCTCAGGGTCTGTGGTGGCAAACTGGGCAGCATCCTCAATCTCCTTCCTTACCTCCACATCAATCTCCTGCAAAAGGTGTCAGTGTTTAGTAGAACTGCAGAAATGTCCATCTATTAGAATAAGTGAGTAATCCCTATCTTGTACGCCAGTGTGTCTAACTCAGAATTCACACTCAAGTGTAACTGTGGCTGTGGTTTGTGCAGTCTCACCTTAAGCTCCTCCACGCTGGCCATGTTGTTGCTCAGCATGCGATCCTTCAGCATCGAGATGGGGTCGCTCTTACTGCGCACCTCCTGGATTTCCTCACGTGTGCGGTAACTATGAGAACAGTGGATAAGGAGAGCAAAGGTTGTCACATATGGGGAGGAGCACCAACAGAAAAAAAAACATTAAGTATATAAGAAATACAATCAGGAATAATTTTACTGAGGTTCAGTGATAAACAGAGCTATGTGAATTAGACTAGCCTTTTTCTTTTTTTTTTAAAGAAACTGATACTTTTATTCAACAATGACAGATACAATATATCAAAAGTTACAGTACATATTAGAATGATTTCTTAAGGATCATGTGACAGTGAAGACTGGAGTAATGGCTGATGAAAATTCAGCTTTGCAATAATTCAGCTTCGTAATAATATTTCACAATATTACTGTATTTTAATCAAATAAATGCAGTCTTGGTTAGCATAAGAGGATTCTTTCAAAAGCATTTAAAAATCGTATTAAACGCTAAAGTATGTTACCCAGTTTAAAATGGTAAAGCACTCTAGAAATAAAAATACATGCATTTCAGTTACTAAAACGTTATGGCACATGTGTCCTTTGATTTATAAATAAAAATTATGTCATCAATTACACACCTTCATGTCGTTCCAAACCCGTAAGACCTTCGTTCATCAGCTTTCTGACACTGTGTAGACGGCAATGCAACTGACTCGTTCAAGACCCAGAAAGGTTGTAAGGACATCATTAAAATAGTCCATTCAACATCAGCGGTTCAACCGTAATTTACTGAAGCTATGAGCATACGTTTTATGAGCAAAGAAAACAAAAACAACTTTCTGGGCCTTAAATGTGGTATTTGCCTTGCTGTCTATGCAGGCTCAGAAATCTCTCGGATTTCATCAAAAATATCTTAATTTGCGTTTCTAAGATGACCGAAGCTCTTATAGGTTTGGAACAACGTGAGGGTGAGTAATTAATGACAGAATTGTTATTTTTGGGTGCACTACCCCTTTAAAGCATCAGTGACCTTTGGTTGAGATTATATAAAATATTACCTGATTCCTGGATCACTCATACTATGTCCATGATAACGATAGGTCTGCAGCTCCATCAGAATGGGACCCTATGAATATAAATTTCAGGTGTTTTATTATTGCTACATAACTGCTTATATCTCATAAGCATATATGCAAACAGAAAACATGTTATAAGAAGTGTAACATCTATCCTAAAGTTGCCACTGTGGAATTGTCCATATAAATATTGTGCATAAACACATCTTGATATATCATATTTCCTAACAAAGCTAATAATAATTTTTCATCTACAATTTCACATCACTCAAACCAGAGCTCACCTTTCCTGATCTGCAGTGCTCAGCAGCGAATTTGGTGGCCTCCCTTACACAAAGGACGTCCATGCCGTCCACCTACAATGATGAGGAGACATTCTGACATGAAGAATAAATACAGACTCAAGTAAAAACACAGCAAAGTGTCAATCCTGCATCATACCCTCAATCCAGGGATGAAATCGCCTCTCTTGTAGTAGTCGGTACTAGCAGCCGCTCTCTCCACAGAAGTACCCATGCCGTATTTGTTATTCTCGCAAATGAAGATGCAGGGCAGCTTCCACAGAGATGCCATATTATACGTTTCAAAGATCTGACCCTAAAAAAACAAGTGCAAAAGCGTGTGTGAAACCTCCCTGTACAATCCCCGTTCAATCACATGTTCAGATGGTAATAAAAGTAAGGTAAAGCAGTACACAGACAGCACAGAAGGCCAACGTATGAATTAGCAGCTAAATCAATCATTAGGACTAGCAGTGGGTGAACACATGATTGTTTGGAAGTACCTGATTCGCAGCTCCATCACCATAGAGACAGACACACAGCTCATTCTTGCCCAGGTATTTGCAGGCCAACGCTACACCTGCCCCAAGAGGCACCTGGGATACACATGTGGAATATGAATGGTTATTCTTAATACAGTATTGATCAATCCTTCTATTCATAAGGACTCCAATCGATTCATTTAAAATACCTGAGCTCCCACAATTCCGTTTCCGCCATAAAAATGTTTAGTGTACATGTGCATAGACCCTCCTTTTCCTTTGGCAATACCTCCTCTACGACCTGATGGAAATACAGAGACAGGTTAAACAAATAAAGAGATAAATAATAAAGAGATCACATCTTTTAACCATCTGTTTTGTTGTTCTCACCAGTGAGCTCTGCCATGATTTCACGAACGGTGCCCCCTCTAGTGAGAGTATACCCGTGGGCACGATACGCTGTGATCAGATGATCTGATAGATTAATACCTGCCTCAATACCCACTGCACATGCTTCCTGTAAGAGGACACAATGCAAATGTAAGTATTTCTGTCTCCACCAAGTTGTCAGCATTTGAACCAATTACAAATGATTTTTGCAATCATGTGAATCAGAACATAATAATATTAAATTGAACTATTTCCACTGGCAAAAGTAAGTGCTTAGAACTGAAAGAGTCTCTGATAATGTTCTGCTTGTTAAGATTATGTCTGTGTGTTTGCAATGCAGGTGTCACCTGTCCATCATAAAGGTGACAGAAACCCCTGATGATCTTCTGCTTGTACAGCTGATCGGCTTTGAGCTCCATACGTCTCATGGTCTGCATTGTGCGATAGTACTGAAGCCCCTCCTCTCTTGTAAGCATGGCCTGCAGTGGTGGGCCCTCCTCCAGCTTGTGTAAGTCACATTTCTGCCAAAACAAAACAAATAAATGTATGCTGTCTAGGGCTTCCCTCAATAGTCGACTAACCGTTAGTCAACAAGAAGGGGCTTGGTCAACATATTACATTGGGCAGGACATCCAAAGACTCACTTATCATTTATCAACCTCAAATATGGCTTATAATCTAAAATATGCAAGTAGTAGCAACTTCACATGGCCGCTCAATCTAAAAACGTGCACTATCCAAGTGTCTGTGCAGAGTGTGGAAGCTGAATAGTAGTGCGCTCACTGCATGACATATGGAGGCGCCGATGTGGTCACTTGCTCTTAAAATACTTCGTCATTTTTGGTCATACAGATAAGAGTAATACACCTTTTGAATTTGTAAAGACTACTTTTAAAACATTGTGCTTTTGTAAAATATTGAAAGTAAACAGGATGCGCATTCTCGGTCTCTGAGCAAAAAAAAAAAAACTAATTCTGTGTAGCCTATACAGAAATGAAAAATATATCTATAGAGAGTGAAATATCTACTTTCAAACAAATCAGTTAAAATGGAGAACAAATATTCTCAGATTATATAATCCGCATGAAACATGCAAATCCACTACTGCAGAGATGACGAGTCAGTGTTGCCGACTTCATCTCTTATGCCGAAACAAAGAAAGCACAAGTTTATCAATAAATTATTAAAATGTTAATGCAGCCTCCTTACCATTTTTTCCTGACACACTGCATCTGCTGGTGTGCTGTGGCAAGCTTTATGCATGTGCTTGAGGGCTTATTAGGCTATATAGGCAATTAAAGGCTCATTATTACGATTTAAATGGTTTATTAATAAATGTGTTACTAATCGACTAATGCTTAAAATCAACGATTATTAGTCGATCGGAAAAAACTTTAGTCGACGGCAGCCCTAATGCTTTCAAATGCATTAAGAGGCACAGTACAAAAGTTTGAAGTCAGTAAAATGTTTAATCTTTTTAAAGTAAATGCTCACTACGGCTGCATTTATTTGATCAGAATGCAGTAAAACAGTATTATTATGAAATATTTTTAAAATTTAAAATAAGTGTTTTCTATTTTAATATATTTTAAAATGTAATTTATTTCTGCGATGGAAAAGCTGAATTTTCAGAAGCCATTACTCCAGTCTCCAGTTTCACATGATCCTTCAGAAATCATTCTAATATGCTGATTTAAGCAGTTATGCTGCTTAATATTTTTATTGAAACTGTAATACATTTAAATTATTAATTGCTTAAAAAAAAAAAACTTACTGACCCCAAAATTTTGCACTAAAACATATATTACATCATAAATTAGGCAACTGCTGATCTGATAAACTCACCTTAATATCAAAGGTGGCCTGAGGGGTAAAGTCTGCATAGGTCCTGGCAGATACCACCACTCTTGCGCCCTATGAAACATAAAAAATAACAGAAAATACTTTTTTAAAAAAAGTAGAAAAAGTAAAAGAAAATGAGTGAAGATGGTGTTAAAAAAAAATAGCAGTCGCATGAAAACACATACACACACACACACACACATCTGACAGGAACTGAAATCTGAACAACCCCAGTCAAAGCACTCTGTCTGAGGAAGGAAGTAAGCCCAGAATGAGTGAAATATATCTGTAATAATCCGATCTACATAACCACTGTAATTTTACTCAACAACTACATCAACAAAACTGCAATCTAATACAAATAAATAAACGCTCGGCCCTAGATGTGGAAAAGTGTATGGTATCATTTACACTGACTTTGCACATCTCTTTGATTATAGGTTTGGATGTAGAAAACAAACATCACAAGGAATCCATCCACAATTATATGTGGGACCAACATGCTGAGCACTGTAACAGATCTTTTGCTTCAGGTCTCAAAAGTTTGCAGAAGGAAAATCTGTTTAGTTATTGAAGAGTCATCGGCTGAAGCATTGTGAGTTGGAGTATGCAAGTGCTCTGGGTAAAGTGGAAGGGGCATGCAATACTCCATGTGGAGGGTTAAAAATTATGTTAAGCTGTGTGTGTATATATATAAAAGAGACAGTACATAGTTTTAACAAAGGGGCTGCCAGTACTCACAGCAAGCTGTGGCTCTGGTAAGGAAGTCTCTTCAGCCAAGCTGTGGGTGATCTCTGGGAAGGAATTATCATGGCCCAGAACGCTCCCAGTTGGTAAGGGACAATTGGGCATGAGGGAGTCTGTGCTAGTTATGTTACCTACTGCAGGGGTTAACTGTGCTGGACTGGTGGCTGGGTTAATAGGCAACTTAACTGTAATTAGTTCAGGTGATGGAGGAATATCTATAAAGGGACTTATGATCTTTTCAGATACAGGTTTTTGTCTTTCTGATATTCTTTCTGTAAGCAGAGGAACCTCGCTTAATTTTTCTGAGGTGGATAAACCACTGCTCTTCACAGGACTTTCGTTCTGAGCTACAGCCTCTGAGGAAACAACATCTGTGTGTCCTAAAGCTTTGTATTCTACAGGAGGGGAAACTGAAGGGCTGTGGGGTTGTTGTGGATCTTTTAAGCGCAAAGGAGGGTCGGGGTCATGTGGAGCGGTCAAATTAGCATATTCGCTCTGGACCGCCAGGAGCTGCAGAAAGGCCTGAAGAGTGGAGGACTGTAAAAAAAAGGGCACAGGTCACTCCAAAGGGTCAGACTCAGAAGACCATAAAATGGGAACGACCTTTAGGTGTTTAGAGACCACAAAGACGACATTTTACTGCACTAAACCAATAAAAATCTAATCAGTGCTAACCACTAAGCTACTCACAGGCAATAAACAACTGTTGATAGCTACCAGTCACATAACACTCAAATGGTCAAAATGCCTGAAGTTAATGTGCCCAATAATTAATATATTGTCAATAAGATATACAGTGATATGCACTGAGCATATTGTCCAATATTTATTCAAAATTAACTAAAAATTGTATGCATTGAGAATGCTGTTGTCCGCTTTTAGAACTGACACTAATACTGTTGTACATCACACAAACATATAATGATGGCCAAATTATGTCACACCTTCAAATACCAGAAAGCCACAATGTATTTCAAACAGGTTTCAACTGATGTTTTTCTACCGATTAAAAAAAAAAAAAATCCACCAGAGGAAAAATAGGTACTTTCCATGACAAAACTGGGAGTGCTTTTAATGTACGCATCTGTGTGTGTGTGTGTGTTTTAAAGGCAAGATGTGAGCTCTAGTAGTTGGCTTGGGTAAATAGAGCAGAATTATTCCCCTTAAACCCACAACACAGCAAACTAAAAAACAGCCACAATATATGAGCATTAAGTAAAAAGCATGTAGCAGAAGCATGTTTAATATGTCAAAACCAGTGATTGGAAACTCAGCGAGGAAGAGAGGATGATCAAAAAAATCATAAGTGAGAAACAAAGTCTTTGTAATGAAAAAATTTCAAGCAAAAATAATGATCATAAGGTTTATACCCACGGATAGAATAAAAAAAATGAAGAAAAGAGCAGATGGCACAGACGTTATGTCAATAAGCCTATTTCTAACTATCATCTCTTACCTCTGATACCAGTTCGGCCCCCTTAAAGGCAGCCCATGGATCAATAAAAAGGAGCAAATGTCATATTGAGAAAGAGAGAGAGGCATGAGAATTAGTAAAGAGAAAGAGACAGAAGATGAGAGGTGAATTATTATCACGAAAACAAAGATGCTTGACTTGTTTTGCTAAATTCCATTCATTTTATTGTGCCAACAGAACTATGGAATTCATTTCATTGTGTCAACAAATCTTTTATTATTTGACTTAAGGTCACAGTTTGAGTTTAAAAAAAAAATTGACATTCAGATTATATATATGAATCGCAAGGTAAGGTAGGGTAAGAAATTAATTAGGGCTCAGGGGAAAAAAGGCATCAAAAATACCAGTTTTCATCTCTAAGCATGATAGTCTATTTGAGTATTTTATTTTACATGGGAAAAGTTACATCAGCTTTGAAAAAGCAGAAAACATAAAAAATTCACAAAAAACAACAACAACAACAACAAAAAAAAACTTAAAAACAAGAAAAGTGTTAACATATCGAATTTTGGCAATAGAGCATAGAGGTGTATAATAAAAAATAAAAAAAATGGCAAAATGTTTAAAAATTCAAAATCTATTCACAATCAGTTTGAGAGGTGTTACAAAATACTAGTATACTAGTAGTAAATCCAAAAAGTATTTGACACTCTGTGTTATAATATGGTTAGAAAAAAATATGCCCCTGCAAAAAATAATTTCACAGAAAATATATTGCCTTCTACTAATAATAAGAAAAACCAAAATATCTTAATTTTAATATATTTTCTATATTAATTTTGGACACTAGGACTTGACAAGGACTGAGTGGCATTAAAGTTAAACTATTAGAAACAGACTAAAACGTTCCTGTCAATTAAATGTTGCATAAAACAGAACATCAAGCATCTGGACATTTGCCACTGCTCAGTAAATATGATGAAAGACATACTGTCTCTCTCACTGAGGTCACCTTTTATTTCTGAAAGAGAATTACAGCAACAGACTACCATTTAAACCGACCGTTTTATTGTTTCTCACTTGTTAAAGTGTTTTACTATAGGTTAGTTCAATGACAGCTTGTTGACTAACCAGTTACAGACGTAACACTCCCACTGCATTTTAGCTAGCTAGCCAAGCTAAATCACTTTGAACAAAAAAATAAAATATCGTATTATATTTACATAAATAATGAATATCAATGCTACTTTGGTTGATGTGAAATAACCAGCACCAACATGAGAAATTAACAGCAAATGTGTCTTTAGAAGGGTGTCAGCCGGGCCTTGCGTACCCTGCAAGGTCAACATAGCATGACTGAGCTTCGCTACCCGTCAAATCGTTCGTAAATTTGTTTTACTAAACAAAGCAGCTAATTTTATTAATCAAGGGATAAAATACTTACGTTCCTGCTGGCGCTGCCCCTCAGAACGTTAGAAATGATGGTTAGCATCTTTCGCATACTATTAACCCACAGCTAACCAGGAACAGATCTCCTTCAGTTCTTCTCTCACACAAACCAGCCCAGCGAACGAGACTTACACCCACTGCAGATTCGCCGCACATTCCGGTGGAAATACTGCCTCCTAGTGGCCAGAGCCCACACTGCACCAAAGTTTCTCAGGCCTGTTTATTTGCTGGGAATAAAATAATTTGAATGTGAGTGTTTATTTATTTCTTTTTTCGACAAGTTTAAAATACAACAAACTGTTTTTGACTCAGACAAAAAAATACAATTTCATAGGTAACATGTAACATACACTGCCAGTCAAAAGTTTTTGAACAATAAGATTTTTAATGTTTTTTTAAAGAAGTCACTTCTGCTCATCAAGCTTGCATTTATTTGATCCGAAGTACAGCAAAAATATTTTTTTACAATTAAAAATAACTGTTTTCTATTTTTATATATTTTAAAATTGTATTTATTCCTGTGATTTTAAAGCTGAATTTTTAGCATCAGTATCAGAATCAGAATTTGCTTTATTAGCCAAGAGTGCGCAAACACACAAGGAATTTGTTGTGTTTTTTTAAGATGCTCCTGGTACATACATGCTTACATACATATCTGACATGAGAACAGAAAAACATTTAAATAAAAGACTTAAAATAAATAATAATATGTATGAATCTGGAACAGATTTACGTACATATTTGTGCATTATTTACTCTATATACAGCTGTATAAATAAAGAGATGTGCATACGTATTTGTATAATAATACTAGTGAAAGACGCAATAATTAGAAATGGAAAAAAATTACAGAAGTGAATTGCAGAACACAGGTAATGATTCATGTTTTAGCTGTTTAAGCTGGAGATGGCATAGGGGAATTACTCCAGTTACATGATCTTTCAGAAATCATTCTAATATTCTGATTTGCTGCTCAAAAACATTTATTATTATTATGTTAAAAACAACTGAGTAGAATTTTTTTTTTCAGGTTTCTTTGATGAAAAGCATTTATCTAAAATATAAATCATTTGTAACATTATAAATGTCTTTGATTACTTTTAATCAATTTAAACCATGTAAATGAAAGTATTAAATAATTATAATAAAATGAATATAATAAAATAAAATAATTATACTGACTCCAAGGTTTTGAATAGTATAGTGTATAATGTTACAAAAGCTCTTTATTTCAGATAAATGTTGATCTTTGGATCTTTATATTCATCAAAGAATCCTGAAAAAAATGTACTAAATTGTTTTAAATGTTGATAATAATAATAATAATAATAATAATAATAATAATAAATGTTTCTTGAACAGCAAAATGGCATATTAGAATGATTTCTGAAGGATCATGTGACACTGAAGACTGGAGTAATGATGCTGAACATTTATTTTTGATCACAGGAATAAATTACATTTTTAAATATATTCAAATAGAAAGCAGTTATTTTAAATAATAATAAAAAAAATCACAATATTAGTGCTTTTGCTGTATTTTGGATCAAATAAATGCAGGCTTGGTGAGCAGAAGAGAATTCTTTAAAAATCTTACTGTTCAAAAACATTTGACTGGTAGTGTATGTGTGTGTTTAAATATAGGTTATATATTATTATTATATTTATATATTATATATACACAGTGGAGTTGTCACTGAGATTTGTGATGAATATGACCAAATGAACAATATGTATTTATATTATTAAATTGATGAACCATGATTTTGGTTGCAGGTCAGTGGAAGGTGGAGGAACCATCTCAGTTTGGAGAATTTTGATTGAGAAAAAAATGACCTGTTTTCCCTTATGTACATCATAAATATGTGCATTCATGGAAGGTATAGGGATCCATCATCGTCACTTATGCACATAACCTTCAATAAAGCCCAAAACACAAGACATCTTTATTAGTTAAAAAAGAAAAAAAAAGTCAAATAAAAATGAGATTTCTTCCTATTTTTATTTGATTTATTTATCTATTGCATAGCTCGCCTTATTGACCTTCTATTATGTCAGATGAAAGTAGGTGTCATATATTAACAATATATTTGAGAATATATCTGTGAATGTATAGTTTTGACAGTTTCTGAGTCTCCTCGTGTAGCTCTGTTTTCAGAAGCCCTGTCCTCCTCACTCTTCTCCTGACCCAGCTTCACTGAGGACACGTTTGTTGTTTCTCGGAAGTGACGAAACCAAAGTACCGATGGCGGCTCACAGTTTGCTCCCGGATATGTATTGAAACGAATTTGATGGCGTCTGATTGGACTTTTTGCACACTTGGCCATTTGTATGAAGTCTTGAGATTAACATTGAACCTGTCGAGTACAAGAATCGTCAATCCGAGGAGGGATAATTTGTTGTAGAGCTGGCTAGATCCAGAGCTAGCTGCCTTGCCAATGAAATTCAAGTCCAGCTAGCCTGTGATCGCAGAGGTTTGTTTGTGTGCGTGGCTACACAGTTTAAGACGTTTGACATTTTAGCAGTTTTGTGACACTGGCTGGTCCAAGTGCAGCAGAGTCTCTGGTTTTTGTAGTGCAGCTAGCTTCGCTTGCGTTACTTTAAAAGCAAAGAAGCGGCGGGAAGTGGTTAGCCGACCTGATTAGCTCTAGCCGTAGTTCCAGCTCTTCTGAAGTCATTGGTCTCTAGTAGATAGTGTGAGTCTCTTCTATGATTCACCGGTTCGCCGTTCATCGACTGTCAGCATGTTGAAGACACGTCAGTGTTTACTTGGGATTCGTACCTTCCTTGGAGTGACGTCTAGAATATGGAGTTTCATTTTATACATCCTCAGGAAGCATCTACGAACGGTGAGCAAGTCAACATATGTCATGTCAATACATGTTCTCTATATAACGTATTCCGACCTGTCATTTGTAAATAATCTGTTTTTCTTCATTTATGAGCACCTGTCTCCAAATAATCTTAAAAAACAAACAGCTTTTAGTATTGTTGATATGTTAGAAACTTTCTAATGCTTATTTTACTTGAGCAGTATTGTTATTCCTATGAGTAAACTGTCCTATTGTTTATTTTAACCCTTTAGCCCTGTTCAGATTTTTGCAATGAATACTGTATTTACTGAGCTGTTACTTATGCAAAATTTTATGGCCTTAGTGCAAACAAATGCACACTATTCAGCTGCGGCTGGGCCACTGTAGGATGTGTAATAATAAAAATAACTTGGTTTATGTGATTGCGGACCACAAAACCAGTCATAAGGGTCATTTTTTTTTAATTAAGATGTAAGCTGAATAAATAAACTTTCCATTTGAAGTATGGTTTGTTATGATAGGGCAATATTTGGCTGAGATACAACTATTTTAAAATCTAGAGTCTGAGGATGCAAAAAAAATGAAGATATTGAGAAAATCGCCTTCAAAGTTGTCCAAATTAAGTTCTTAGCAATGCATATTACCAAAAATTAAGTTTTGATATATTTATGGTAGGAACTGAAATATCTTCATGGAACATGATCTTTACTTAATATCCTAATGATTTTTTTTTTTTTTTTATCATTTTGACCCATACAATGTATTGTTGGCTATTGCTACAGATATACCCATGCTACTTATGACTGGTTTTGTGGTCCAGGGTCACATATGAGAAAAGAAATATAGTTTAGATTTGTTTTATGCTGCTTTAATTTAAACTCATACTCATTGTATTAAAAAAAAACTGATGAAAGTTTGACACAATAGTAGGTTTCAGATTGTGCCTGCCTGCAAGCTGTATCTCTGTAACCCCGGGGAGTGCATTTATGATGCTTATGTCCTAATCACTTTGGACTATGGACCTCTGCTATATGTTTAGCCTGGCATGAAAGGAGTTACAGACCCAAAACTATTAAAGTACAGTACACTCACTGAGAAAGATATAAAGTATTTCTAAACTGGGTCTTGACTATAAGATTTTATATTTTTCCATTCTAATTGATGCATCCAAGACTATAATGTTTAGTGGCTTTTCTGCAAAAACAACTCAAAATGACCTTGAGTTGTTTTACATAACTATCTGAGCCAACACCAGTAGTGTGTTGACTGTTAGATTAAGCCTGATTACCAAGTAAATTGTGATTTAGTGCTTTTCCTGCTACTTCTTTAGTTTTTTACAAACATTTATTAAGAATTATTTTAAATTATTTTTTATACTTAAGTTTAAATGGTTAAATGGTTTGTACACCGATTTTTCTACTTGCCTTATACTTCTATGACATCTTTTGGCAGCTGTTTTAGGGTGTATTAATAGTCCAGTAGTGGCAGTATGGGGCCATCCTAGGTGCATGACTATATAGATGTCTGCTATACGATGCCCTCCTCTGAGCTTCGCACCAGCATGATGAAAGGGCCAAAGAAGAGAAAATATTAGGAAGAGAAACTGATAATGAAAATAGCCAAAACTCTATAGGACCTCATTATGTGAATGTGTGCATGTTGGGAGCAAGGAAAAGACTACATGATTGTTCCATGTGCATCACTGACTCTGTCCTTGTCTGCTTTTCTGTCTTTCACAGATAATCCAGTACCAAACAGTGCGTTATGACACATTACCTCTCTCCCCTATTTCCAGAAACAGACTCAGTAAGTTCTCTCAACCTTGTCCTCCACTGTTATTTGCAGTTTTGCCCACTAGGGGAGCTTCTAACCACACAGCTGGATGCAGTGTTGCAGTTTTTTTTTTTTTGAGGACTCATTTGTGACCCAGAATCGGTATCAAAATCGCTGTCGGCAGAGTTTTTAGTTTTTTAAAAAGTGAGTACAGTGATTCCCCTATAAAGCATTCTGTTAAGTATTAATAGACATCTCTTGGGAAAATACTTTTTTTTTTTTTTTTTCATTTATTAAAGTGCATTTCGAATAGTATGGGTGTATTATGAATTGAGCAAAGAATATATATATATGTGTATATATATATAAGGACTAGCGGTGTCAGTTAGAAAAGGACCTCAGTTAATTCATGGATGAAATTCTTGTGAACATGAGGTCATGTTGGCACAGGATTGGGAAAGGCTTGTGGACATGAGATGATAAAGTTCATTGAATTTCTGAATGTTGAATCACCACTCTGTGTGACGTATTTTGACCTTTTGCTGCTTAGATGCGGTGAAGAGGAAAATACTGGTGTTGGATCTGGATGAGACCTTGATTCATTCTCACCATGATGGCGTCCTTAGACCTACAGTGAGGCCTGGTACACCGCCAGACTTTATCCTCAAGGTATGAAATGGAATGTAATTATTTATTTCCTTAGTAGCTGCTGCTTTGGAAATGCATGGTTTGTTTCACTCAGTACTGGAGGCACTTCACACTTTTTACTGTCTATTGAAAACCTTCTTTTTATATTAGAAATTCACATTTTTATTCAGCAAGTATGCATTAAATTGACAGTAAAGAGACTTTAATGAAGATTTATAATGTCACAAAATATTTCTGTTTTTTAATAAATACTGCCTTTTGAAAGTTCTATTCATCAAAGAATCACAAATTTTCACAAAAATAATAAGCAGCACAGCTGTTTTCAACTTTGCCAATAATAAGAAATGTTACTTGAGCACCAATTCAGAATATTAGAAAGATTTTTGAATAATCATTTAAAGACGATCACTGAAGACTTGAGTAATGGCTGCAAAAACTTCAACTTTGAATCACAGGAATAAATTACATTTTAAAATTTACTAATCTTATTCTCAATTTTGATCAATTTAATGCATATATTTTTTTAAATATATTAAAATAAAAACAGGTATTTTAAATTGTGATAATATTTCATAATATTACTGTAGTTTCAGTTAAAACAACGCAGCCTTGGTAAATGGTCAATTTTGATTGTTTGAAAGTTTTTTTTCTCTAACTCCCTCTTGTTCAGGTGGTAATAGACAAACACCCAGTCAGGTTTTTTGTCCATAAAAGGCCACATGTCGACTTCTTTTTAGAAGTGGTGAGTGAATTCTGTCATTTGAGCAGATTAGCAAACAAATCAGTCATTTTTGTAAATTAGTAAATATTGATACTTTGCTTGCAGTTGCTTTGCACTAGGGCTGTGCAAAAAATCGGATGCGATTATATTGCGCATCTCGTCAGTGATGTCGGTTCTATCAAGTTCAAAAGTGGATATACACTATATTGCCAAAAGTATTTGCTCACCCATCCAAATAATCGGAATCAAGAGTTCCAATCACTTCCATGGCCACAGGTGTATAAAATCAAGCACCTAGGCATGCAGACTGTTTTTACAAACATTTGTGAAAGAATGGGTCACTCTCAAGAGCTCAGTGAATTCCAGCATGGAACTGTGATAGGATGCCACCTGTGCAACAAGTGCAGTCATGAAATTTCCTCACTCCTAAATATTCCACAGTCAACTGTCAGCTGTATTATAAGAACGTGGAAGCATTTGGGAACGACAACAACTCAGCCACGAAGTGGTAGGCCACGTAAACTGACAGTCAATCGCTACAGACCACCAAACTTCATGTGGCCTTCAGATTAGCTCAAGAACAGTGCGCAGAGAGCTTCATGGAATGGGTTTCCATGGCCGAGCAGCTGCATCCAAGCCATACTTCACCAAGTGCAATGCAAAGCGTCGGATGCAGTGGTGTAAAGCACGCCGCCACTGGACTCTAGAGCAGTGGAGACGCGTTCTCTGGAGTGACGAATCACGCTTCTCCATCTGGCAGTCTGATGGACGAGTGCAGGGGGGATTATGGTGTGGGGTTGTTTTTCAGGAGCTGGGCTTGGCCCCTTAGTTCCAGTGAAAGGAACTCTGAATGCTTCAACATACCAAGACATTTTGGACAATTCCAGGCTCCCAACTTTGTGGGAACAGTTTGGAGCTGGCCCCTTCCTCTTCCAACATCACTGTGCACCAGTGCACAAAGCAAGATCCATAAAGACATGGATGACAGAGTCTGGTGTGGATGAACTTGACTAGCCTGCACAGAGTCCTGACCTCAACCTGATCGAACACCTTTGGGATGAATTAGAGCGGAGACTGAGAGCCAGGCCTTCTCGTCCAACATCAGTGTGTGACTTCACAAATGCGCTTCTGGAAGAATGGTCAAAAATTCCCATAAACAAACTCCTAAACCTTGTGGACAGCCTTCCCAGAAAAGTTGAAGCTGTTATAGCTGCAAAGGGTGGACCGACATCATATTGAACCCTATGGATTAGGAATGGGGTGTCACTTAAGTTCATATGTGAGTCAAGGCAGGTGAGCAAATACTTTTGGCAATATAGTGTATATTGCCTACGATTTTGAACTCGATGTTGCGTAGCTTGTTAGGAAACTACGGCTCTGTGTAGTAAATGCCGCTCCATCTGACAGCACGTGATGGAGATTTACGAGAACCGGCATTACTAGTGAGATGCACATGGTAATCACAATTGATTTTTTGCACAGCCCTACTTTGCGCACTACAAAATTCATCAATATTCTAATGAGTATATTTTGTTTTTTGTGTATTCTCTTGTTGGTATATGTCAGGTTAGTCAGTGGTATGAGCTGGTAGTATTTACAGCTAGTATGGAGATATATGGATCGGCAGTAGCAGATAAGCTGGATAACAACAGGGATATCCTCAAAAGAAGATACTACAGACAGGTAAAACCCACTGCCTCCACATTTGCTTCTTATAAGGTATTTTACGACCAATTCTTACACTTTGCACTGTCTTTTTTTGATCGATCCTGCTTAGGATGTAGTTTCTCATGTCTGTTTGTTCAATTATTGAACCTTTGCATCTCTCTCTCACTTTCCCATTTGTTGTAGCACTGCACTTTGGATTTAGGGAGCTACATAAAAGATCTGTCTGTAGTACACAGTGATCTCTCCAGTATAGTCATTCTGGACAACTCGCCTGGAGCTTATCGAAGTCACCCAGGTTAGAGATCTACATCTGTACATCTATGGAGAGCACAATCAAGATAATTTAGTATTAGTCCACTGTTGTTAAAATTGTGGTAATCCTGTGCATCTGTAAAAATCTAGCAAGTGTACAAATTATTTTGTGTAATAAATTGTTTTATGAATGTCATTTTAATTTGTTTTCACCCCCAGACAATGCAATACCTATAAAGTCATGGTTCAGTGACCCAAGCGACACAGCACTTCTTAACCTGCTCCCAATGTTGGATGCATTGAGGTATAAACATTTCTTTAAGCCATGGTCATAATAGTAACCTCTTAATCATCACTAGGCCTACACAGAATCTGTGCCTGATAAATTCTGTACTATTTGAACACCCTTAATTTATGAAATTCTTCACATACCCCTTGCATGTTTATTATAATTTTTAGCTACTATTAAAGGAGAAGTTCACTTCCAAAACAAAAATCTACAGATAATTTACTCACCCCCTTGTCATCCACGACGTTTGTGTCTTTCTTTCTTCAGTCGATAAGAAATTATGTTTCTTGAGGAAAAAATTTCTGGAATTACCTCCATGTAATGGATTTCAATGGTGCCCCCAATTTTGAACTTCCAAAATGGAGTTTAAATGTAGCTTCAAATGGCTCTAAACAATCCCATCCGAGGAATAAGGGTCTTATCTAGCAAAAAGATCAGTCATTTTTTAAACAAATTGACAGTTTATATATTTTTAAACTCAAACGCTCGTCTTGTCTAAGTCTACGTGAACTGTTTTTTTTTTTCCAGGTCAATACAGTTAGGATAGGTCGAAAAACTCCCATCTCGTTTTCTTCCCCAACTTCAAAATCATCCTACATCGCTGCAGAAGTCCCAGCCAAGTGTTTACAAAGTGAACATGCAAAGAACACCCTTGACAAAAAAAAAAAAGGTAAAACAGCAATGTAGGACAATTTTGACGTTGAAGAAGAAATTGAGATGGGAGTTTTTCGACCTACTCTAACTGTATTGACCTGGATTACACAGACTATGTATGCATCATAGAGATGAGGCAAGACAAGCATTTGAGGTTAGAAAGTAAATCAATTGTCAGTTTGCTTAGAAAATGACCATTTCGCTCTGAGACCCTTCGCGCTGCGATATTACACAGCGTCTGAAAGTGACCGGCACTAAGTTTGTGTAGATGCAGAGTTGCAGCCGGCAGAGTTGACGGCTGTGTAATATCATTGCACCTGCTGCATCTATGATATGGCAGCAAAGTTCCTTGATTATTATGCCGAAATGAGAGTATAGTTCCTAGCCATATCGACCTAGAAAATTGCAACTTTTCATTTCTTGTCTGTCTTTGTACACAGTGTAACTACAGAAGAGTCAAGTTTTAAATAGGAAAAATATCGAAACTCTTTGGTCATTTTTGAGCGAGATGCTACTGGTCTAATCAGATTCAGTGATCTATGCTAAGCTATGCTAAAAGTGCTACCACCAGATCCGGAGATCGACCGAATGGATTCGAAAACGGTAAAACTCAACTGTTTAACTCTAGGGGAGTTGGAAAATGAGCCTATTTTCAAAAAAAGTGGAGTGTTCCTTTAAGTGTTTTTTCTTTAATTGTTAATGCAATCTTTTTACACCACAGACTGAACAAAATTAAGCACTGCTTGGTAACTGGTTGACCTAAATTGTTATTATCTAATTGTGTACTTAAATTCAGCTGAGAGCTGAATTCATTACATACCTTTCTATCAAAGTTATCTGACATTATCAAGATGAATTTGTTCTGACACAGTTTAACTCTTAAGTTCTTGTCATATTATTTTTTACCATTTTCTAAACTGTAGTGAATAAACTGAAAATGTGAGAAATGTTGAAGGTGTCTGTACAAACAATCAGTCATCATTTACTCACCCTTTCCAAACCTGTATGACTTTCCTTCTTTTGACTAGATTTCTTTTCTATGACTTTATTTTGAAAAAATGTCTCAGCATTGTTTTTCCTACACAATGGAAGTCTAAGGGTATTGAAACTCTTTGGTCAGCAACATTCTACAAAGTATATTCTTTTGTATTCCACCAAAAAAAGAAAGCCATATGGATTTGGAATAACATGAAGGTGGGAAATAATGACACTCATAATGACAATTTTCATTTTGGAATGAGCTATCCATTTAAATTAATTAATCCACAGATTTTCTCAAATGATCAGCAGACAAAACATGTGGGCCAACTGCAATGAAATGTAATTGCAGACATCTGAAAGACTAGCATTATGTAGCAGTAGTTGGTTTAACAGAGGCCAGTTGTATCACCATTATGATAAGCCTGTCTGCTTTAGCAGTTTTGACCAAGCATGTTTGGGATTTTCGATCATTCCTTACCCTCATGTTGTTACATGTCTGCAATCAGCGCAGCCCCAGTTGTAGGCAAGATGCCTCACCAAACCACTAAACCAAGAAAGCATATTTTTGCATTCAAATTCAGGTAGATGCAGGGTTCTCAAGACATTTTTTTCATTTGATGCAGAATCTTAAAGGGATAGTTCACCCAAAAATGAAAATTCTGCCATTAAAGGAGTACTCCACTTCCAGAACAACAATTTACAAATAATGTACTCACCCCCTTGTTATCCAAGATGTTCATGTCTTTCTTTCTTCAGTCGTAAAGAAATTATGTTTTTTGAGAAAAACATTTCAGCATTTTTCTCCATATAATGGACTGCTATGGTGCCCCGATTTTGAACTTCCAAAATGTAGTTTAAATGCGGCTTCAAACGATCCCAAATGCGGTAAATGATCCCAGAAGAGAAAGAAGGGTCTTATCTAGTGAAACGATTGGTTATTTTCGTAAATAAGTTATATGCTTTTTAATGCCAAATGCTCATCTTGCCTTACTCTGCCTGGACTGTTTTTGTTCCTGTTCATGACAGTTAGGGTATGTCAAAAAACTCCCATCTCATGTTCTCCCTCAACTTTGAAAGCGCCCTATATCGCTGTTTTACCTTTTTTGTTAAGGGTGTTTGATCTTCTTTGCACGTTCACTTTACAAAGACTGGGTCGGAACTTCTACAGCGATGTAGGATGATTTTGAAATGATTTTTGAAGTTGAGGGAGAAAATACGATTGGAGTTTTTCGACATACCCTAACTGTCTTGAACCAGAATACACAGAGTTCAGGGAGAGAAAGGCAAGACGAGCATTTGAGATTAAAAAGTATTTAAAATATATTATTTTAATGTAAATAACCAATCGTTTCGCTAGATAAGACCCTTCATCCTCAGCTGAGATCATTTACAACCGCATTTGAGATTGTTTGAAGCCGCATTTAAACTGCCTTTTGGAAAAATCAAAATCAGGGCACCATATCAGTCCATTATATGGAGAAAAATGCAGAAATGTTTTCCTCAAAAAACATAATTTCTTTATGACTCAAAAAAGAAAGACATGAACATCTTGGATGACAAGGGGGTGAGTACATTATAAGTGAATCTTTGTTTTGGAAGTGGACTTCTCTTTTCATTAATCATGTTGTTCCAAACCTGTAAGACCTTCATTCATTTTCAGAACACAAATTAAGATATTTTTGATAAAATCCAAGAGCTTTTCCTTCTGCGTAGACAGCAATGTAACTGACACGTTTAAGGCACAGAAAGGTAGTAAGGATATTGTTAAAATAGTCCCTGTGAATGTGTTTGGGATTTTTTTGCACATCACCTACAAATCTTTCTGTTCTAATTGTTATGAAGTGAGTGTCACGTCTTATGTTGCTGTTTTAGTAAGTCGCCCTTATTATGTTTTCACTCCCTTTCTAGGTTTACCTCAGATGTTCGCTCCGTCCTCAGTCGAAATCTCCACCAGCATCGGCTTTGGTGATTATATCTGTCAGGGCCAGTCTCTCCTCTGGTCACCGTCTGGTTTTTACACGGCTCTGCCCGCTAAGTGTTAGCCTCTCCTGCGTTGGAACTGTCAGCCTCTCGTCATTGTGAGCTCCCATTAGTCATATGGACTCCTCTGAGGAAATGCTATGAGAAGAAATGGGAGGACAGAAAGGAGACACACATGATGAAGAAGCTATTACAAATAAACTCAAGACAAATGGAGAGGCCAGCATTTTTTTCTTGTATTGTTTTTTTTTTTCTTTAAAAAAATAGAAACTCTGCCTTACAGTTGTTGGATTCAACATGTGCATGATGGAGTATTTCTGAGTGAATGGGGGAGAAAGCTTCTGATTCCAATTTTACCCTTTCATTTTTGGGGGGCAAATGAATCAATGAATGGGTTGTAACTACCCATCACTTCTTAAGCACTTATTCCTCCTTCCTCAATATCTGTGGTTCTCTTTTTTTTAGTTTCGTATGACCTTAGCACAAATGGTCACATGGTCTTATCCACTCATTCTCTCTCTAAGATTCTGTCCTTCCTCTCTCTTTTTTTTTTTTTTTTTTTTCTGTCTGCCATCTCAGGTATCTGGGCCTCTTCTCTATGTTAAGAGCTGAGAGCTGTTAATACCGTTGTACTAATAGTATACTGTGGTAGAGATAACTGTACGATCAGCTGGAGAGAAAACTACAGTCCATTATTACAGCTTATGGTATTGATTTTCTGTGTATTTTTAAATGGCTCATATGTGAGGCTTTCGAGGACACATTTTTGGATGCTCTTCGATATGGATACATCAGCCACTGAGAGAGAGAGAGAGACACTGAGCAACAAGGACTCTTCTATAACAGAAAAATAAAATAGAGCCTTTTGTCAACAACTGAAATGATAGTCTCCTGCACTTTTTGGGGGGTATTTTACATTTTAGTAAAGTATTCAGACTCTTAACCAATTTTTCATTTTACTGAAATATAGATTCTGGATTTTATTTCGTTCTGTGTGATATTTTGATTTTAAAGCACTAAACTGTAAATTAATTTACAGTCTGCATGAAATTAAAAATTCACCCACTCTCACCCAATTTCACAGACAAGGCTTAAAGTGGAAATCCACTTCCAGAACAACAATTTACAGATAATGTACTTACCCCCTTGTCATCCAGGATGTTCATGTCTGTTCTTCAGTCATAAAGAAATTGTGTTTTTTGAGGAAAGCATTTCAGGATTTTTTTCCATATAATGGACTGATATGGTGCCCCGAGTTTGAACTTTCAAAATGTAGTTTAAATGCGGCTTCAAACAATCCAAAATCCGGTTGTAAACGATCCCAGCTAAGGAAGAAGAGTCTTATCTAGCGAAACGATCAGTTATTTTCATTTAAAAAATACAATTTAAATACTTTTTAATCTCAAATGCTTGTCTTATCTTACTCTCCCTGAACTCTGTGTATTCTAGCTCAAGACAGTTAGCGTATGTCGAAAGACTCCGACTGTATTTTCTCCCTCAACTTCAAAAATCATTTCAAAATCATCCTACATTGCTGCAGAAGTACCGACCCAGTCTTTGCAAAGTGAACATGAAAAGATCAAACAACCTTAACAAGAAAGGTAAAACAGCTATATAGGACGATTTTGAGGTTGAGGGAGAAAATACGGTCAGAGTTTTTCGACATACCCTAACTGTCTTGAGCTAGAATACACATTCAGGGAGAGTAAGACAAAGTATACAAACTGTATTGTTTTTATGAAAATAACTGATCGTTTCGCTAGGTAAGACCCTTCTTCCTCGGCTGGGATAGTTTAAAGCTGCATTTAAACTGCATTTTGGAAGTTCAAATTTGGGGCACCATATCAGTCCATTATATGGAGAAAAATCCTGAAATGTTTTCCTCAAAAAAAAAAAATCTTTACGACTGAAGAAAGAAAGACATGAACATCTTGGATGACAAAAGGGTGAGTACATTATCTGTAAATTGTTGTTCTGGAAGTGAACTTCTCCTTTAAGCCTATTCCAAGACTAAAATGTAAGTCTAAACCAGGGGTGCCCAAACTCAGTCCCAGTTAGACACACATGAACCAGCTAAGCTCAAGCTCTTACTGTGCATGCTGGAAACTTCCCAACAGGTGTGTTCAGGCAAGTTGGAGCTAAACTCTGCAGGACACTGGCCCTCCAGAACCTAGTTTGGGGACCGCTGGTCTAAACTGTTTCAACTGAGAGAAACTTGCACTGACTGATCTTAAAATATATCCGTGCCTTTGTTTTGTTTCAAGACGTACACCAGTAATGTTTTTAAATTACTTAAATGTCCTAATTGAACTATGGCCTAACCCTGGCTTAGTCTAAGCCCTGTCTGTGAAGCCATGCCTCTATTTTCTAAATGCATCTTATTGTGAACAATTTGTTCATGCATGTTTCATTTTTTTTATTGTTTTGACCTTATAATTGTTTGTGAAATTACCATAACTCAATCTTTTGTGCAAGCGCACATTCAGATCTGTCTTCATATATTTTTCCTTTTTTTTCCCCGATAATCTGTTTCACCTGGATATACGTCACAATACAGACAAAAAAAAATCTGTCACTACTTGTATTAGATCACAAATTTAATGTGAGAATGTTATGTTTTAGGTGAAGAGATTGTCCCAGCATTTAAATATTGTAAACTGAAGCAGTGAGTGGAGGCCTGTACCATTTTCATCATAATTGAGAATGACCCATTCTTCCAGTTATATTTGTTCCAAGTTTTTTTTTTTTTTTTTCCTTATGATGATGCACTACAATTTGTATACTCGAAATAACTTAATAGTTTAAGTTAACTCAAACAGGTTTTGCAATATTTTGTTGTTTTACTTCTAATAAAAACCAACATAATACCACACATACCAATCTTCATGAAGCACAAGCAGAGCATATTTCTATGTACATCATTCATAAAAACAATTCTTCTACCATTTAATTTAGTTAAGCATTTAATCTAATTATGTGAGACTGTATTTATGCAAAAAAAAAAAAAAAAAAAAAAAAAAACATTCTGCTTGTGTTTCATGAATGAGGCCCTGTGTTTAAAGTGTGGGCAATGTTGGATTTGTGCCACACTCTGAATTTTTTCAAAAGCTCTGACCACAAAATCTGATGCTTTGACAACAGGGTTATTATGCTTTTACCATCATCTTCATAAATGTGCTACTTGTTTTATGGTGACTTCATCTGTGCCACCCTACAATTAGTGTTATGCAGAGTTCACGATGATAAACTGATGCATCATTGCTCCACTTACATTGTCAAAGAAATTGTTGGCTTTGTGGCTTGTCTTTCCAACAACTTTGAGGGATGACTTTTTCTAGGAACTGACTGGGTGGCTTGGTAGTCACGTCTACTCAGTTGTGCCTTTTTTATTATTCAGGCGTTGGTTGAACTACTGTTGGATTTTAAATACCTCTGTAAGTTACCTATCTATGACCTAAAGTTTTATTCAACTCCCCTCTGCTTATTTTGCCTCATGGCATGGGTTTGACATTTTGTCCTTGTTTTACCTAAACAACCCTCTATCATGTCCTCTTAAAAGAGGGGGCAGACTGTTAGCAAGCAGGCTTTCCAATAATATAAATGTATTTGGTTTCTAATGACTAATTTGTCATATTCAGGCTGCATTTTATTTTATTTTAGCGTTTAGTTCAAGTTTGTAGTTTCAGGTATTGCCACGTAGGCCACCAGCTACAGGAGACGTCATTACGCAGTTGACGTGACTTGATGTGCGCCGCCTCCCTTGTTCCTTGTTATTGGATATCCCTCCGCCCTCCGACGCAGTTGTCAAAAAAAAAAAAAAAACCTAAGCTAGTTTGTAAACAGCATCGACGGCAGATATTCTTGGAGATTTTTAAGATCTCCCAGCCCGTGACAATGAAGTTTATGTACAAAGAAGAACATCCATTTGAGAAGCGAAGGTCCGAAGGGGAGAAAATCAGAAAGAAGTACCCGGACAGAGTGCCTGTGAGTCAGACAAATGAGTTGTTTTTGTCAGGGCCCTGCTCTTATAGATAACATAAACCGAGGCATTACACAGTGACAACGCTAATTTATAAGGGGAAACCGTGTGAAAATAATAATTCGTCTAAAAAATCGCGAAATCATGCTTATGTATGGTTAATTCATGAATTGTCATCGTCGTTTTTAAGCTGTCCTTCAAATATGAAAGGACTAGCGTTAGCGTCAGTTAGCTTCTGTGATAACACAATATTGTGGAATCGTTTACAGTAAAAGTAACTTAATAGAATAACCAACAAGAATGTTTTTTTTTTTTTTTAACAGTATATAAATTTACATTTAATACATATTAAGCTATTTAATATCTTAAGAGAGAGGCAGTAAACAGCTTTGTGTCTGCGAATCATTCAAATGAACCTTGTTGTTTTGACAGAGTCCAGGACAAAATGACTAGAATATGAAATTTGGAATATGAAATGCCCTCTCACTGTGTTCATTTTCAGTTGCATTATGTGTTGTTCTTCAAATATCAGCAGAGAAATTTGTTAAAATGGGAATGTGCCCTAAATGGGGAATTCCCATAACACTATTGTTATTATACTACTGAAAGATGCTGTTGTTCTCACATTACTAGAAATGCTTATTATAACCAGTAGTGATATGTTTTCCACAGGTGATCGTCGAGAAAGCTCCCAAAGCCAGAATAGGAGATCTGGACAAGAAGAAATATCTCGTCCCCTCTGACCTCACAGGTTAATGTCCTTGAAAAAATATCAAATACTCTGCATAATTTTAATAGTATTAAAAATATGAGGGATATGTATGAACATTTGTTTCTTATTTCTGAAGTGGGGCAGTTCTACTTCCTCATTCGGAAAAGAATCCACTTGAGGGCCGAAGATGCCCTCTTCTTCTTTGTCAACAACGTCATTCCTCCCACATCTGCCACTATGGGGCTACTTTACCAGGTATGTCTTTTGAATGTACCTGAACATAATTAATTTTGTTTGTTTAAACTGAAATGTCATTTTGGATCAATTTGGATCTCTAAACTTTTCATCTCTGTTTCTTTTGTAGGAGCACCATGAAGAAGACTTTTTCCTTTACATTGCCTACAGTGATGAAAGCGTCTATGGGGACGTTTTGAGAGATGTGTAACCAATTGAATTGCCCCACACTACCCTTCCTTAAAATCAAATGATCAAGACGTTAGGCCACATGAAGTGTACATGTTGAATGCACTTTCATATCCTCCTCCTAGAATGTTTATAAAATATTGTTTGTACTCTATGCTGCCTGCATATTGTTCCTACTTACTTAAGAGTTCCTTCCTCAGTCTTGCTTTTAGGCAGACCGGATACCAATGTCCGGGTGTGTTTCAGTAAATTAGTGGTACTCATATCCGTAAAAGCTTTTTCAACATTCTGCACTTCTCCTTTCACCTTGCACCTTTCTCACTTTCCCTTAGTACCGACATGCATCCTGCAGTCACTATTCTGTCGGTCTTTAATGTTTGGTTCATTTTTGTCTTTTAGCCACCATATTTGCACAGACCAAAATGACTGATAATACTGGACTATCATACCATGTAATGTGTGTGAGTGTGAGTGTGTTTGTGTACCATTGCCAATAATAATTTTTAAATGGGTTGGGATTGCTGTTTATTTGAATAAACTGGTTTAAAAAAGTTTTTTTTTTTTTTTTTTTTTTCTTCTCTTCAGTTGAGATGTTGTAGGAGATTGCTTGTTTATGTTATGTTTCAATTTTATTATAATCATTATTGTTAGGTTATAGTTCATGACTTGATTGGCTTTTTTTTGGCATGTTTGTATTATGGATTGGTGTGTTTTGTTCCTTTTTCCCTAAAAGCTTTAATTGTCATGGTCACCAATCTTAAGCTTGCCATCATTAAAAACCTGATGTAAAAAGCTTTGAGTAATGCTTTTCTCACAGATCTGAGAATATCTATGTACGTAAGCATAGATAGATAGGTTTCATAACACGTTAAGCATATGTTTTAAAAATAATTTAAAAGTTAAACTTAGTAGACTTCTGCAGTCAGGGGGTATATACGCTAAATAAATAAATAAAACATTAAAATAAATCTTACAATCAAATATTAACACATTAAACAGCTTTGTTATATTTAAAACCTTGTATGTTAGGTATTGCTGATCACTCCTGTGATCAAAGCTGAACTTTCAGCATCATTACTTCAGCCTTCAGTGTCACGTGATCCTTCAAAAAACATTCTCATATGCTGATTTGAACTATTTCAAATAAATAATGTTCTTCTGAACTTTCAATTTGTTAAAGAAACCTGAAAAAATATAAATTTCTGTTTTCAACATAATAATAAAAAATGTTTTTGAGCAGCAAATCAGAATATTAGAATGATTTCTGAAGGACAATGTTACTGGAGTAATGATGCCAAAAATTCAGCTTTGAAATCACAGGAATAAATGACATTTTAAAATATATTCAAATAGAAAACAGTTATTTAAAATAGTAAAAATATTTCAGAATTTTACTGTTTTTGCTGTGCTTTGGATCAAATAAATACAGACTTGACGTCTTTAAAAAACAAAAAAAAATCTTACTGTTCAAATATTTTTGACTGGCGTATTTATATTTATATATACTATACGTTATTAGACATTTTATTTAGATAATAGTATAGTATGTAAATGATATTCCTTATAAGAGTTGTCATATGTGGGGGAAAAACGAATAAATATATATAATTATTGGCTGATGAAATATGCGTTTCATTTCTGCTCACTGACATCTGCCGTCATCAAGACACGCCTACAACGGAAGTGCGCCAAACTGGGTTTCCTGTCATTTTTATTTTGGTTAATTACTGATACACTTGTTTATTTTTCTTTAAGGAAAGCCTTCAGACAAGCTCAGCATACTTTTAATCTCAGAAACGGACAAAAGTGCGTTATATGAAGATTCCACGAATGTCACTGCAAGAGTTTTATTTAGTTCGCTGATTTTGCAAGCTAGCTGACTACGCTGTCACTTGAGCCGTTAGCCTGCTAGCCTAATGGTCAGGTGTTAATGCAACTTGCTGCAAATAGAAAATACCGAAATCACTTTCGTCTGTTAAATCGTGCGTATGAAAGATGATTTTCTTGGTCAGATTTAACTGAACCGGTTGTCAAAACGTTCAGGTTACTGCAAGCATAGCCAGCTAGCTTGTGAAGTCGTTACAGAGCTAACTAACCCAGTGCAGGGAGTTTGCTCTTTTACTGCCTTGTATTGCTTCTCAGATTACCACATCTCTTTCTTCTAATTTATATTTTGCTCTAACTCGTAGTCTTTGGTTTTTAGAATTGAGATGGTAAGTTGGTTTAAACAACGTTAGCAAGGCTTGTCAACTTTTTGACAGCTGCCTTAGTTTGTGTTTGTGATGTGTCATCCTGAACCTGTCAGATGTCTAACTTGTGCTGTACAGCACTACTAAGAATGTTCTTGGTTCTGTTATATTTTTAACGTAGTCATTTAACAAGGTTAAATAATTTCCAGACTATCAGTTCTTGAATTGTTTCTCACTCTGACTATTCTTTAGTGGTAAGACCACTAAAATCTGAATTCCGTCTTAGTGGACTCATTAGTGAGTAAAAATGCAGATGCTGATATTTATGTTGTAACATATTTTCCTTATATCTCGACTCCAGCTGGCACCACCAATCCCTACCATCATGCCGGCTCTTCTGGAGAGGCCTAAACTGTCTAATGCCATGGCACGTGCCTTGCACAAGCACATCATGAGAGAGCGGGAGCGAAAGAGGCAAGGTGAGTCCAAGAATCCACTATATATATATATAGGTTTTTTTTTTCTTTTTTTGTGAATTATAGGGTTGTTGTTGATGTGCACTTTGTGATTAGTTATCAATTGTTTGTCTCAGAGGAAGAAGAGGTTGACAAAATGATGGAGCAGAAACTAAAAGAAGAGGAAGAGAGAAAGAGGAAGAAGGAGATGGAGGAGCGAATGTCCTTAGAGGAAACAAAAGAGCAGGTGCATCTGTATGACTGCTGCATTCTAATACTTGTATTATTTGTAAGTGATGTAGGAATTATGTCTCAGGACTCTTGACAAATGCTTTATTTCTTACTTTCTCTCTCATTAGATAATGAAGATGGGAGTGAAGCTGCAGGGTCTTCAAGAGGAAAAGCACCAGCTTTTTCTCCAGCTGAAGAAAGTCTTACATGAGGAGGAGAAAAGACGTCGGAAAGAACAGAGGTACGGAAAAGAGAGCTGGTAAGTGGAAAAATTCTCCACACCATAAAACCCCAGACACCAGATCCTGTCCATTTTGTCTGGGATCCGAACAACTAGTCAGCATAGCTCTTTGGTACCCAAAGCCAGCTTTTTTGACATAACTAGTGTCTACCAGCCAAGAAGTTGACTAAGAAAGCCAGAGAAGAGCAGAAGCAGGAAACAAAGTTTATTGGCTAATTTTGTAATCATGTATGTTTCAATGCTCAGACTTTGTTTAACCAGCACTAATCCAACTAGTGTTATCATACCACAAGCAGTAGCATTGGAAAATTATTGCTTCACAACATTGTCTTGTGCCGTTTAAAACTTTGAAATTGAGAAATTTTCTTATCTCTTACTCAAGAAGACAAATATCCCTTCCAACTACACAATCGTAAGACTAAACAACAATAGAAAAATAATATAAAATGTAATAATAAATTGATCAATGAATGAACCAAAGAAATTAAGATATAAATGGATAAAATTATTATTATAAATTAACATTAAAGAAAGAACACAACTTGCGAGGTTGCTCTCTTAAAGCAACACACAGTAGGACCCTGTGATTTCCACGAAGCAGAAAACGCAGATGGAATCATGGAATCCAGTCATAATAATGGAATGTACTGTATAATGAGGAATGTCCTGGAATTTGAAAAATTTGGGATGAATAAATCAAAAGTATTTAAATGTGAATCCTGCATGTTCTGCATGTCTCTTTCTGAGAGGCACACTGTTTCGTTTGATACTCACATACTGAAGTTCGCGTTACTTGGATTGACAGAAATATATTACTACTACTACTACTACTACTACTACTAATAACATTCTTATTAAAACAATATTTTTTAAGTAATATTTTCCAGAGAAATTAATTACCAGAATTTATTTACCAGAGAAATGTAAATACACAACACAGTATTTCTGGGAAAAATAAATAAATAAATAAAATAATATAATATAATTAAATAAAATATGTTTTTTTTTATAAAATGAATTAATTACAGATGCCTTTGATTATTAAAATAAAGTGGAATCTGGAAAATTAATGGAAAACACAGAATCTGATAAAAATAAAACCGAATTTAAGAAGAAAAAAAACTTAATTCATAGGTCCTTAAAAATTTCATTTTTGCTAAACGCTTAATAAATTGCTGTTAAATTGTGAACGTTTCATGATTTCAATTAATTAGACATGCTTTTTTTAATTCATATTTTTAATTTACCCATTAAAACACAGTCTAGAAAAATTAAAAATGGAATTTGGAAAAATAATAAAACTGAATTTAGGCAAAAAAAAAAAAAACGGATTTTATAGGGCCCTACACACAGAATCCCAGAATGCTTCAAATAATTTTTTGATCCTTCAAACATGACTTTAATTTTAAAAATGCATATCACAATTCAAAATTTTGGAGTCAAAGATTCCAAAATTAAATAGTACAGATTCCCCCCAAAAAGGGAAAAAGTATTATTCCAAAGCTGTCAGATTTTGAAAATGACATGCTTGTTTGTAATTTTATTATGTTTAATATGTTTACAGTGACATGACAACTCTGACTTCGGCAACATACCAACCAAACATGGCCATCCACACTGGACAGCACCTTCTCAGCATGCAAGGTGACCATTATTTGCCATCTTCAGTGATCTGTCAAAGTATAAAGCTGTTACTGTCACTTAGAATTTACTAGAATTGCCCTTTAACAATGACTTGTTTTCACTCAGCGGGTCAGGTTAGTCATGGGCGTCCAGGTGCTCTTCTTGGGGAACGCAGTAAACAGCTCTTCCAGTCTCCAGTCATTCCTGTAAGTGCGATATTAGAATGTAAATCAATCTATTCATACCTGAAAAATACAAACCAACTTTTTTTAATAATGAGGGACACCTGGTTCAGCTACCAGTCACAGGTTGCATTTTTTTGGTGTGTGTGTGTGCTTTTGTTCATTAAAACGTTATTGGCTGCTTGCCACCACCTCAGACGCGTCATTTCCAGTCTCAGCCGGGATTCAGTGCAGGTGGATCAGAGCATGGCCAGTATTCTGGAGCCCAGCCGAGTCACAGCCCGTATGGAGTCAGCCAACCACAGCATTCATCACCTTTTGCCTCCAGTCAGCCGGTGCCAGCCAACTATGCCAGTGGTTCACAGCTTAGAGGTACCTTGTTTGTATTTCCTTCAGTGCATATGTTTAAACGTGGGTATGTGTTATATTTGTTTGTAAGATAATATTATCATTTTCTGTTCCTAGGTGCATCAGCATTCCAGGCCATGCAGTACCTGCCCCATCAGCAGCAGGGCTATGCGGTCCACAGTCACTTCACCTCTCAGCCAGGTGTGTGTAATGTGTCTGTGTGTATGAGTGCTGTGCGTATGTTGCTATACTGTAGCATACTTTTAAATATGGGTGTGGTGCATTAAATAGTCTAAAGATCAGTATTTATTTGCAATAGAAATCTTTTGTAACATTAGACATATTTTTACTGTTACTTTTAATTAATAAAATGTGTCCTTGGTGAATAGAAATATTACTTACAATTTTATTTATATTTAATATTATTGTTTAATAAAATTCATATTTAGTCCGAAATTTTGAACTGTAATGTATGTGTACAGTAGACAGCAAGGCAGCTAAGTAGGTATTTGAGCAGGGCCTGTCCCACATGAGTGTTAAAATTCTCTCCATCAGCTTTTTGGCGGACACTTTCGCAATCCTTTTGTATTCCTTTTTTCCTTCTTTCATTCCAGGTTACATCCCTAGTGCTGGGATTCCCCTGCAGAAACAGTTGGAACATGCAAACCAGCAGTCTGGCTTCACAGACTCGGTAAGTAGGGCTGGTCAGGATGTAACCTCTGATACACCGGGAACAAAGGAAGGTCGGCTGCTTTGAACAGCTGAGTGCAGAGGTTCACTGGATGCCTTTGTCTGTGTAAACATTACTCATATTTGTGCTTTCAGAGTCCACTGAGGCCCATGCATCCGCAGGCTTTGCATGTCAGCGCTGCAGGTTTGCTGCCTACTCCCTCTATTGCTGTCCAGATCCCTCCTGGCAAGGTCAGAGCCAAGCCAATTAATGAAATCTATATTAAGATAGTTTTCCTGCTGCATTATTGCAGATATTCAGTTAAGATAAAGGGAATTCATTGATTTTTAGCTTTAAATAATAGCTTTTCTTATTGCAGTTGTTATGTTTTGGGCATAAATGTCTTGCCTTTTTTTTTTTTTCTTCAGTCTGGCTTACCATATGCACATCCACCAAGGCCAGCTTCCCCAGGCGCTTTCACACATGGAACGCCCTCACAACAAGCTCATGCAGTGAGTTCTGTCCAAACCAAATATACTGTTTTATTTATAGCATATATGTACATTTATTTACTATTGGTCAAATGTCAGTATGAGTTATATATATTGTATACAAAATTATATAGATATATATGGGCCATTCTACAGAATTGGTGCAAACTGCTGTCCCACAACCAAAAAACACATTTAAAAAGCATTTAAGTATTTAAATCTGAAAGTTTTCAAATAATTCAGAATAGTTTTCAAGTATTCAAATAAAAATGTTTATTAAGGTCCTTCTATTGTCTGTTGAAACCCACAATAATATTTAAAATTATAGTAAGCCTAATATATATAAAATCATCATTTATTGGGTACTTTCAGTTAGGAGGTGGCTATCCCGAACCCTAACCCCTAAACTTATGAAATGATATTGAAATCATTGTTGTATCTTTTTTCCCCATTTTTTTAAGTATCTTTTTGATTCTTTTAAAAAGTAAAGTTCAAAAAAAATAAATATAAATATAAATATAAATAATAATATAAATTATGAAACTTGTGTCCTGAATTTTTAATGTCACTACCGAAACTTACTACTATCGTATGTTTTAGTCTATTGGCTGAGACTGACTTTAACTAAACTCATAAGTTTATGATCAGGAAATATTCCTGTCCCACCCTCTCTCATAGCAAAAAAGGTGTGAGTATATAGGCCCCATCATTTTGAAGTAAATGTGTTCAAAAGTCTGTGTGTAACTTTAAGGAACCTCACTAACAAACACCTTTTTTCTGGAATTACGCAAACTTTTTGGGGAGTTATCTCATAACATTTAGTTTTTATATGTGTACCACAGTTCAGAACTGTACTAGCTAGCCATGTGCTGATTAGCTTCTTTGAGTTTGCTTTAAAAGTATCTAAAATCGAAACTCCACCAAATGTTTCGGTAATGACTTCTTTGGGGGTTTTTTTGGATGTTATCACTACCGAAACAGTCACTACCGAAACATGTCATCGTTGATGATCATTGTTTAGTGACAAAAGGGAACACATATCCTCATATTTGGGGGAAATAAACAAAATTTCGGTACAGTTATGCATGTGGTCAATACCAACGCATTACTGTCACTACCGAAAATGTGCAGTCAGTACCGAAACATGGGATGTTTTGTCAAAAATAAAGTATACTAAATTATTAACTAATATGTTATGATAGTGTTTGGTTCAGTATATATTCAAACTAATGACTCCTTAACTAATGAATCCTTAACTTCAAATCAGTATGATCAACTTTTTGCCTTTTACAAAGAAAAATTGGATTCAAAATACAACAAATCTCATTGATTATACTTGAAATATTGTTAAAAATCTAATTGTTATGGATTTACCTCTGAATTTTTTTTAATTAAAATAGAAAATATGTATAATCTAGATGTAAGTTAAATCTTAATAGCTCAATATAACCAATTTATTCTAAATAAATTGTTATTACTGTGTTTTGGTAGTGACACATTTGGGAAGAGGACAAATATTCCAAAACTCTCTGAAAATATAAGAATTAACTGCACAGTTACTAGAAATGTGTACTTTGGATATTATACAATTTGCGTACATAAAACGTTTTTGGAAAAAGACATTTTTTTCGAGATGTTTCCAACTCTGACTTTGGACCAATTCTGTAAAATAGTATTTTAATTGATCAGATTTCTAACCAAGAAAAATTCAATTGTGAATATAATTTTTTTTTTTTTAATAACGAGTGCAATAATTTAGTGTCTGAATAAGATCTGTATTCATTCTTCCTTGTTTCCTCCTTTTGTTGTACAGGCCACATTTCAGAGCTCTCCTCAACCAGCCCCTCGTCACACCTACCTTTCTCACAGCCAATCAGGGCAGAGGTTTTACCACCATGGCAAATAGCCATTCATTTCAGTCTAATGCAGAATGTTAGGGTGTGGAGATAAAATTCACCTCTTACACTTTGAAGGCTTTTGGATTACAGCTACATAGCACACAACGCTTGGCATCATAGTGTTATGACGTAGAACACATGACTATATTACTGTCACATGCAAGTCATTTTCTCTGTTATTCTTCAGCTGTTAGACCTCCCTTTGTAACAGGGTATGCCTTTTATGTCAATATTACAGTGGGATGTGTCTGGGAGTTTCTTTTATGCATTTGAAGACATCGGCAACAGCTGTGCCAACATTAATAACGTTATAATACTACCACTAAATTACACAACTAGAGTTAAATCTGGTTTTTAAACTAATTAAACAACATAGGAACAGATTAGAAGACTATATTTCCATGTTCTGAAACAGACCTCCCACTCAGGGCCGTCTATAACTTGCATTAACATTGTTAAATGCACCTTTTCCCTAATTCAAAGAACAGGGAAATAATATTTTCATATGATTTTAAATTGTAAATGTAATGTTTTTAGCCAACCAACTGAATTTCACAAAATTGCACTTAAAAATATGAATTTTATTAATAATCTGTTTAAAAGAGCTTGTTAAAATAGTAATAAATAGTTGTGTAGAAAAAAAACTTGACTTGTGACCTTTTAATTTGAATTTTTCTTTGGTCTGTTTTTGTTTTTTACAGGGTTTCCGCAGGTCCTTTAGTTTTATCAAATTTAAGCCTATTAAAAGTTTTAAATAGTACAAGAAAGTCTTAATTATGATTTCAAGACATCTTAAAGCTGCAGTCCGTAAGTTTTGCCTCTTTGTCGCTATCTCTGTTTGAAACCTGCAATTGCATTTATTTGCGGAATTATCTTCTTTGCGTGGGTTGTGGATCGACACGGCTCCTCGGGGCGGATTATTCTGTTGTATCCATTGGCGTTCTTCTTCCAGTTCTTCTTCCACTCTTGAGTGTATGGCAGCCTATAGAACCGCTTGCGGGAAAGCTGTGAAATTTGGCACACTGATAGAGGATAGTCATTAACCACAACAAGTTTGGAGTCTCTAACTCAAACTCGCTAGCGCCACCACTTGTCCAAAGTTTAACTCATGTTTATGCTAATAACTTTTGAACCCGTAAGGCACAGAAAGAAAATTACTTTTTTCTTCTGAATCCTTGGCTCAGTCGGATGAAGTCCAAAATTTAAAAATTTTCACCAAAAATTTTCACTCAGATCATTTTCAGACCATGCTGCCAAAAGTTATGGATTTTTATATTTATTTGTCAAACTGTTCTCGAATAACACGCAAATACCTGCAGTGTTTCGGCACAGTGCCACCTAGTGGTCAGGAGATATGAAAAATGGCTATTTTTGCTTATAACTTCTGAATGGTTTGTCCAAAAATAACAAAACTAGATTTGGTGAAGCATGCTGAGTTGAACCATACCCATTATTCCCATGTCAGCTATTTTGGGCGTCGGGCCATTTTGAATTTTGTCGGAAAATGCTATTTTTTACGAACGCATTGACGTATCATCACGAAACTTGGTATGTGTCTTCGGTACCATGCCCTGACAGTACTCAAAAAATTTGGAGGCAGTGCCACCTTGTGGTAAAAAAAATATGATTACATTTTTAAAAATGCTAATAACTTTTTGTTTAAATTAGCCTATTGTAATGAAACTTGATATATTCCTTGGATAATGCCAAAAACATCGATACCAATTATGGCATAATTGGATGAACTTCCTGTCCACCATTTTGATTAATGTTGAAAACGTACTTTTTTTAAACTTCTCCTAGACCGTTATTCCAAATTTTTATTTTTTTATTATTTTTTTTTCCCCTTTCACTAAATTTGACTCAGATCATCTTCAGACCATGCTGGCAAACAAGTTATGGATTTCGTGTCAATATACGAAACAGTTTTCATTTCGCACATCAACGATTTTGCTGGAAAGATGCCAAACTGCATTTGAGGCTGTATCTCTGCAAAGCTGTGACATATTGACACCAAATTTTGTATGTGTCATTGTCACCTCACATTGACCACGCCACATCAATTTGGTAACAGTGCCACCTATTGGTCAAGAGTGATGAACCATTCATTAATCATTCATTATGAAATTTTCAAAAATGTTAATAAATTTTGCTTGCATTAGCCTATTGTAATGAACTGGTCTCAAAATATTACTTGGGTCATGACGACAACATAGATACCAATTATTCCACAGTCGACCAAATTTCCTGTCCTCCATTTTGATTTATGTTAAAAACCTACTTTTTCGAACTCCTAGACAGTTTGTCTGATTTTCACCTAAAACGACTCCAGTCATCTTTAGACTGTGCTGACAGAAAGTTATGGATTTCGTGTTGATAGATTACACTGTTTTCGTACAGCCCCACTACAAATTTGAGGCATGATGCCAAAATGTCTCTGAGGCTGTATCCCTAAAAAATCTTTGACATAATGACACCAAACTTCACGTGTGGCATTGTCATCTCACACAGAACACACCACATCATTTTCATAACAGCACGACCTGTTGGTCAAAAGTGATAACCCATTAAATTATATTACTAGTGTTGTTTTTATGATTTTTCACCCATTTTGACTAAAATCATCTTAAAATGGCTTCAGTTACTCTTTGCTTCAGTAGCTCTGATGCTTGCTGCCTTGCTTGCCTAGTGCTTGGCCCGTAATTGCTGCTTGCAGCTATATTTATTATTATTGTTGTACTTTGTTCTCAAAATGTCAATGTTATCATCATTAGCATTGCGTGACTATGTGTATTTAGTGTGTATTAGCGTTACCTGTAGAGTAATGTTGACTACAGGTGAATCTCCAGTTGTCACTGATGATTGTCGTATTGTCCTTTCTGGATTACAATCCGCCATCAAAATGATGCGTTTAATTATTCCAGATGCTGTGAGAAAAGGCTATTAATGATCCGCCACCTGCAGCATCCTCACATGTAATATAATCTACTAGTCAGGGGTGCGTTTCCCAAAAGCATCGTTAGCTAACTATGGTGGTTAGGTCCATTGAACTCTATTAGTAACGACGGAACTTGCGACCATAGTTGGTTTTGGGAAACGCGCCCCAGGGCTCTTTCTTTATGTTTACAAACGGAACGTGTGCGTCCAGAAAAATGTATATCAGAAATTTAAACTGATATGGATTTAAAACGTGTGATATACATGATAATCAAAACCAAGCAAACCAGGAGAAACCAAGGCAGAATACAGTATGTGAGTTACCGCTCTTTGACTTTATGGAACGCTCAAATTGAGTTACAGTGCTCTGCATTTGTTTTGCCGTTCCTCAATATTACTGTGCTGCCCTGGAGTTATACGCTATTCTGCCTTTGTTTTATTGTCCATTAAAGTCTGCCGCGTTTAAATTACGGTGTAGCCTAACTTGTTGACTTTCATACATCGGTCGGCACTTCATTAGACAAACAAATTAGATAGATCACAATCTAACAAACTGCTCCATAAAGCACTGTAAGCAAGCAACGATTAGATAACTTGGCAACAATAATTAATCGTAAATAATCTTTTTTTTTTTTTTCTTTTTTTTTATAATGCAGATTATTTACTCAGTGCCACGTGTCAGCGTAGCATGTATTACACATAAAATCAGTAAAAGTTCGCAATTAAATCCCTTTTCTACACTGTAAAAAACAATTTGTTGAGTCAACTTAAAATAATTTGTAACCTGGCTGCCTTAAAATTTTAAGTTCAATCAACTCAAAAAAAGTTTATTCAACTTGAAATGTGAAATTATACTAAGTGACAACTTAGATATTTGAGTTGAATCAACTTAAAATTTTAAGGCAGCTGGGTTACTTACCCATCTGTTAAGTTTAGCAAACACAAATATCTAAGTTGTGACTTAGTGCAACTTAACATTTCAAGTTGACTATTTATTTTAGTAGACTGAACTTAAAATTTTAAGGCAGCAGGGTAACACATTATTTTAAGCTGACTCAACAAATTGTGTTTTTTATTTTTTACAGTGTACCTTTTCTTGTAACTCGATAAAAATTCAATAATATATATAATATAATTAATTTTTCTGGAAAAATAAAAATCTTTAAAGCCATTTTTCTCAGTTTCACACTCCAACGGGTCTTTTGCCTTGTAGGGCAATGCGGTAATCCACCTGTCACTCAAGTGGCCAAGCCCTTAATTATGCAGATCTTTAAGGCTTAATATAAATTAAACGGATGAGATATAAAAAACATTCACCCCCTTCACAGTATAGACCAAAACCACTTTTTGTACCAGGCTGTGAACATCTTTTTTTTCTGCTGTAAAGTTGGGCATTTTAACATGGGTGGTCTATGGGATTGACTCCCTTTTGGAGCCAGTCTCTAGCGGCCAGTTGATGAATTGCAGTTTTAGTCATTTCCTTGTTAGCTTCAAGAGGGAGACTCCCGAAGCCCCGGGAGGTTGCCGCTTGATTAAAACAGCCTGTTTCTGCTTCCACTCAAAATAAGCCTTTTCAAAATGATATAATAAATGATCTGTGGGGTATTTTGAGCTGAAACTTTTTCTGGGTACACCTGAGATTTATAACACATTTGCCCTTTAAGACAGTAAAATATATTTATGTTATTTGATAATAATTGTTTAACTTTTAAAGTTTATGACGTAAAGTTTACCATTTTATATAACTTTGTTTTTGTGAAAACCTTTATCTGAACTGTAAATCATGCTTTTTACAGTCATTTTACAGTTTAATATGTTACCAACGAGCATAGACATTGCCTTACCCTGCTCATATGGTATTAACTTTATTTGTGCAGGTCTTAAATTTGAGCTTAAAAATACTGCAGAAACCCTCTTTTTAATGTCACTGTATTATGTGTTTGCGTGGGAGTGTGTTTTGGTATTGGCTTATTAGATTGCAAATACCTTGATGATGATGAAATTCTTTCAGTACTGTCTCAGCAACCTAGTTCTTTTGAGTTTAATTTAGATCTGTTGTTTCTTAGTAGGCCGTTTCTCTTCCATACTGTGGAAATCCCCAGTACTATTGACCACATAGCACTTCACCTCATCTTGAAAGCATGCCACTCTGTAGTCTATTCTAGCTTACATTTCCCTTGAGTTTAAGACATCAGGAATAGACTATTGTAAGCTAAAGGACTACTTTTTTTTTTTTTTTTTTTTTTTTTGACAAATGTTTATAAACTTTACAGCTTTTCTCATAAACAACTCATAAACGTGTCATATTCTGAAGCCATTATAAGTAAATCACTTGTTTTGTAATGTTTAAGGGATAATGAAATGTTCTCAAAAACCTTTATGACTTTCTTTTGTTGAACACAAATGGAATATCTTTTGTGTTTCATAGAAGAAGAAAAATGGAATGACATGAGGGCAAGCGAAAAATGACAGAATGTTTATTTCTGGATAAATTGTTGCTTTACCAAGTTATGAGGTCACCTGACAAAAGTACGTTTACCAAAATGCCATGGAAGTGTGCGGTTAGCCATCAGAGCTTTCCAAATGGTCCTCTCAAAAACCGCTACACTTGGCAGGAAGTTATGGAGGAAGTCATGTAGATTGGAACTCGTCTGCCTCCCTTTTTCGTACAGCAGCCCTATTTGCTGAAGGGTCTGATAGACACCTTTTTGTGTAGTTGAAAAAAAAACAAACAAAAGTTTAATTTATGTAGAATAATTTGCATGAAACAATACAGATTTTAAATGTGGTCCAGTCCTGAATGTTTGTGATTATGCTAAAGTATGAATTAAGTGAATATCTGGTCTAAAAATGCAGCAGTATATGCATATAAAAAAAAAGAGCGGGAATTAGAGATTTGTGCGTGTGTGTGTGTGTGTGTGTGTGTAAGAGAACGAATTTAGCTGTTGATTCACCTCCGGCCCGCCCACTTACTGTTGGCCTCAGCTGTTTTCTTTTTCAAGCTGCTCTCTGTCTGAAACCGTCAAAGAGCAAGCAACAGTGACAATAAGTGATTCACATTGAAGATGAGTTTCTTGAAGGAATAAAAGGCTACAAAACACCTCAAGTGTTTATTCACTCCTTTGGGTTAACCTTGAGTGTGTGCTCAGTGAATAACAATGAAGTCATTCGTCAGTGACTTAAGTGAGCTCATAATCCGAGATTTCATGTCTCTGAAACAGCTATACAGTCAATGTTTTCCTTTCTGTTAGCCCCGAAAAACCAAACCTCAATGCATTAGTCAACTAAGGAGAAGACAAAAAAATCAAAAGTGAAACCTATCACCTCTTCAGCTGCTGTATCAGACGAAAGCCAGTTGTTATTCACATTCAGAATGTTGTGTTTGTTCTGTGTGTGTTTAATGTAGTGTGTACAGTGTGATGCAGGGTCAGTTAGTCAAATTAGGACAGTGACGTGAGAGGCAACATGTGACCAAACAGGCGGGAAGATTCAGCTCATCGGAAGAGAGCTGCAAAACATGAGAACCGAGTGCAAACAAGACAGTACAAGAAGAACACATTTGCTCGTCATCATCTTTTTCGAATGGAGATGAAAATGCAGAACATATAGGACTTGAAATGACTGGAAGCTTTTGTATGCAGGCCAGCCACTGGTGATACAGCAGGGCGGAAGTTGACGATGCAGTTCAAGCCGGTATGAGAGAGCGAGAGAGAGAGAGAGAGAGGAGGGAGCGAGAGTGAGAGAGAGAGAGAAACCCTCTTATGACTCATGAAGATGGGCTCTTTTAGAAAAACAAGAAAATACATTTACCGACAGCACAAGAAACAGAATTCTTATTGTGTTACTTATTATAACAGTTTTTTTTAAAAACGAGATGCGTCAAACTGAAAGTGCAGTGACAACCAATGAATGGGTCTGACTCTTCGTCTCTTGGCAGAAGTACTGCATCACTGGGTACCGATGGTTTTGGTTTGTTTGTGTTTTTTCGAGTTCTGTCTTCCTATAAATCAAGTAAGTGACAGTATCTGAGTTACATACACATTTGTCTTTACATTTAACTCGATGTCGTATTTTGTCAGTGTTTGGATTCAGTTGTGGAGATGTTTCAAGTTGTTATCATTCATATTATCGGTCCAAAATATATTCCCGGGTATTTTCGAGGGTACCCGCTTTATCCATACATTTAAAACGGCGTACGAAATCTATTGGTTGTTCCTTGACCCCCCTTCATGACGTTTTTAGTTCTTATTTGACTGCCTAAACTCATGTAGCCACCTTTCTGTCTCCAGCTAATGAATATTAACAATATTCGCGTTCCGTTAATCGCGATTAATTTGCGAGATGGATCCTGCGTATCCTTCGACTTCGTATTCGGGATTTGAGAACTTTATTCCGAATTATAGGACTGAAGCTCCAAACAGGTGGGTGACAAGGTAGCTGACCTGTACAAGCTCTGCACAAATGTCTTTATTAATCAGCAAATCTGATATAATATTGTTCGCTTTTACAGTTATTTGTGCGATTTCTGAGATATTTCGTACTGATTTTTTATATTTTTATTCTTGGTTTGGAGAGAGGTGCCTGGGTGCTAATGCTAAGTGACATGTGCTTGATAGGAACTGTGATGAGCTACGAGGAAAAACAAAGTTGAATCTCAGTATTGTCTCCGAATTATGAGTTTTAGCTATGATTTTTTCGGCTTGTTATACATTTACGATTTTATATGCATTATAGAAAATTCGAGTTGTGCAATGATCCCGTCAGCCATTTTGAGAATTTGCAGAAGATATGCACAGTGAGTTTTTTTAGATGTTTCCTTGTTTCCTTTTGATTTCAACATAGTATGAGATTAATTCTTTGTTTCTTATATTATGAAGTCATTCATGCTTTTCTTTGGTAAATGTTATGCTATTATGTTAACTGCATGTCAGAGTTACACTTTTGGAGAGAAAATGAGGGGAATTGTTAATGTAAGGTAGGGTTTATCAGTTACTGTAACCATCACTGAAATTCAGATTTTGGATTTGTATGTTTAATACTGAAAATTCGGACAAATCGATTCTATTACAGCAATAAAACTGATAAGCTAGAATCCATTTTTCAAAATATACTTCGAACAAACATACAAAGTCAGTGCTGTTGATGAATATATATGCTAGAAATAAAATTACACAACATATTTACTTTGAAAGAATTAATTTGCTGTAAAATTATATTTCTGCATGTCTTTTATTTATAAAACCGAGTTAAAAAGTTGGAAAAAAAAAAAAGTGCAAAGTGCCTGCTGAGATTACATAAATGTAAAAGTTTAACTGGTGATTTTTTTTATTTTCTTAAATAAAGGGCACACACTATAAACAAATTAAAGTAAATTGTATACAATTATCCGATTTTTCTTTTAACAAAGAGAAACTCCAAACGTCAAAATCAGGTGATTTTTAGCTGTAAGTTTTAGGGGTTTTCTCGAATGTTCTCTCTCACACACATACATGTGCACACATGCACACTAGCAAGCCTGCCTTTCTCTAAAACATAATCCAAAAAAGGGCGCTAATTTGAATGTTTTCTTTTTTGCATTTGTCCACAGCTAGGTTTATAAAATCGATCATCTTAATTTTTACTTTTTGGTGAAAAATTATTTAAAAATGACAAAACACAAAGTTGTGTAAAACCTTAGATATGCCATTTGGAAGATGTTCTAAGTGATGTAAAGGCAAAGATAGTCTTTGACATCATAATTAATTGCTCATAATCTTAATTGGTAAATTGTCAGCATTTAAGTGTGCAACTAGCAACAAAATGTCATTATGTCTTTTATACTGTAATGGGTCTATTACATATTCTACAAAGTAAGTTTATTCCTTTCTCTAAAACACAATTTTGCGTTTTAATGTGTGTGATTTGTGTGTGATTTGAAATGTGTGATTTATACCACCGCACTTGGAAATGTTAAATATGCAATACAAAATATGTGCAGGAGTCTACTTTTGTCTTTTTTACTGTTTTTTTAAAGTTTTATTTTTTATTTTAATTATAATACCAATAATACATTTCGAACATATTCATATATTATGAATGAGTCATAATATTAAAAAATAGTAGGTTCATTTAAGCAAATACACAAGTAATTTGCATCTGACTGATTTGTCATTTTTATCTTTTGAAAACAACTGAGATGCAGAAGTGTAATTAGTAGTTTAATATGGAAGCATAAATTTAAAATAAGCCTAAGCTACCTTTTTAACTTCTGATGGTTTTCTCTGTGTTATTAAATCACAACATGCAAATCACAAAATGGTGTTAATGTTGACTGCCTATAAACTCCATTAACTTTGTAATATATGTACAAGTTTTTGTTTCTCATAACATGCCTCGTAAATGCACGCGTACTGCAGAATGTGAACTGAACAGTTGAATATTTTAAATGTGAGTGAAATATGACAGTAAATAATAACATTTCTGAATTGTTATTCATCATAACACCACTTTCAGTCTGAGTGATAAATCGATCATGAAAGACCTCATGTTCCATAATGTAAGTGATGTGGGGACTCAACTGACTGGTCAGAAGTTTCGTGTATGGTTTTATACCTCACGGCGTAGCAATCACAGAAATTCTGTGACTGTGATGCGGGTGAACAGTTATTTTGGTAAACCTCTGGAACTCGTTATTTGGTGACATTCCTGCAGACACACACAACATAATATACGTCTGCAAAAAAATTGTGACTTTCGGTTTATCCCTCTGTTAGATTGATATAGTTTTGATTCGATGCTTACCATGCCATATCCTGGAGATGAGCTCACGCAGTTTCAAACTTATTAAAATCAATGGCCCATGTATCACTGAATTATCCATCTGTAACATTTCTTTGCCTATACGTTGGTATACGCCATGTCGTAAAGTTCAACAATATATGTCAGAAACAAAATCAGAATTAAAATTAAATCTTTTGTACTCGGAATGACCTTCTTTTTGTGCTCGCACGACTAAATGCAACGCAGTGTAATAAAGAAAGACTAAACATTTACAACATCTTCATTATGCAGATTCAGCGCCTTTTGTAATACAATGTCCGATGTTCTTTGACATATTAACGTTAGATTATTTTAAAATGCACAAAAATGAGAACAAAATGTATGGTTGTCTATTAAAATCATTAATCTCCTGTTTTTTTTTTGTTTTTTTTTTCATTTAATTCATTCTCAATATGAGCCCGGTAGTCAGTCAGGTGACGCTGACGTCAGCAGACTCCTCCTGTAGGGAAATCCCCTGAACAGCGTGGATTTGCTTGGGTTTGTAAACCCATTTTTGTTGTGTTGTTTTGACCCTTGCGTGAGTCACACTCGGAACTTATCACGACAAGTCTCAGTAACGAAAATAACCGTTTGGGGAGAGGAGGTCGGTGAAGTAAATTATCGCAAGGTAACAGAGAGACAACTGTGCTGAATCATAATTTGCTCGTACATAAATTTGTTCATTGAATGTTTGATTCGAAACTATGTCCTGCATTAAAGTCGGGATTTAGAGTACAAGATTACTTTATGCGTGCAGATACTGTTATTTTAACGAGCTGACGTCGATGCGATTAAAATTGGTTTAAATTTTTTGAATAAAACTAATGAATTAACAGAAGCGGAAACTCAGAGGCCCGGCGGCGCTTTAAACGTTTTTGAAACGTCACAAAGCAGGCTAGCTAGCTAGTTAGCTAGCGAGCAGTCGAAATTGTTAAAAACAAAAAAAAGCTGGATTTTTACTGTAACAAGTTAATATGACTTTTAGAAATTTTTTTTTTTTTTTAATGAATACATTTTTTTTCTTCACTTTAATGGTATATACAAATGTGCGACTAGCTTGTGAAGCTAATTAGCTAAGTTAGTTAGCTAAGCGGTGTTTTCGAAACTTGGCTCATAGAATATCGCTTTTGTGAACGTTTCCACTGAGCTGTTTAACTTTAATTAAAACTTCCCGTTAAAACGTTTCGATATAATATGTACACACGTGATTTGGTTGTTTAATTTGTAAGTTATCCTACTTTGCAAAGCGGTAACGTTAGCATCGCCGGCTGAACCGTTTAAAAAATATCGAGCGATTGTGAGGTGTTGTATTTTCATCATATTTTCCCTCAAGTGTTGAGCTGACTGAACGTTTTGTGTTATATCTTTAGTTTTGAGAATCTAAAACAGGCCATGGCAGAAAGTCAAGAATTCGCTGACCTGTGGGAACGAAACCTCATGTAAGTTTGCAACTCTCTCCTGAGACCCGGAGTTGGTCATATCCTCAGTTTTTTGTGGGTGCAGGCAATATTATGTCAGATTTCTGTAATTTATTTATTTTAGGTTGGTCAACATCCAGTGAACTTGTCATTGTGCATCAGTACTCTGCTGTGTGCATTGTGTGTGCTCTATTAATTTAATGCTAAACTAATCGTATATCTCCCCATTTGTTTTTCAGTTCCACTCCAGAAGGTGGCCCTTGCTGGGACTTGATCAATGATGAGGTATTTCAAAAAAGGCATATATATACACGCATACCCACTCATGTTCATATTTGTTTTTAAATGCTGGACTTTTATGTGTTTCAGCAGTATCTTCCAGGCTCCTTCGATCCGGATATATTCGACAACGTACTGGCCGAACAGCCTCAGCCGTCCACCTCCCCTCCGACTGCCTCTGTTCCTATTGCCACTGATTATCCTGGAGAACATGGCTTTAAGCTCGGGTTCCCGCAATCTGGTACTGCCAAATCTGTGACCTGCACTGTAAGTTAAAAACACATGTGCACACATACATCCATGCAAACAGCACTCAACTTACATAAAAGGGACATTTCGGTGCTAGATCACCCATATAATTAATCTGATCTCACATTATACGTGCACTATACACTAGCATCCTAAATAAATGAAAAATCAATTTGTTAGTTTTAGATTATTGCAAAGATTGTTCATATTCTGTTTAGTAATAAAATGGTTTCTAGTGAGTGTATATTATAAGTGTTAGTGATAATATATAGTTAAAAGTTAGTGACAGTTACTAGTGAACTAACATTAGTATGTAGTAGATTAATATGCACATGGATGCACGTGTACCTGAGGTCATGTAGAGACTCAAATTGTCCTTTCTGGTGAGCGCTGAATCGGAATGTTGCCAGGATACCACAAGACTTCATTCATTCTCCTTCACCTTCTTCGTTCCTGTCCTGAATAATACTTCCGAATTCCCATCCTTTGTGTATTCGCTACTCAAGTTTAGAGAGCTGTTGTGATTGTTCAGCTTGTCAGTCTAACATCTGGAGTTGGCAAATAAGAAATTAAATTTGGCAGTTTCTTATTGCATTGTCTTGAAGACATGAACGGGCATGTTCTCATGTGGAGCGCCAAAAACCTTTCCGGTAGCGTTGGGGTTAAAAAAAAAAAAAAAAAAAAAGTGCTGCCCCACCGCCACCCACCCCTCACCAAATCTTTTTTTTTTTTTTTCTCTTCTATCTGTTGTACTTTTTTTTGGTTCAGACCTTTCAAATCCTTGTTTTTTTTAAGCACGACCACTTAGTCTATAGGCTATAATATCATACAATCCTACATAAGCAGTTTGGAGAAAGGATAGAAGCAAGTATGTTAATTCAAATTACTCAGAGTTACTAGAAATTCATATATTAGTTTGGAGAGGTTGCGAAAAGAAATGGCAGTACGGTTGGCTTACATTTACAGTTCTGCATTTAGTAGATGCTTACAAGACTTACAGTAATTAAAATAATTCATCACACAGCTGATAACATACATTTTGTACAGTGCCAGGTTTATTAGAAAGCTAAATGAGGAAAAAAGCTAGAGCTTTTGTAGTTTATCTGTGTATTTTAGTAAATATAGTTTAATACACACTCTCATGACTGTCCAGTATGTCGAAAGAGGTATTAATCTAAAATGGCTGCTTGACAAAAGATAAGATGACTGCTTTCGTTGTCAAAGAAGCTTTCACCTACTGCTCAGTGTACACTGCCATTTATATTAGTAATGAGTCATATGTCTAGCTTAGTCAGTGTGTTTAGCCATCTAAATTTATTAAATCTGACAGTACTATCTTATTATCCTGTAATCAGTGAAATCTCCTTGTTAATTGTATGTTTTTGGCTTGTATTATTATTTTATTGAGCAGCAGTGCTTTATTAAGGCAGTATCTTTGGAGTTGAACATGTCTGAACTTGTCCCCATCTAGCAGTGGGGGAGGGGAGTGTCCGGTTCTACAGAAACTGCAGTCTACAAGACTCAGAGCAGGGACCTTTAGCATCCAAAAATTTTCAGTCTAACCGTTGGAGGGAGAAGTGCGTCCTGTAAAAATGAGTTTTAGGAAAGAGAGTAGAGTTTAAGATTGTTATAGCGCAAGATAGTCAAGTTGATGTGTTTCAGATCGTGTGAGAAACTACAGAGAGACTGCACATGATCTTTATGGTAAGAGGAAAATATAATTTCAAAAAGCTCAAATGTGATAAATTATATAATATTTATTTTGAAATTGATCAGTTTAATAATTTGTGTAAATTTAATTATTTTTTTAAGATCTGTGAGCTTCTGTAGTGAAGGTTTTGAGACTTGTTAATGTTTGCAAATCTTTCTGTCCTACTTTTTAATCTAGTAGGTTTTAGTTAGATAAAATAGATATGTTTGTATTTTATTATAATTCTTGCTATATATTCTTGTTATATCAAAATGTGTTAATTTAAAAAATACATGTTTTGTTAGCACTGTTATTATTGTTAGCGCACTGTCATCCCATTAAAACCTGTCTTCAAGAAATCCGCTTAGAAGCACCACTGCTAAGAAAATAAATCTAGCTGAAGTAGCTGACTTTATTGTTGGGCATGTTACTTTTAAAAAGTAATTGGTTATAGTTACTAGTTACTTCTCACAAATAGTATCTGAGTTACATAATTGTAAAAGTAACTGTTTACCAGGGAAAGTAACTATTTTGTTACTTTCTAAAAACTTATTCAAAAATGTCAAATAGCTTGGATGCCCCCATTATTAAATATGTTAAATGAATGAAATTAATGAAATTTTTAGTTTATTCACCATATTAATATGTAATATTTGATATAAAGCATCAGTCAGTCTAGCATTATAATATGACATTATGATAATTTAGCATTTAACTTACTAAAATTCTAGTTGGAATTTTAGTAATTAGAATAATCATGTATGAATGCATGTTTGTCATGTTGACTGAACATAGGACTGGTGGTGGTGCTTAAGATATTTTTTGTAATTTAGTGTTTCTGTAAAAAAAGGGGCAAAAACTAAAAATAATACTGATAAGATAAAACTACTACAAATATAAATATATAATGCACCACGGATTAATGAGCTGCAGGGTTCATGAATATTAATCATGTTGTCTGCGTTTGCTTGAACTAATTTGCTGAAATCAAAACAAGGGCGATAATAGGTGAGCACCAGCCAATGAGATTACCCTTTGCACCTTAGTTCCGCCTACTACTGGAGAAACCAGCGATTCCTAAAAGCTGAAGAATTCCAAAGGAACTCTGTTTTATTTTAACAGGAAAATACAGCAAAGAATATCATTTACATGTAGCGCGTCAATTCTGCATGGTATATATAAGACTCTCTCGCTCTGCATCTTTCTTTTGTGTGTGAGACAAAACGACAGCTTGTTTATTGTTCATCAAATACAGGTACACTGCGCATCCATTCATGATAATATTATAATAAGTTATAGTAACACTGCATTTATTGTCAGTAACAGTAACGGCGTTGGAAATGGGGAAACCGTAATTAGTTTTATTAGCCGTTACAGAAAACAATAACGCTGTTAGTATTGCTGTTTATTTATAATGCCGTTATTCCCATCACTGCTGATGAACTAGTGGACTGCTAGTTTGCCATCTTAACCCATTCCTTATTTTGATCAGCATTCTCAGGAATTGTAACATAAGTGTTCTGTTAACTTGTGTGATTGCTACTAATCCTAATTACTACGATGTATTAATTTTTTTTTTTTTTTTTTTTCACTGTGTAACTTTTGTTTATATGAACCTAAAACACTTGAGTTTACAGAATCTTTTCTTTTTCTCTGATTTCAGTATTCGTCTGACCTAAATAAACTTTATTGCCAATTGGCGAAAACTTGTCCAGTGCAAATGGTGGTGAACGTTGCCCCTCCCCAGGGCTCAATGATCAGAGCCACAGCCATTTATAAGAAGTCCGAGCATGTGGCTGAGGTGGTCCGTCGATGCCCCCACCATGAGAGAACCCCAGATGGTGATGGTATAGACATCCTCTTTCTCATCCAATCTTGCTCCATTGTATAGGAAAACATTATAGCTAAACAGGTAGAAGTTCCACTGAAAGCAATTAACAGGTCTGTTTACTACTTGCTTAGGTTTGGCTCCTGCTGCTCACCTGATCCGCGTGGAAGGAAACTCACGTGCTGTGTACAAAGAGGATGATGTAACCGCCAGGCACAGTGTGGTGGTTCCCTACGAAGCTCCTCAAGTGAGTCTTAGTATTTTGATCTGTAATAACATTAGACAGCAGGAGTAATTGACACGATTTTCATTGTCATGTTTGAGTGCAACACAGCTGAAAGTTTTGTCGCTGTAATTTAACTTTCCTGTGCTTTTTTTTTTTTTTTTTTTTTTGCAGCTGGGAGCTGAGTTCACTACCGTTTTGTACAATTATATGTGCAACAGTAGTTGCATGGGCGGGATGAACCGCCGACCCATCCTGACAATCATCACTCTGGAGACTCATGAGTAAGTAGTCCATCTTTGATTCCTCTGTTAGTGAATTGTATTCCTATGTGGACACCAAGGATCACCAAATCTGCTTTTTTTTCTTGTCTTGCAGTGGTCATTTGCTGGGTCGCAGGTCTTTCGAGGTGCGTGTGTGTGCATGCCCAGGCAGAGACAGGAAAACTGAGGAAAGCAACAGAAAAGACCAGGAGACCAAAACCTTGGGCAAGACCCCCTCTACCACCAAACGCAGTAAGTTTGTGTGCGTGTACGAAATAAATTCAGTTAGATTGCATGTACACTGCTGAATAAAAGCATTCATTTCTTCAGAACGTCATAGTCATTTGAATATGATCTGACAGGCATGACTAAAGAGTCAGCTTCATCCACACCTCGACCTGAAGGCAGTAAGAAGGCCAAACTTGGCACGAGCAGTGATGAGGAGATCTATACCCTGCAGGTGATCATTTTTCTTTTCATCATCCTCCTGTGATTTTTTTTTTTTTTTTTTTTTTTTTTTTTCTCTCTCTCTCATGAAAATTATAGTGCAGTGCTGGGCAACTTTGGTCCTGGAGGGCCAGTGTCCTGCAGAGTTTAGCTCCAGCCCTAACTGCTAGTTTGCAGTCATCTGTAGTCTGAACAGTGTGTTCAAGTGCAACTTTTTGGTCCATATGCTGCTAATGCAAGCTGACAACACCATCAGATTTCGTCGCCACTAGTTCTCTGAAGTAGCCTTGGTATGTCCTGGCCTTTAGTCTATTCAGTTGCATGTTTTCTCTCTCGTTAATTCGTTCAAATAAATATCTTACGCCACTACTTTTTCACTTCAGAATTCACTTCAGAGTAAGAAGTAAAATAACAAATGTAAATGTATCGTTATTTTCCTTTCTTTTTTGGTTCAGTGAGATTTTGTGCTGCAAAACATCCATGACCACTGTTGTCCCTGTTGGCAAATAATAACAGCCATGTGACGTGAAGCATGTGCATAGTGAAATAATCAATGACAATCATTTTAGCTGGGAATTAATGTAAGTGGAATAGATGTAACCATATTATCACTATTGTGATATCACAATATTGTCTCAATATTATCTTGGTCACATGACGATATGAAATGATAGGTCGTCTGGGCAAAAAGTGTAGCCTATTTGTTAAAATATATTTAAACTTCTTATTCTAACATAAAAGGTCTTTAAAGTTGTGTTTTATGCGTTGACACAGTATGTCAAAAGAACTAAACCGAAAACGCAATATGGCTTAATCCCTTCATCAAGTCTGTTTTCACTGCACGTTTCAAAGCAAAGCGTGCACTTCGTACAGGCGATCAGCTTGTTTCCAGTTGCCTCGAAACGGTTGTTTATTGCATGTACTGTGAGTTTAGTGTGCGTTTGGGAACGCAACAGCCACCAGTTATGCTTTATTTTCGCTACAGATGATTACAGCTTATCAATAGATTTGTAGTGAGGCACGTTTTTGTATGGATGTTTTCACTGAAGCTGGAGTTTTCCTTCAAAATAAAAGCTCTACTGCACTTTCGGTCAAAATAAAAGCTGTCTAAAAAAAAAAGTGCAGTATGAATTGCTGACAACTAGTGATTTAAATGGGTACTGCAGTCCAAATCCAAAATATCTATTTAAAGTGTAGAAAATAGGAAGGTAGTATTGTAATTTCCCTACTTAAGTGTAACGCAAAAATAATATACCCATGAAATATTAATTTTCATTTATTTTACAGTGCAATTGTTTTACAATATATGGCTATTACTGTCATTGTTTGCATTATTATATTCTAATTTGTTTGGCTTACTAAAACACAAATGTGTGAATGTAATTTAGACTGAGACAGTATATCACAATTAAAAAGAGGGTTGAGTCCCCTTTAAAGTTCAGGTACCAGTCAATTCACTTTTTTTTTTTATTATTATTATTATTTTTTTTTTCTGACTCAAGTTTTGTTAGGAACATGGGTTGAAGCTCTTAATTTTGAACTCTCAAAGTGCATTAGATATAAGAATTTACAATTTTTTTTTATTATTATTATCATATTGTGAGATTTTGATATTGTTACATCTCTAGTAAATAGATCGGATACCAGTCGTTTCTAAAGTGAATGTGAATTGGCTGGTCAAAAAAATCTGATGTGGTCAAAAGTCTGTATTTGCGCATTAACGCAGGCATTGAAGGACAAATTAACTAATTAAATGAATTAACTAGAATTTTACTATAATAAAAAATAAATTAAAAAAATTCACTGTATGGAAGTTGCTTTGTAAAAAAAAAAAAAAAAAAAAAAAAAACAGTAAATGTAATGTAAATAAAAAAGGAAATTTAACTAATTACACAATGTGGCAGTTAATCTAATTAATACTACAAAAAGTAGCTTTTTATATATAATATATATTATATACAATATAATTTTTGGGTGAACTATCCCTTTAATTAATAATATTATCTCTTTGTTTTATTAATATGGAAATGTTATAATTTTTTTTTTAATTAAATAATACTCTAAATAAGAAACTAAAACTGCCAGTAAATGGCAGTAAATGTCTTAATGAGAAGTTCATTGAGTCAGTCATTCATTTATTTGGTTCGTTCAAACAGCTGATTCATTCAGGAATTAAGAAAACGGCTCTCTTTACGAATAGGCCATTGGTTCAGCCGATTCATTTTGAGATGCTTAACAGTTTTGATGTGACTTTATAGGTAAAATTTTAATTGGCAAAATTGAGCAAAACAGATAATATTGTGTCTAAAATATAACACAATGTTAAGGTCTTAAAATAAGCTTGCCTTGCCATGCCTAGTTAGTGTACTTATCTTGCTTGTGCTTTGTAAATATGGTTGGCTAAGACCTTTAACAAAAAAAACAAAAGTGTAGTTTGTGTTTACATGACTTTTAAGATTAGTTATTTTCTCCATGCAGGTGAGGGGTAAAGAACGCTACGAAATGTTGAAGAAGATTAATGATAGTTTAGAGTTGAGCGACGTGGTGCCTCCATCTGAAATGGACCGATACCGGCAGAAATTGTAAGTGATATCATTCCACAACTACACCCTGCACAAATGTCTTTTTTTTTTTTTCTGAAAGTCAAAGCTGCTACAGCATTTACATAACTCTCATTAGAGCTCATTTGACACTTACATATAAACTACATTTCATTTATTATTACTTTTATTTATTTCATTATTTACTTTTTTTTTTTTTTTTTTAGACTCGCCAAGGGCAAGAAGGAGAAGGATGGCCAAACACCTGAGCCCAAAAGAGGCAAAAAATTAATGGTTAAAGATGAAAAAAGCGACTCTGATTAGGATGATGCGGTGCTGAACAAAAAAAAAAAAAAGAAATGGAGATTTTCTGACTGCCTTGCTTTTGCCTTTGTTTGACCAAAACAGCTTGTTACGGGGAGCATTTGGTGGATTGCAGACCCATGATCCCTCAGTCCTACATGTAATGCTTCATCTTATTCACTCCACTGGGACCTTTGTAAGTCAGCTGATTCAGAAGCGGTCTAGATGAATGAGGCTAGTAACGGCTGGGTGCAGTAGGTGTGCTTTATCAGCACTGGAGGAGCGCTGCTGACTAATCATTTTGCAGACCTGATAAATGAGCGTTTATCTGTGCGTGGGATTTTCCTGTTGTAGGTCAGTGCAGGTCACTTGCCTCCCAACATGTAGTTTCTGCACCCTGGTATGGTTGTAAATTTGTCAGTGACTTACTAGATGTCCACTTGAAAATGTACTAATGCCAGTATTTTGTAACCTGTTTTGTAACCACCTTTTTTAAAATAAAATAAAAAAAAAGTCCATTACAGATTAGATAAAACCAGAAGAATGGTTAGATGCCAAGTAACTGTAATAAAAATAACAAAAAAATAATATTAGCTCTATTTTGTATTTGGAATCCGTTTTTAATATGTTAATTTCCGTTCATATAAGCAAATGAAAATGTCAAGAACTCAGGGCACGTTGGAGGACCTTCTGGTAATCTTGATGAAACTATTCTACTGTTCCAATTTGATATATATTTTTATGCTGTTTTTTTTATGTTTTGTTAATGTATACATACAGCTATCTTTTATACGTATATACACATGCATTAATTTGTAGGTGGATTATTTTGTTTTTAAGAATTTTTTTTTTTTTTTAAATACATTCTTTTAAAAAAATCATTTATTGTGTCTTGATTTCTTTTATGGTTCCAACATTATGGTACAGATAATTTTCAATAATGAAGATGAAATACAAGAAATTGCATGCAAGATTCATAATAAAACAATTGCATTGTATGAACATTAACATGTTAAAAGAAAAAATGTTTTATGTGTTAGAACTATTGATTTGGAGCTTGTAGACAATCACAGTGTGCATTATATAGTAATTTTAAGAATTGTTGGCACTTCAAGCTTCTGAAACCTACTGGATGCACAAACCCCCTAAATTTATTAGGATGGTTCCAAATTCCACCCACTAAGTGTACACACTTTATTTTCACACTAGATGGTGCTATATTAAGAAAATTTTCATTATTGTTAATAACAATCATGAGGGCTAGAATCAGATGTTTTGTAGTGATAGTGATCTGACATGTGGCCAAGTATGGTGTTTTCAAAATTTGCCACAACTGCCTCTGTGCATTATACAGTTGAAGTCAAAAGTTTACATACACCTTGCAGAATCTGCAAACTCTTAATTATTTTACCAAAATAAGAGGGATCATACAAAATGCATGTTATTTTTATTTAGTACTCACCCTGAATAAGATATTTCACATGAAAGATGTTTACATATAGTCCACAAGAGAAAATGGTTGAATATATGGAAATGACCCTGTTTAAAAATTTGCATACACTTGATTCTTAATACTGTATTGTTACCTGAATGATCCACAGCTGGTTTATTTATTTATTTATTTATTTTTGTTCACTGATAATTGTTCATGAGTCCCTTGTTTGCCCCGAACAGTTAAACTGCCTGCTGTTCTTCAGAAAAATCCTTCAGGTCCCACAAATTTTTTGTTTTTTCAGCATTTTTGAGTATTTGAACCCTTTCCAACAATGGCTGTATGATTTTGAGATCCATCTTTTCAGACTGAGGACAACTGAGGGACTCATATGCAACTATTACAGAAGGTTCAAACACTCACTGATGCTCCAGAAGGAAAAACGATGCGTTAAGAGCCAGGGGTGTAAACTTTTGAACAGAATGAAGACGTGTAAATTTTTCTTGGAAAGGGTTTAAATACACAAAAATGCTGAAAAATCAAAGAATTTGTGGGAGAACAGCAAGGAGTTTAACTGTTTAGGACAAACTCATAAACAAAAACAACTTGCTAATCACTAAACAACAACAACAACAAAACAGCTGTGGATCATTCAGGTAACAACAGTATTAAGAATCAAGCGTATGTAAACCTTTTTGAATGGGGTCAACTATTTTCTCCTTAGGGTTCCTACGGGGTTTGGAAAAGTATGGAATCTGATTCAAGTATTTTCCAGGTCTGGAAAAGTATGGAAAAAAGAAAGCAGAGTATGGAAAAATATTTGTGTTTCCAGACCTTTGTCCTTATTTGTGAAGTGAGTTTTCTTGTCAGCTGTTTTTTTCTGATTCTTTAGTGATTGTCAAATATGACAATGAATTCAAAGCGCAATTTTTCATCATGCAAAATGCAGGATATAAGAGCTTTGGGATTCTTCTCACTATATTCTTACCACCATATTATGTAGCCTCCAGGACCTTTGCAAAAATAAAAAATATAAAGACTTTTATGTGCAGACAAGAAACAATTAAACTTAGCACATAGGACAATACACACTGAGCCACCTATTGTGCCATCAGCCCATTTTGCAGCTACAAAGTATGCGTCTTTTTTTTTAAACACCCTTGAACTTGTAAAAGTTTATGCCATCAGCCCATTTCGAGTCATTGTTTCTCCATTGCCACAGAGGATGTGTTAATTTGGACATTAGGCCTTAATATTATAGGTACTACCATAAGAAAAGCTAAATTTTGATCAAGTATATGTCTATTAATTCATGTGCATCCATGCTCTCATTTCATTCATAGTAAGATGGAAGTGATGAACAAAGGAAATAGGTTATATAAAACTAGAAATTGTAATGCGTAAGTATGCAAAACAATTCCCATGTGCATGTGAATAGTTTCTCGAGGGCAGAAAAAAAGTTTCTTGTGTGCATTTAAAAGTCTGTATTTTATTTATTTGATTTATTTTGTCACTTTGAGAAAATCAATTAAAAACCCTGAGGAAATCCAAATATTTACAAATGACTGTACTATACACCAAATATAAAGCTGAAAGTAAAGCTCTATGAACCATTTGCATTGGAAAATGTGTAGGAACCCTGTCTCTTGTGGACTGTATGTTAACATCTTATGTGAAATATCTTACTCAGGTCAGTACTAAATTAAAAATAACAGGCATTTTGTATGATCCTTCTTATTTTGGTACAATAATTTACATTTTGCAGATTCTACAAGGTGTGTGTAAACTTTTGACTTGAACTATATATAGACAGCATCTAAAAATCATTTCATTGTACTCCTCCTAGGCATTTTTGATTTGGATTAAATGGAAAATATCATTCAAACCAGATGTGTAAACCTCAAAAAAATGATTTAAGGAATATATTCTTTATATTGTCATATTGTTGTTAGTCATTCCCGCAAGGACTAATTGACCTGTACATTGCGAGCACAGCGTTTAAAACTCACAAATCTTTGTACACAATGACGCGGTCTGAGGATGTGTGCCAAATTTCATAATTTTCCATAAAGAGGGAACTTAAGAAAATCCTCAGAGCCAAAACATCTCCACAGTATCCACTGGATCTCATCCTAGATCTGTCAACTGTGATCATTTTATTCACCTTTCAAATCTGCTTAGATCTCAATGATTTGCTGCTGCATTTGTATTTAAGCCGTAAAATGGCAACTTGTCTGCCCTCATTAATTCCCTTTTAAAAACATTTGTCAAGTTAAAAGAATTGCACTTGTGCTTCCTCATGAGAGGACTCTTCTGGTTCGACTTCTGCGGAGGACAGTGTAATAAGTGTGCGTCCATCCAGAGGTGCGAAAAGCGGGAATAACTTTTCACGGAAATTTGCGGTGAATGTAAAGATATGTGCGCGTGTCTCTACTTTATAGAAAGACACTTGACCTTCTTCATAGTCCACGTAGATTCCCAGCTTTTTGGGCACGATTGACAGAGGTAGCTCGGCCTCCGGTTTGGTGCATGCAAAAAACTGCCGCGTGCTTCTCCAAATTGTCCAGAAGCCCTCAGAGGGGTTCATGGGACACCGGCCTTGCCTTTGGGAGGATTCAGTGGCCACTCCGATACGCCAGTAACCATCGTTGGCAATATCAACTTCCCAGTAGTACCGACCGGAAATGAGCCCTTCCTGGCCCAGGACACATGGCCAGCTGTCAAAGCGCTGCTCACTGTACGACACTTCAGTTTCACTCAGAGCTTCCTGCACCCTCCTTCTGTCATCTGAGAGCAGCAACCATGGGTGGTTTGTCATGGGGTCCAGTGTGATGTCCACTAAGCATGTGCAAAACAGGTGAAAATGTACAATTTAAAAGCTTTCGTAATCCAAAATGAATTTCATTGACAAGTAAATCATAAACGGCTGAATCAGTGATACCTGATGCACTCAGGATCCAGTTCCACACTATGGAGAACAGTGATAAACATTAGTACAACAGTGATATGATGAATGGAGTTACATTTGAGATGTTTTCCACGTTAAACTGTGCACTGAACAGGATAAATACATAAATCAGTACCTGAGTTTGGGATGTACTTTGGTGTCTCTGTCAAAACAAATTGTACACAATGAATTGTATGAGAACTTGTGAAAATCATCACTTTTTCCTAAAAGAAATGTAATGTAATTTGCCAAATCACCATTTTAGTCTATTGAAGGATGCAAGTAAAAGTTCTACCTATTTTCCAGGAACGTTGTTTGCTGAGGAGCCATAGCTGTGGAACTTCACCCTAAAAAACATTATAAATGTAATACATAGACATAAGTATACTGCTTATATTATTGAATTAGGGCAGTCACTAATGATTATTTTGGTAATCGAGTAATCTGTCAATTATTCTGACGATTAATCGAGTAATCGGATAATTATAATACAGTTTTTTATTAATCAGAATGGACCTAAGTGAATAATAGCTTTTAAAACAACTTATAATACATATATAAAGAGACGATAATAATTAGTTCAAATAAAGTGTCAAAAGCAAGTAATCGTATGGTTTTATTGAACAAAACTGTTAAAATACATAAAGTATTATAAACAATAGAGATAATGTACATTATGCTTTATATCAAATGACTGTAGAGGACGCAACGACCTGACGATTGTTTTTACACTTTACTGCGCGATCTAATCTGTGTTTAATATCGACTCAATATTTAATTTAAATGTCCTTTTAATCTTTAAAATGTGGCCATTTCTTTATAATAGAAACGCTACAGCCACTGTAATTTCTTTAATATGTGGACATCTAAACGTATAAACACAGAGTGGGGGTTTGAACTTTTATTTTGAAATCGCGATGAACAGTTAGCATAATGATAACGCTAATGACGTATTCTCCTGTATTTGCATTGGATTATAAATGATTTACATTACAAATCTGATAAAATAGCGCACGTTGCGTTCCCAAATGAACGTTATAATAAACCCAAACTCACAACAACATTTTAATGAAAACAGTTTGTGCAGCAGCATTTACTGTCTCGGAGACTGTTTGTGAACGCTGTCAGAGAGGCGCATGAAGACAGTTCTCATAGAGCGAGGGAGTATTGGGTAAATACATTTGTAATTATTTTTAAAAAAAAAAATTAAGATAGTTTCGCTAAATAAGACCCTTATTCCTCAGCTGGGATCGTGTAGAACCCTTTGCAGTACTATAGACTGCCAAAAGTAATAAAAGTTATAACAAATCAAGGAGAAGAGTGCAAAAACTGTCTGAGAAACAAAAGGCGTTTGTGGTTGGCGAAACTGAAACAGGATTTCCAGGTCAAGAATCTTGACAACATTTGTGTTAGTTCTTATCATTTCCAGTCAGGTAGGTGAATATTAGGCTAATATCTTAATTATTACTGCTCGTACGTATCTTTACCACCTTTAGTTTGTCAAAATATTGCACATTGTATTGTTTACTAAGTCCTTCTCTATATGATTTAGCAGCTTCCAGATGTTTTTCCCATGGTTTAGACAACATAAATTAGCAGAACAAGATATTTAATAGTTCATAAACTGTGCAATCCATGCTGTTGTTTACATCCGAGTATCTCCAATATGGCCATGTATCCAGGTAACTGGCCAAAACGTGATGTATGTGAAAACCCTCTATTTATTTGTTGTACTGTAGTTTTTTGTAATTGCTTGTAATTTGGTCATATTGCGCACCCCTAATTGTATCCCTAATTTGTAACTGTCAATAAGAAATGGTTTACCTAAACGTACTGAAAAAATAAATTAAATACAAATTTATTTAGTATTTTGTATAAATACAAATAAATAAATATATATAAACATAATAAGTATTATATTATAAACATACGTAAACATATGCTATTTTAATTATGCTGAAACTGAATCTCTTTCTCTTTATCTTAAAAAAACACACGTTACACACTTGGGGATGATAGTACCTGTCTGTAAACTGTCAAACTGTTTACACAAGCAGTGATAAAATTATCTCTTGATAATGATTGTTTGTCAGTTTATGGGTGTAAACTATGGACTCCATCTGCATGTTTTTTTTGTAGGTTTATTGACCTCTTATCTAAAATATGTACCTCACTGTCCTGTTTCAATAGAGACCAAGTAATGAACTCCAAAAAGGGCAACAGAGTCAAGATTTTCTTCTTCTTCAGTTCCAGCTGCTTGAGAAAAAGGACTAATTCCGGTCTCATCACACCACAGTTCTGTACATGGGTACAAAAAGAAATTACATGTACACACATAATATACTGTACATACATTTTGCACATTATTATGGCTTAGGGGGTCAAACCCACTGTCCTCACCTCCGACACAGTCTGTAGCTCTTTAGCCCAATCCGTGATCTTCTGCTCCATATGCTTGGCAGAATCCAGCTTCTTCTCTTTCTGCCCCCCTGATACATTTTTTTCTTGTCGCCATGTGCCCTCACTAAACAACTATAGGAAGGAGAATATAAACAGATAAACAGCAACAATGAGCAATGAAAATAGTGCACTTATATTATTCTTCTTCCAAATGTTTGGTGAATAGTTTACAGAGTCATAGTTTGAAAACTAGGTGACATTTCCAAACTTTTAATGTTCAGCTTTCTTGTCTGCAAGAGAACTTAGTAAATACAAACTGTATGCAAAAATAATGGGTTCCTAAATTCAAAAATTCTTTCAAACATAAGAATTTGAAAATATTTGTTCTCCTTTATGCACTTCATGCACAATTATATATTTTCTCTTATGGCAGCAAACTTGTCTTTTAGACATAACTGATCTCAGTTAGTTGTTTGTTTGTACATATGTATCTTTTATACATGAACTTACATTGTCAGCTCTCTTGAGCTCCTGTGCCCACTCAAGGATGAGTTTGCGTAATTGCTCCAGACTACGCGGATCCGCATGTACACTGATACTTGGTGCTTCATCTGCTCTGGAGCCGGGCTAAAACACACACACACACACACACACATATAATATTTATAGTGATATTTTAGATGTATATTTATGTGTAGACAAACACACACATATTACTGTCTGCGTCAGCATCCCACAGTCCTTATTCCCTCTCTTTAGACGTCAAAGGGTGTTGGTGTGTGCTATTAATTTTATAACACTGAAACCCTGCCTGACCCTTCTGTAGGGCATTTCAACGACGGGGTGATGCAACCATCATGACGGTGGCATAGGTTTAATTCTGTCCTATCAGTAGTTTTATGATACCTGAATATGAGGCTTCTGTGTGATTAACCATTACAGTGTATAAAGATGATGATACATAGGGCAATTTTGCTAAGCAATGTTTCTTCGGCACTTTCCCATTGATAATGGTTCTGCTCACCAAGCCTGCATTTATTTGATCCAAAATACAGCAAAAGCAGTAGTATTGTGAAATATATTTGCTATTTAAAATAACTGCTTTTTATTTGAACATATTTTAAAATGTAATTTATTTCTGTGATCAAACCTAAATTTTCAGCATTATTACTCCAGTCTTCAGTGTTACTTGTTCCTTCAGAAATCATTCTAATATGCTGATTTGCTGTTTAAGAAACATTTATTATTGAGTACATTTTTTTCAGGATTCTTTGATAAATAGAAAGATCCAAAGATCAGCACTCATCTGAAATGAAAAGCTTTTGTAACATTGTACAGTAAATAATACAATACAGTATAATATAATACAGTCAGTAAATAAATAAAAGATATAATAAATGAGAAATAATTAATAAATTGTAGAAATTAATACTTTTATTTAGCAAGTGATGATAAAGTCATTCATAAGATTTCTATTTCAGATAAATGCTGTTCCTCTGAACTTTCTATTCATCAAAGAAACCAGAAAAAATTCTACTCAGCTGGTTTTAACATAATAATAATAAAAAATGTTTTTTGAGCAGCAAATCAGAATATTAGAATAATTTCTAAAGGATCATGTGACTGGAGTAATGATGCTAAAAATTCAGCTTTAAAATCACAGGAATAAATTATAAAATAAATTTTATAGAATCAATTTTAAAATATATTCAAATAGAAAAAAGTTATTTTAAATAGTAAAAATATTTCAAAATTGTACTGTTTTTGCTGTACTTCGGATCAAATCAATGCAGGCTTGGTGAGCAGAAGAGACTACTTTAAAAAAAACATTAAAAATCTTACTGTTCAAAAACTTTTGACTGGTATTGTAGGTATCCTTTTATAAACGTAAATAGAATGATTTTATAAATCATTTCATGTATGCCCTTTTTCATAATCATTTTATAATCATAATCTCTAATGTATTAAAGATTGACATAAGATAACTCCACACTATCCACCTTATTTTTCAATGCGGAAGTAAACCGTTTTCTGTTAATGTGCAAGAATTCCCGTTCATTTGTCGCTGTAGGAAAATAACGAGTAGAATAACAAAGTGCAGTAAACGGTAAAACTGTTTGCACTACAAACCAGTGTGTTAATAAGACACACCAATTTGCAACATCAAGCTGTTTTGTACAGCGAAAAATAGCTGCAAGTGAACGACACCGGCAGCCAGAACCATTAAAAGAGAAGTCCACTTCTGAACATATAATGTAATCTCCCCCTTGTCATCCAAGATGTTCATGTCTTTCTTTCTTCAGTCATAAAGAAATTATGTTTTTGAGGAAAACATTTCTGCATTTTTCTCCATATAATGGACTGCTATGGTGCCCTGATTTTGAACTTCCAAAATGCAGTTTAAATGCGGCTTCAAACGATCCCAAATGTGGTTGTAAACGATCCCAGCCGAGGAAGAAGGGTCTTATCTAGCGTAACGATCAGTGAGTATATTATATGTGAATCTTTGTTTTGGAAGTGGACTTCTCCTTTAAATTTAATGTCCGCACCCACTCTTACGGGAAAAATAAGATGGATAATCATTGGAAACAGTGACGTCAAATGACACGTCTTGCTGATCGCTCTGTCCTGAGCTCAAGGTCGGAGGTCCAACTGCAAGAGGCATTCCAGACATTATTTCCAAGTAGGAGGTGGGGAAAAAATCCCAATTTGCCCTGGAACGCAGCATAATTCTGCTGCATTACTCTGTTTTTTTAGAAGCTACAATAGACAAATGAACTGGCAGTGTATAAAAGTAATATCACGTTCGCATGCTGTTGGTCTGAAAATCAGCAGCCTCGTGTTGACAGGGGGTCATAGTAGTTTTCAAAAATCCATACATTTTAGGCTATAAAAAGCATTACATATTACCTTGCAGACATGTTCCACCTGCTGTTTCCATTGAGTGATAAACTTAATGCATTCCTGCAGGTTGCGGTGATCCTTCATGTCCTGTATAACAATAGACATGTGAGATGTAATGTATTTGTAATATATTAAGAAAAATGTTGAAAAACCTATATTTCAGTCTACCGGTTGTCTAGGACTCTGACTTCTCATTCTAGGAGCTGTGCTTTGAGTCTGAGCCTGAGCCTGAGGACTTTCATCAGGAATATTCCAGCGTACGGCTCCAATAGCGTTACTCAAATTAGCTTCAGGCGCCTCAATTTCTGTGACACAAACAAGCATCTATAACTTCTACGGTTTAAACTATCAAACACACTTTAAAATGTTACGGTGTTATTGCTAAAATCAGTCTTTTAACTTACTTTTGCCCTTCAAGATACTCTTCATGTTGGCTGGTTTGAAGGTCTGTTTTTTTTTTTTTAAATGCCTCAACCTTATACAAAACACAAACTGTCAGCTCATCAAACATTTGAAACAGTCCAAGCACTTAAAAATTATATATTTTATATATAGTTAATAATATTACTATATTATAAATACATTTATTTAAATAAATTAAATTATAATTTAAATATATTAATTAAATTAAACAAATAACATTTCTGAAATACTAGTTACTACTGCAAAGGATGAAGAAGATTAGGTATTTAAAATTCAACACAAATAAATCCCAAAATGTAGGTGAAAAAGCAGAAGCTTTTACATACATTTTAAATATTAAAACATTATGTTGAAATTAAATTGAATATGTGGAAATTTACAGCCCTCACCTTCTCTACCGTGGGAGCAGGCCAGCTCGTAGATTTGTGTTGCACCCTGGGAGAACTAGAGCACAAGGTGCCCAGATGCACTCCTGCAGTATTATGTCAATCCTTGTGGACAACACAATGAACTTTGTCTTCTCAATCCACCCTAGTCAATGACCCATGATATCTCACCTATTAACACGATATCTCGCCTGTTAGCTACGGGAAAAACAGTGATAAGCACATTGCCATTATGAGCTTATGTAATCTGTGTACGTAAGCTGAAAAGCTATTGTAAGGTCTAATCTTTAATTTCAAAATCTCATCAAACTGACTGAAAAAGAGATAAATGAAGCAAATGATTTCATTAAGCTTTTCCCAGGTTTCTGATCTACTTCAAAACTAAAAACGAAATGAATAAACTAAATTTTAACTAAACTAAACTAAACTCTCTTTTAACTAAATTCTCATCAACACGTCAATGTGTGACGTTCGGTCTAGAACGGTCTGTGAACCCGTTCACATCCTGTAGGCAATTACAGTTTCATTTGAAATTATGAAGTAACCTGATAAAAATACATCCTGTATATGAGTTTCATAAGATGTCTTAGTGAGAACAGTTAAGAAATAGATATAGGAGTTTAAAGTGTTCATTGATTCTTTAAGTCCATAACGCTCCAAACTTTTTGTAGACCCGTTTTTAAACTTCATTTTAAAAATATGATGGAAGAATGACTGATTAAGAACATCACTGGACCTTAATTTTTCACTTGCAGTTGTTCAGGTTGGTTAAGCCTTGGTTGTTTGTGGAGGTTTTAGTTTTAGATTAATATACTGGCTCCTTTATCTTGGCACGTATCATATTAAAGCCCATGAATGCATCACTCAAAGAGATTACATAATGTGTCCATGCATTTGATGTCGGGCCAATTTAAGGCTCAGTATATGATATAACAAAGGTTAACTGACTTCATGTCATTGCGTGTATACAGCGTTGTTGCGCTTAGGGCGTCCCGAGTTTGAGTCCTGCCTCGTGGATCTTTCCTGATTAAGTCCCCCTCTCTCTCTCCCACTTTGCTACCGTCTAGCTACTCATAATAAAGGCAAAAATGTCCAGAATACATCTTAAAAAACAACAACAACAGACCAGTAGGTTGTATACAGGTATTTTATATTAATGCAAAGGATAGTGCATGTGACAGAAAATGAATCAATTTTTTACATGGATTTTTTATTTATATTTCTTATATTTCTTAAATAGGCAGTTCCTGAATAAAAATGCCTTCACAGTATCTGGGATCAAACAAGCAATGTTTTGGCTAACAGCAAAGAGTTGCAACAGGTAAGCTAAGCTAGTATGTTGTGTGATTATACAAAATGAGTATCAGTTTTTACATACACCCTATATGTGTGTGTGTTTAACTCCAGCTCTTGAAGAACTGTTTGAAGAGGACAGACTCTCGACCCTGTGGGAGAATTTCCACCTAAGGAAACAGAAATGTGGATGACTGGTAAAATAAGTTCTGCACAGAAATGAAAATGAAACCATGAGATGCTAGTTACTGTACCTGTGTTCTCATCCTGGGATAGTTCATTTCTGTAATAAACTCATCTGCCACCTTCAGGGCAACACTCTTCTCCTCTGCATTGGCTCCATTACCTGTGCATCAATGAAGAAATTCAATATGAAAAATGAAAAAGTATGACTTACTTAACACAAAGATGAAAAAATATACACAATCACCTTTCCAAACGTAGATCTTCCCATTAGATCCATTGTCTAGGATGAAGCAGTCATCCTTCTCCAGGAACTCTTGACCAAAAGGGCCTTTGTCACAAAGTTTTGTCAAGGTCATTTCGCCTGTAGCATTAGACACCTGAGAGAGAATTATTCAGAGATTTATCTCTAATGTGAATTATTTTTAGCCTTCAAACAGCAACAGGTTTTATTTGATTAACCAATTTATGGATAGTCAAATAAGGTTAAATAAGGAACATTGCACTTTAAAGGAGAGAGAGTTGACCTTGTAAAGGGAAGCAGAATTGGTGATGTCTGCTTCAGCGTCTTCCTCTGTTGAGCCGTCCTTCAGAGCTGGGATTGGACCAAGTGCCTTTTAAATAAAAATAGAGATGGTGATAACATTTCTAACCCATTTATGCATAAACCTATGTATACAAAGTAGGTATACATTCACCATTTTTCTAATTTAACCATTTTAATAACCAATTTAATATTCATTTTATTTAATTGAATTAAAGTGAATTTTAGAATTTCTTATCAGTTGGTCTTTGTTTTGCCTTAAAGGAGAAGTTCACTTCCAGAATAAAAATTGACTCACCCCCATGTCATCTAAGATGTTCAAGTCTTTCGTTCTTCAGTTGAAAGGAAATTACATTTTTCTGAAACATTCCAGGATTTTTCTCCATATAGTGGACTTCATTGGGCATCAATGGGTTGAAGGTCCAAATTGCGGTTTCAGTGCAGCTTTAAAGGGCTCTACACGATCCCAACCCGAGGAATAAGGGTCTTGTCTATTGAAACCATTTTCTAAAAAAAATATACTTTTTAACCACAAATGCTCATCTTGCACTAGCTCAGCAATGCGAGTCTTCACGCATTGCGTAATCATGTTGGAAAAGTTACGCGCGGTTAGTTCTTCGTCTGCATACTTTGGTTATAAAAGTTAGTTTAGGGTGAAAAACTCCATCTCATTTTCTCCTCCAACTTCAAAATCTTTTTTTTGTTAAGGCCGTTTGACTTTATTTGCACGTTCACTTTGTAAACTTTAGTTTGGTGCTTCCATCTACGTCACACGTGCGTGATTATGTAATGCGTGAGGTAGAACTAGTGCAAGACGAGCATTTGTAGTTAAAAAGTATATAAATTTGTATTTTTTTTAGAACCGATTGTTTCGCTAGATAAGGCCCTTATTCCTCGGCTGGGATCGTGTAGAGCCCTTTGAAGCTGCATTGAAACTGCAGTTCGGACCTTTAACCCAATGGCAGACTTCTGGAATAACTTTTCTGGAATTCTGAGATGCTTTCCTCAAAAAATGTAATTTCTTTTCGACTGAAAAAAGAAAGACATGAACATTTCGGATGACAAGGGGGTGAGTAAATTATCAGGAAATTTTCATTCTGGAAGTGAACATTTCCTTTTAAGAAAGTAGCACTTCAGCTGATCCGAGGAAGCATCTTCAGTGTATTAGAGATGTACCTGAACCATCTCCAGCGGTTCCTCTCCCTCTGTCACATCAATGATGTGAGCTTTGCCATTTCTCTCGGTGTCTCTAATCAGCATTGCTATCTCACGCACCTTCTGTCGCTCAAACATATTGGCTTTGGAACCGCTCCATGCGACTATAGTCTGAACATAAACACACATGCATTTGCATGATAATATCAAATGATAGTCCATGTTTATCCAACTAAAATACCACATCATCACAATGACAGACAACATTACAAAAACAACTCTTTTGAGATACACACCTCCCCAAGGTCCAGTATAAAACAGTCGCCCTTGTTGAAGCTCCCCCAGCCAAGCTCCACCTCTCTTGCACGGATGTTTTTCTTTCCTTTGACTTGATACAGATGAGTAACGGGGCCAACCCTAGACCTGGCACTTTTAAACCCAGACTCCACCCCACCTTCCTGAGACAGATAAAGAAACCAGGTGCATTTTTTGGACATACACTAATGGTCAAAATTTTCTCTTATACTCACCAAGTCTGCATTTCATTGATCAAAAATGTAATAAAAACAGTAATATTGTGAAATATTCTTACAATATTTGAATATACAACCCCAATTCCAGAAAAGTTGGGACATTTCACGCAAAGACATAAAATCAAGAATAAGTTATCTGTTCATTCTCTTTATCCTTTATTTAATTGACTAAAGTATTTTGTAAATATAACCAGATTTGATTTTCGTAGCTGCAACACACTCCAAAAAAAATTGCAACAGAGGCATGTTTAACACTGTGCCACATCAACTTTCCTTTTAATTACAGTGTTCAATTGTTTTTTGGAGTGTGTTGCAGCCATGAAAATCAAAATTTAAAAGTTAGCCACTGAAAACATTGGAAATCAATTAAATAAAGGGTAAAGAGAAGAAACAGATAACATATTCTTGATTTTATGGCATTTCACAAAACGTCCCAACTTTTCTGGAACGGGGATTGTATTTTAAAACGAAGTTTATTACTTTGACAGCAAAGTGAATTTTCAGCAGTCTTTACTCCAGTCTTAAGGGTCACATGATCCTTCAGAAATCATACTAATATGCTGATTTGGTGTTCAAGAAACATTTCATATTATAATCAAAGTTGAAAACAGTTGTGCTGCTTAAAATCTTTGTGGAAGCATTTTCTTCAGGGTTCCTTGATTAATAGAAAATTCAAAAGAACAGTGTTTATTGAAATATAAATGTTGATCAATTTAACGCACACTTGTTGAATACAAAATTAAATTCTTTTAAATTTGTTGTTTTTATTCTGTTCCTTTCCCCTTTCTCTCACCTTGTAGCTGACTCCTTTAGGGAAGAGTCGCATGAACTCCGGTGACTCGTATCCTTGCACCTGTCGGTGTTGTACTGGCTCTCCTCCCAAGAAGCTGTCCAGTTGAGTGGCAAGCATGGCACAAGCACCCTGCTCGTCCCGGGACGACTTCTCACCTTGATCAGCGAAGGAAAGCCAACAGTAAGAGAAAATGCAAAATCTACAGGAACCTTTTAATACTTTTTTTTCCATCATTCATTTACCAGAAATATTTTAACAGTTCTCAACCTGCATTTGCAAAGTTTGTTCTACATTTACATACATGCATAAACAGACAATACACACCCATCCACATGTGCAGGTCACTTCCATCCTTTCCACGGTTGCTGAGTACAATATATGCATCTCCATTGTAGAAGACTCCCCTCTGCGATGGATCAAGGAGCACGGCCCTCATCTTCTCAACCCTCCAGACCCACAGCCCTGGCTCTCGAACTTCATGGCTAAACTGGCTCTGTGCCGCCCGCAGATTAAGCATCCTGCTGATGGGGGAAAGAAAGAGTGAGGAGTCTGTGTGCACATAGAGGTCGGGGGCTGCGTTATGAGAAAGTCAACAAGTGAAGAGAGGAGGAGGTGAGATAAGAAAAGGGGGAATGAAGCGAGGAGAAAGCGAGAGTGGATGAGAGAGAGAAAGAATAGAGCCTATGTATAAGGAAAAAGAGAAACAGGGAAGGAAATATCAAATATTATAGTGAAATATGATTGATACTGTAGAAGCAATGCAATCCAAACAGAGAACTGTAGCATGTTTAAGTATAAGATGAATGAAATGAAAGAGACAGAAAGCAAGAAGAATGTTTTGGAAAAGAAGAAAATGGGAATAAAGGAAACAGAAAGTGGAAATATGGGAAGTGATGGGAGAGAAAGGGCAGTAGATAGTGAGATCGAGGAGGTTTGATGGAGTTAGCCTGATCTAGACAGTAGGCGGGGACCTTGAAGGTCAGGGGTCAGATATGGAAGCAGAGCACGGGATTGCATGCTCCATTAGAGATGCACAATGGGAAGGCTGGTGGGAGGTGAGAGCAGAGAGATCACATATAATAGAGCTGTAAAATGAGATGCAATTGTGCCACACAAATAATTCATAAGGCCAACTGTTGCGCAGCCATACAAGACACACGACTTACATACACCCAGCCACGCTCACCAAAGACAGATAGACAGATCAACAGAGCAAGTTGTCCCCTAGTCACTGCGTTTACAGTGATTACTTAATCACATTAAGCAGTCAGATGTGAGGTCACAAACAGAAATAGACCACATGAGAGTGACGCATCGCCTTTTAACGGGTCTCATGATCGATGTTAAAATATCTGAAAGTTTACACAATCATCATCTCCACATCAGCCATCTTGAGAATGTGTTGACAATCTATGTTTCCACTTGAATTTATAAGTGTAAATTTTAGATTGTGTCATGTTGGTATAGCAGATAGCAAAGTGGTCGCACACTCACTTTGATGTCAGCTAACACCTGCTTCTTTCACTTCCCTATAACTTTCACATATATATAAATAGCAAATCAGAATTCGAAGAAATTGCAACCAAAAGTTATTACTTCACTAGTGCCATTTTTTTCCACCACTTAGAACTAAACTGAAAATTATTTTATAAATTCAAATTCAGTTCCTAAATTAAAACAAACAGAACACAGAATTTGAATTCAAAGAATTTGAATAATTTTATAATGGTAAATATATACATATATACTGAAGACAAGTATTACAAATAATTAAAGTATTAAAAAGACACAGTGTAATCTGTTTCTGTAAATTAATAAAGCGAATTGAATATTCTTTATAATATATTAATATATATATTCTCTTACTGTCTCTCTTTCTCTGTATTTTTAAGTTATGTTTGAGTTATGATTTAAAGAGCCACAATATAAAATTGTATTATCTGCCAATTTCCTACCTTAATGCAATAGTCTTTGTTAATGTCAGCCCAGCTCCAGACGGTTCTTAAATGTAACAGCTGCCTGAGCAATCGCCTCTACTGCATATATAGTTGACTGACTTGCTTCATAACTTCCTGCCATTTCCCCCTCAGTAACTTACAAAGGCCAGCACAGTTATTGAGGCATTGACTGTGTGCAGCTCTTGGTTAGAAGACAAAAGCTGGTTAACCAAATGATTAGCCGCAGGGAAAGTGAGATCATCAGCATCTCACATCTGTTGCAAACACACTGTATGCAAACACATCTCTTTTTGACTACACAAGCAATAGATCCTTTAGTTGATGCCATTCTCGTGTCGTTTATCGTAAGAGTGAGAGACAAAGGGCAAGAGAAGTGAAAAGTTAAAAGACAAAGTCAAAAGACCAACGTCTGAAAATGTAACCCATTGAACAGTGTTTTTATGGTTCACTTTATCCACAAATGTCATGTGAGCTGTTATGTAGTAAATAACACAGGCTTAGGATTCTTATCTGAGATCTGTCAGCGTAACATATGGCAGTGCGAAGTGAGGATAAAAGTCTGATTTCTCATTTATAATGGAGGTAGTTTCCATCATTATTCATTATTGTCTATTGGATGGGTACACTGAGGTTTTTGTAGTGAGAGTTTTGACAGGTCTATTTTTTACAAACTTAAGCAAAACAACTTTTAACTGTGAAACTGTTCAAAAGTGAGCTTGTGTTTATGGCATTTACCGTAAGAAAGAAGGTGTGAACAACTGGAACTCACTAGTTTAGGCTTCACATAAATAAAGAATATATATACATGTATATTAGTGTGTTGTTTGATAATCTTGATATACAGTGCCTTGCAAAAGTATTCATACCCCTTCATTTTTTCACATTTTATGTTGCTGCCTTATGTTTAACTGCTTTAAATTGCTTTTTTCCACATCTACACTCCATACACCATAATGTCAAAGCAAAAACATAATTGTCATAACTTTGTAAATTTATTAAAAACAAAAAACCTGAAATACGTACATTGCACAAGTATTCATACCCTTAACTCAGTATTTAGCTGAAGAATCTTTACAGCCTCTAGTCTTTTTAGGTATGATGTGACAAGTTTTACATATCAGCATTTGACAATAATCTGCCATTTTTCTCCTAACCTGTTCACCTCTCAAGCTCTGTCACGTTGAATGGGGGCAGATGCACATTTTCAGGTTTCTCCAGAAATATTTGATTGGGCTCAGGCCCAGACTCTGGCTGGACCACTCAAGGACATTCAGAGAGTTTTCTGTAAGCCACTCTTGCTGTGTGCTTAGGGTCATTGTCCTGTTAGAAGGTGATCCTTCTGCCCAGTCTGATGTTCTGAATGCTCTGGACTGGGTTTTCATTAAGGCTATCTCTATATTTTGCTGTGTTGAGCTTTCCTTCTACTCTGATGAATTCTTCAGTTCCTGCTGCTGAAAAACTGCCCCACAGCATGAGGCTGCTACCTCCATACTATACTTTTAGGATGGTACTGTGTAGGTGATGTGATGAGCAGTGCCTGGTTTCCTTCAAACATGATACTTGGACTTGAGGTTCATCAGAACCGATTGTTTCTCACAATCTGAGAGTTCTTTAGTTTTTTTTTTGCAAATTCCTTCATGTGTCTTTCCTGAGGAAAGAATTGAGTTTGGCCACACCACCATAAAGACCGGATCGGTGGAGCGTTGGAGTGTTGTTTGTTTTTCTGTAGGTTTCTCCTATCTCCACATATGATGATGAAGCTCAACTAGAGTGACCATCAGCTTCTTGGTCACTACTCTAACCAAAGCCCTTTTCCATCAATTGCTCAGTTTGGCCAAGAGGCCAACTCTAAGAAGAGTCCTAGTTGTTCCAAACTTCTTCCATTAAGGGTAACAGACCTTCAGTGCAGCAGAATTTTTTCTGAACTCTTCCCCAGATCTGTGCCTTGACGCAAACCTATCTCTAAGTTCTACAGGCAGTTCTTTTGACCTCAGGGCTTGGTTTTTGATCTGATATGCATTTTCAGCCGTTAGACCTTTTATTGAGAGGTGTGTGCCTTTCCAAATCATACCATTTATTTGAATTTGCCACAGGTTAACTTAACTTAAAGTGTAGTAATATCTACAAGCAATATGAATGCTCCTGTGCTAAATTTCAACTGTCCCAGATTAGGGTATTAATACTTATGCAATGGAATCATTTAAGGTTTTTCCTTTTTTTAATAAATTTGCAATGATGTTAAAAACCTGCTTTTTGCTTTGCCATTATGGTGTACAGAGTGTAGACTGATGTGGAAAAAAAAGTCATTTAAAGTAGTTTAACATAAGGCAGCAAAATAACAAAATGAAAAAAATGAAGGGTGTAGCATCTGGACCAGTCAGACATACAGTTATTTGTTACATTTAACAAATAGTCTTTAAACCCAACAAACCAGCTATATGCTGGAGCTCCCCAAAGCAACTAATTTGTATTTTGATCATCTAAATGATGGTGTATATTATATGTTGATACCTTTGCAACATATCAGTGTTTTAAAAATCTTTAGTAGTTTTGCATCAACACCCAATCGAATTACATATGCAAAATACCATGCTCACAGACAAAGAGTCGTAAACTTTTCTTTCCAAAGGTAAAAGTTACCATTGGTTCTTGGCCCTTCAGGAGGCGCAGCCTTCAGAGACTTTAAATGCTTCTCTTGTCTCTCGGGAACCTGAGCCGGCACAGGGCGTGCACGGCGGGCCTGACAGACCCCAACATCTAGAGCTGTGGCTCTCGTCCACAAACAGCCAGACACTTTCACTCAACCCTGGAATTCATCCTCATGAAATGTCCTCGAACAGACATTTCTCTCTTCTGCGTTTTTTAGCTTTCATTACTTGTCTCACATGAGTTCTTTTAGAACCTAAGAGAATGAGGAAGATGAGCATTCAGACACTTGTTCATCGACCAAGGCAATGCAAGTATCGTACATTTAACTAAACAAAACAGAGGTTTAGTACAAGCTGTAGACAGCACTGATGGTATCACTCAGGTGGTTAACTGACTCTTTTCATAGCTACATTCTCTGGTCTCTCTAACTGCTTCTCACTTTCCCTTCCCCCATGTATGAATGATTTCATGTTTGTTTGTTTAGATTAGTTAGGTGTTAGTCCTTCCTTAATAAACTCATGTGCACAAATTACATGAGTTTTGATTCTGATTCTACCTTGCAAATTGATGTCCCTTTACGATTCCGATTCGAGCTACATGCTCTAATGCAATAGTACTTTAAGAAAGTTATTTTCTGTGGCCAAGAAAATATAATTTCTTAGAGCTGATATAAAAATTATTCTGAATGTTCGCTGGACGAACAGATTAGTTGATGGAAAATTAATTCTGCTACAGTTACTACTGGCAGCTGATATAAATAATTGTAATTAATCATAATTAATTGTAATTATTTATATACATTTTCCCTTTTGAGCTAAATCGCTACAAGGGGTGTGAATACTTTCGCAAGACACTGTAAATGCATTGATCAGGTTACACAAGTATTTGTTAAAAGGGTTTTTAAAATGTTCTCTAAACTAAAAAAAAGACCATTTTTATTAAAACATTCAAAATGACTCTGGGGTAGAGTGTATCAGAGTGTTTTTTTTTACGAAACTTTACTTCACAACATTCCAAAGCATAATATTGTACTTTTTACTGCACTACGTTTCATATTAAATATCATTTAATACTTAATTACATTGGAAATCTATTACTTTCTGACTTTTACTCAAAAGTAATTCAAAGATTTACTTGAGTACAAGAAAGTACTACATTTTTAATGTTCTTAAGTATTAAAGGTAAAACAAACAACAACTTTTATTTATGAAATGTAGTGCAGTAAGAAGTATGACATTATGCTTTAGAATGTAGTGAAGTAAAGTTTTCCAAAGAAAAACACTTTGATAAACTGCAGATGGTTTTTAAATTTGTCTGAGTAAAGTAAAAATACTTCACTACTGTCCGCCTCTGCTTATATATAAAGTAAGGAAGAGTGGGGTAAGTAGAGCCAGTGGTTAAGTTGACCCACCCCCCTGTATCTTATAATAAGATATATTTTTCCACTTGTAGTCCCTAATGGCCTGTTCAACATTACAGAAATGCTACCATGCCAAGAATCTTTTGACTAAAATGTTAATTTCAGAGACATTCTTTGGGTATTCCTTCATTCTAATTCATTTTTTATTTAATTGTACTCAACAAACTCTCTGTTTAGTCTGTTTTGGCAAGGTTACAATTTTACTGTTCAACATATTGTTTCAGAAAAGCAAACATTTAAAGATTGAAATTTAAACTTTATTTGGTTAGTTTTATGTTAAGTTAGCTTTAAGAAAAGGAATAGCCCATGACTGTTTTGTAAAAGGAAATTTGATTATTAAAATTAGTTTTTTAAGAGGTAAATTGTCTTTAAAATTTCACATGGGTTTGACTCAGATTCAGTTAGATGAACAGTTTACACCCAGATGGTGCATCTTACCCACTGACTCAGATCAATTTACCCCTAACCTACGGGAACAATTTTTTCTAAGAAGCCATATTTTTCGAACCCTTTGTCATAGATACATTCTGATCATTTAAAATGATAGAAAACATGTTGAAGTTACTTTAGATACTTTTTTTGTACTTCGGCTTCATTTTTCCTTATCTTGAGGACCACACAAGTCAAAAATGTCTCAAATCAATGCAAAATCAATGCATTTCTTCCAATGCATACTACAACTATAGAAAACTCAGTTTCATTAAAAATATCTTAATTTCTTTTTTTAAATATTAACAAAAGTCATGCAGGAATGACATAATGGTGAGTAAATGATGTCAGAATTTTCCTTTTTTGGGTGAACTAACCCCTTTAAATTATGCAACATACAGATACAAGAGAGATATATGAATTTCATTTTCACTTACTAAATTCAGTTTACATCATTCTAGTATCTTTTAACAGTACATCATACCACATAGGCCTACACAGTCAATGTAGTGTAGTCAAATAGCAACCTCTAGGCCTAGGACTGTGTAATGTAATCATATTAAACCAAGTATTTTACGTGTATTTTTGTGTTGGTCTGGGATAACAAAGACAAAAAGACGTTTCTTATATGAAAAATAGGTTTCGCTTTTATGTCATTGACAGACAGAAGAGGTTTCAGTCTTGAGCAACGAGTGACAACTGTATAATCACTATGCATTTTTGTACTGTATCAGCTCCATTAAGATATTTTATCCTTTGCCCCACAAAATCGTTTTTTTTTTTTTGAATTAATGAATGAATATAATAAATACATAAATAAATAATATGTTTACAAAATTATACAAAATGTTAACAAAGCAAAGCGACAACATGGGCGCAGTCTAGATTCATCCAGTCAGTTCCTGTCCCGACGTGAACGCGCCCCCTCCGGTGACGTCACGGCCGCAGCTGTTAGGTTCGTCTGAATGTAATTTCACAGGCAGCACGTCTTTTTTTCGACGGAACGACTTCGATATAACGACGAAAGCAACGGATTTTTGTATTTTTGAAAGCATATACGGTTTATCTTTGGTCAGATGTGGAGCGACGTGTAACAGAAGACGTTTATTAGCTTTCACGGCTAAGCGTTTGCTGATGTTCTAGATTTGGGTATCTGTTTTCGTCTCGGACAACCTTGGGTATGTCAAAACATCTCAGCCGGTTAACTTAGTCGAAATTTGAACTGCATACATTTAACCTTTGAGAAAGTAATAAATAATACTCTTGCGTGATGTTATTTAAACTGTGATTCAGAGTGTTTTCGCTTTGTCGTAGTTTCGCATTGGGATTGAAAACGGAAGACGTCGTTAGCCTCAACTTTGATGTGTTTTTGTATTCATCTTACAGTTGCATATGTTGTTTTAAAACTTTAGTTATGTATTACACTTATTGTATTACCAATGAAACGTGTTGTGATGTTTGTGTCGAATTAACTTTCTGAATGTGAAACTCACGGCCTTGTCGGGCCTCAGACACGCGTTCATGTTACGTAGGCCAGGAATGTGGTGTCGTCGACTTCGTCTTAATTTGCATTATTTCCTACATAATTAAATTAAATACGACTCTTTATTTCAGCATGTTATGTGAAACTACTAAAACATTGCATTTTGAGTATTCATTTGATTGTTTGTCCCTGGAGCACGACTGACAGGGCAAAGTATCACGTGATTAAACCGCGTTCAGTGTTTTTATTTCGATTCTTTGTAGTGTCGTGTGAATCTCGGTTTAAACGCATTGATCAGGTTAGAACCCCACATGCTTTACTAGTATATTTTGAAAGGGTGTTTAAAATATATTTTCTGAAATAAAAAATGCATGTTTTTTTTAAATCAAACACGTTCAAAATGGCTCTGGGAAAGAGTGCAAAGTAACTATTTAAGATTGGCATGCGTTACACATGCTGAGATCGATTAAATGGCTTTTTTTTTTTATTTCCTACATTTGTTAAGCAAGGAGTAATACCGGAACTTTTCGGCACTGCACTGCTAGTCTTACTTTTACTTTCAGATTTTAGAAGTGCTCTCTCTTTTATTTTGCTGTCAGTCCTGTTTTGTCAGTAATATAAATGATATGGAAGAGTAACATTTTAATATCTTTATTTCACTAAAGATAGGTTTAAAAGCTGAAAAATGGTGAGACCACACTCAGGATCGCCTCGTTCCAAACACAGGTACAGCAATGCTGTAGATATAGTATTTAGTTCTGATATCTGCGTAACGATCAATTTAATTGAGGTTTAAAATTTACATTTGTTAAATACAGGCCTTTCTCGGACAACTACAGCAGCATGAATCATGAAGGGCGATTTGGCCCCCCTTCAAGAAGCCAGAGAGGTTTCAGGGGACCTCCTGGAAAAGCCCCACCAAGTTGGAGAGATAACAACAGCAGTGGACCCCAGCCATACCCCAAAAGGCCCTCGCTTATGGGTGAACGCAGAGAGCGACCACATGGACACTGGATGCAGAACCAGGATAACTTCCATCCATATCCCAGCTCACAGGATTCACAGCGGGGCCGCAGGAGGCCTTCTCCGCCCCGCTCAAGCCGCCCTCCCCCAGTCCAGCACAGGCAGTCCCCACATGGTCCTATACATGGACCGCCTAGCCACAGAGCGCCACTTTTCCATGAAAACCACCATAGCCACACATCTCCATCTCGCCATTTCCATGGCCCTCCGTCAAACAGACGGATTCTTTCGCCGCATAGTTCCTTCAGGGGTCCGCAGCGACGCCCAAGCCCTCAGGAGCATGACAGGAGCTGGTGCCCCTCACCTCGGGACAGGCCCTTTGGCCGACCAAACCTTGGCGGGCACCACTGGAATGGCCCAGGAGGTTACCCTCACCCCCCTGGTGGGGATTCGAGGCTCTCCGGCCCACCTCAACGAAAACCCAGAGAGTTTCATGGAAGGAGTTCATATCCAGAGAGGTACAAGAATGAAGCTGTGCAGGCTGGGTAAAGTAAATATACAGTTATGTGTTAGAATACAGTCCAGTACACTGCAGGGTGGTGAGAGTAAATCCCAGCTTCCTTCAGCTTTCTGTCAGTGTAAAGTACCGCAGGATCTAATGATAAAGCCCATAAAGTGAACCAGTCTGTCTGAAGAAAATGTAAAACCATTTGAGGCTAATTCCCCTTAAAGTTATACTGGCAAAGAAGTGATATGGCATTCAGCAGCCTGGGGCTGGATCTAAATTGATAGAAGTTAAGAGCTTCCACGAGCAGCACAAACTGGCATTATAACCAACATGTTTGTATTGTTTGTAATGGATATGTAGGTGGTCTGCAGAGAGAGATCAGCGTGCACCGCATGGAGAGCTAGGAAGGGAGTCCCGGCGCCCCGGCATGGAATGGGCACAAGGAGGAGGGGGAAGCCCACATGGTCGGCCCCCTTACAGATCACCGGCACGAAGACCAGGCCCACCGCCATCAGGCTCATCGCTCAGACCATATCCGCCTTTGCGACCTCAGGAAAGGCCCATCGGACGGCCAATGAAGAGGAAGAGTCATGATTTCAGACGGCCACCGTCATCAAGTGGTATGGAGCATGGGCCGCCAAAGCGCTTCCACAGGGAATTGTCAGTCAGGCCTCTCCCTATCAGGGGCTTCAGAGGTCGTGGTTTGTCACTTCAAGATAAGAGTCGACTCCTAAAGGCACGGAAGTTTAGAGAGGAGTCAGTGGCCCGGTTCAAACTGCCTCCACCGCGGCCAAGAATCTCGGACAGAGTCCAGAAGCCTAAGCCTCAGACTGCGCCAAAGAACGGCAAAGATTCCCCGGGAGTCCCATCGCGCAAGTTATCACTCAAAAAGATGCCTTCATCCAGAGAGTCATCCCCCAACACAGACTCCAAGACTGCAGAGCCTGAGAGGGACTCCGAAACAAAGGTGGAATCCCGTCGCTCTGTGAGCGCACACAGGTATGGTATCACCCCTCACAATGTGGCAATGGGCGCGTGATGTTTAGAAGGTCAAGCTTCCTGTTTTTCAATGGCACAACTTTCATCAAAGGGGTGTCACCTTGTCAGATGAGATGGATGAGGAGAGAAAAATGAAAATCATGCCTGTTTTCCTCCTCATTATTGACAACAGTATGATGTTATTCCTGTCGTTGTCCAGAATACCTCTGTCCTTGTCAAGAGAATGTGATAAGAGATAAGCAAGTGGTCTTTCAGTCGCAGTCCTTTTTGTTCCAAAAGTCAAATGCCGTTTGTCCCGCAATGATGCATCCAGATCGACTTTGACTCAGAAGAAATGTTTAAAATGTCTTCCAGGGAGGGAAATGGTTTTTAAGCCTTAATCTTAAGTGTTTGCAGAAGGATTCCCTGCTTCATTATGCAACTAACTGCGGTAACAACAAAATTCAACGGATATAGCATAGGACGTTTTGGAAGATGGAAATGTAAATGGATTTCATGGACAAGAATGTTTCGCAGCCAGATTTCATTTCTACGGTTACAGTATTTAGACACTTTGATATCGTTCCCTTTGAAGAATTTACATGATTGGCTGGATGAAAAAACATCACTGTTTTCAGTGGAAACCAGATTTGTTTGCAAGAAGAGAAAGAACTCCTTTGAACGAGTCACCGTGTACCATTCCATAATAGAATAACGTAAGATTTGGTCAGCATCTGATCAGATGATCTTGGTCAAAAGAATGAAACTCCCATGTCCAATAACCTCAGGAATGCTTTGAGACTGTACCCAAGAGGAGGCCTCATCGTGTGAGAACTACTGTGAGAAAGAAGACTTGCATGCACTTCTATGACAAAATCAAAGAGACGGGGACAAAATGTGCATTCTCATTTGTCACATCCCTCCTTCGTAACTACAGTCCTTTATCATCACATGGGTGGTGTTTATGAAAGATTTAGGCTCTTAAATGCTTTCTATCCTTGGCATTGCAGCATTGACGACAAGTTATTTTACAACCAACCCGTTGGCTGAAATGGCAGAAGTTGGAGTTGTGCTGAAGATGAGACCTGATGCCAAAATATTAACCAATAATTCATAGTCACCCTCAATCGAAGTTCTGCAACTGAAGAACTATCTGAGCAATTTTAGTTCCAAATACCTACCTGTAAAGTGAAGATGGATATACATATGCAAAGAAGTTGAGGAATGTCTTTCCACAAACCATGTAGTTTGAAGGTTCTGCAGTTTAATCATGGAAAACTCAAGATAACTCAATCCCGTATACAGAAGATCCTCTCAGCGAAACTTAACCTTGATGCCATCACAGAATCCAAAACTGCAAACCACCATTTATACCATAAAATGCATGTTCCAGCAAGAAGAAGCATTTGCAGTCTCCAAAAGACATCTAATCCAATATGAAAGGATAGGTTGAGAGGAATGTGTTTGGCTTGTCAAATCTGGATAAAAAGGAAGTGCTCGCATGCCAGTGTGTTCACTTTTTGGAGCGTAACACGATTCCAACACGGCGTTCTTCAGTCCACTCATTCAATCTGCCAATATCGGTTATTCACGTTAGCGAAAGGAAGGCTGCTAAAGGCCAAGGTGAATCAGGGAAAATTAATCTACCAATTCAAACTGAAGCATGGAGATGATGGGCTTGCTTTGCTGTAAGTACCCATGTAGTTACCCATCATTGGTCCTTCTGCATTTGCAACAGTACAATTGGGTTCTTGAGGACTGTGAATGTTTGAGTAATTTAGTTTGAAGTGCAACATTTCTCTCCTCAGTTCACAAGGCACAGCTTTGAAATCAGATAACATTTGTGCATGCCTTCTGCTTTTTCTGGAATGCTTGATGATGTTTAGAATTTATTCCTTAAGTGCCCAGATGATGTGGAAAACGCCACTTGTTAAAACGCCTCGTTGACTTTCTTTCCAGCTCTTCACCAATAGAGAGACGACTTTCACGTGATCTTGTTGTGGTTTCCCATTGGGAAGCAGGGCACAAACCCAGTACTAGCCCTAAGAACAGTGCACCCTGGAGGAATAAGGCACCCAAGAACAAATCTGGTAAAAGTCTGAATGATTTGCAAATAATTTAGTTAATTAAGTTTATGCTTGCAACTTTCTTAACTTTTTTTTTTTTTTTTTTTTTTTTGTTGTTGTTGTTGTACTTAATTTTCTCAATCTTCCAGAGGAATCAGAATCACATGGAAATTTAACACTGAATGAACGCTTCACCAAGCTACAAAGTCCTACTAGCTCTTCACAGGAACAGAAAGAAAGACGGTAAGTGAGGAACTGTATTCCTGGTCTCTTAAAGCTGCTAAATCTTTAACAATTTAACTAAATGCAACCCTTTACAATTTGTAGGTCTTCTGGAAGTCCAGAAAAAACCCTGAGGAAGCCTGGATCATTTCAGGTAATTGAAGTCTTAAAATGTTAATTGATTTTACTCATTAAAGGTGCATTTCTCTTGTTTTATATCCAATTTATAATCACTTATTATAGTGATTTGTAGTGAAATATGTTATTCTGTACGTAGAGGCCTAATTTCCGCCCAACTACTGGAGTGAAGAGGGGATCTGCCCCTGATGGAGTTATTAGGAAACCATTGATGGTAAGTAATGCTTGTTGGTATACTGAATAGTATTATTGTTCATCCCAACACTGAATAATTAAAACAATAATGCACAATTATTATTATTTAAAGAGTTAGTTTAGCCAAAAATGAAAATTCTGTCATCACTCACCCTCATGTCTTTCCAAAACTGTAAGACCTTTGTTCATCTTTGCAACGCAAATTAAGATATTTTTGTTGAAATCCGAGAGCTTTCTCATCCTCCATAGATAGCAAGCGTCCAGCTGCTGTCAAGGCACAGAAACGCGGTAAGGACATTGTTAAAATGGTCCACGTGACATCAGTGGTTCAACCATAATTTTACAAAGCTACAAGAATACTTTTTGCACAAAGAAAACAAAAATAATAACTTTATTCAACAGTTCTTCTCTGCATCACCCTAGCATCATCATGAGGAGTTTCTGTACCTTGACCACGGTAGGACTCCTGCTGTCTATGCAGGGTCAGAAAGCTCTGATTTCATCAAAAATATTTTAATATGTGTTCCAAAGATGAACGACATAAGGGTGAATAATTACTGACAGAATCTTCATTTTTGGGTGAACTATCCCTTTAACTGGTCTTTGTAGTAGGCTTTATTTAGCTTATGTGGTGTTTCCATACATTTCTAATAAATCCAAAATATTTTCTGTCCACTAAGGGCACTTTAATTCCAAGACCACCCTTCAATCAGAAGCCTGTCTTCAAAAAGAGTCAAAGTATCATGTCAAAGTACAAAAACTTGCAGACGTTGCGGCACAAAGTACCCCATCAGCGTCAAGCCACTAGCTATCGCCGGTGGTGACCCAAAATGGTGAGTCCAATTTCACGCGCCTGAATTTGTGATCGTTACTGTTGAATACTCAGTCACTTAACTGTTATATTGTCTATTACTATTATTTTTCTGTAGATCGCATATGCTGAGGCAAGTCGTCCACTGTAGAGCCTCTACAGAGCTCGCTTCCCCACTCACCTTCCCTTATCTCCTGCTGTACAACTGTTTATACTAATCTCTGTACAAAAAAACAAAAAAAAAACTCAAAGATCACCAAAGTATTATTTTTCATCTATAGTAGTTTTTTTTTTTTTTTTTTTTTTTTTTCTCCCTTCTTCTTTGGTGTACTTTAGAGATAAAGTCTTGAATTCTGTGCATTTGTCTTTTTAGAGTTTCAAAAACAGAGATTAGTGTTACTTCTTTGTATATACCTTTAACCTGTACAAATTCGCTCAGTTTGCCAGAATTTTGTGAAAATGATTTTTAGCTTTGGTTAGATTTCTTTTTCGACATGTTTATACCGTACATCAGTGTCTGAATAGCTGCTTTTTGAAAGTGACTGTTAAAAGACTGGTATCATGTGAAATGATCTATGTAGAACGCTGTATGATGAGTAGCTTTCATTTGATGAAACCAACTGAGTTTGAGTGTTTAGTTGAGCACTGTGTGTTGATAAATGACTTCCCTGAAAAGTTTTGTTTGTGTAGCTCATAAAAAAACACCATGTACATTCTTTGTAATCAGACACTTTGAATAAAACTGGAATTGTCAGATGTCTTCCATTGTTTGAAATCAAATACTATGCTGCTCATCAAATACTTAGAATGCTTATTTTCATCTGTTTACACCTTTGACTCTCCACGTCTGTGTGCAGATTCCCTCAGTTCTTGAATGTACTTCAATTTCAGAGAGAGAGAGTAGACAGGTTTTTCAAGACTTTTGAATGCCCTGTCAATCACAAAACCTACCAAAAAATGACTTATTTGTAACCCTTTCTTCCCGATTCATGTGATCTAGCCACGGTTTCTCAGCAGTTTAATGCTCAATTCTTTCCAGCCTATGTATTTCTGTCATCCAGCATTCTGATACTGATTTTCCTGCAGTATTATCAAAACTAAATGCCTTTGTTTTGATGTCTAATATAGAGGTGCCCGATGCAGTTCTTGGAGAAGTACCTTCCTGCTGAGTTCAGTTCCAACATGGCACTCCCATCTGTAATAACCAAGTGTTTCTAAAGATTAAATATTCATCTGGTTCAGGTGTGTTTGATTAGGGGCGGAGCTAAACTTTGCATGAAGGCAGATCCGAGAAACAGGATTTGGCACCACTGCCTTAGGTCATAGATAAATAAACAACCTTGCAGCTGAACTGAAAATTAATATAAAGCCTAGTTAAGACATTGATATCCTAAAATTCTGAAATCTGGTGTTCAAAGGTACAGGAACCTTGTACAAGTAAATTTTTATATGAATAGTGCTTTTTATAATATATACTATTTAAAAGCATCTTTACAGATGTTTATAGAGTGTTTTGATGAGGTGTCATCAATTGACCATATTGGTGGCACTGAACCAACAAAACACATATTTTGCGGATTATTACTGCTGAAAATGGTCAATTATTGTCATGTTTTGGGCTGTACTAATTGGTCAGACAGGGAAAAACATTTGGAGTACTATGGACTGCCAAAAGCCATAACAAATCAAGGAGACGAGTGCAAAAAAACTGAGGAACAAAAGGCGTTTGTGGTCGGCCAAACTGAACCAGAATTTCCAGGGCAAGAATTTTTTTTTTTTTTTAAGATTTATTTTTTGCATTTATTATGACAGGACAGGTGAGAAATATGAGAGAGATATGGGGGCATGATCAGGTAAGGTACTCGAGTCGGGATTCGAACACGCAACACCCGGAACGCAAGGGTGCTGTATGTTGGCGCACTTCCCACAGGGCAATCGGCGCCGACCAGGGCAAGAATCTTGACAACATTTGTTTGTCCTTATTATTTCCGGTCAGGTGTGAAATATTAGGCTAATAGCTTAATCAATACTGCTCAAACATATCTTTACCACCTGTTAACTTTAGTTTGTCAAAATATTGTGCCCTTTCCAGCTTACTAAGTCTCTTTCTATATGATTTAGCAACTTCCACAGGTTTTTCTGTGGTTTAGACAGCATTAAGTAGCAAAACAACGTATTCAGTAGTACATCATGCAATCCATGCTGTTTACATCCGAGTATCTCTAATATGGCTACGCATCTGGGTAACTGACCAAATAGTGACGAAAGCGGCTACCTACATTTAGCAGTTTAGAGCTGCTATAGGGGAATGATAAAAACAATCAAACAACTTAGAGTTGCTATTGAAGTGGACTCTTGAAGTGGATCAGTTCGTCAAAAAAAAAAAAAAAAAAGTCTGAAAAGTTCATCAAACTTCTCCTAGGACAAAAACGGGTATTGTTTTGGTTTTAGGACAACTTTTATGAAAGGTTTTGATCCACTATAAATGTTGACTACTGTATGTATATGTGTGTGTGTGTGTGTAGATAAAGCTAGATAAATGTATAATGCTTGCAAGTTGAAGTTATTCTTTACAATACATATACTGTGAAAAAGCAACACAAGTAAACTGAATTATGAGCAGCATACACAATATCCAGACTGTTTATTGAAAAACAGTTATAGTACGTTTTAGTATATAACACAAAAAAATCTGACAATTTGGAGCCGGTTGTATATTATAACACAGCTGACCATTAAGAAACAACAACAATAATTCAGTCTTTTAATCTGGTTATGGAGTTTTGCTAATCATCACTGCAGTTAGGATCTTAACTAGCTGGTTCTAGGGCATTCGGTACAAGCATCCGAAAGCATCTTCTTTTTTGTCCGATCCATAGTTGAGTTATGCCTCAGCCTCTTTCAGGACATCATCTTTCTGTCGGAAGTAGTCTCTGAACCAGTCAATGTGTTCTTTTTTCTGTTGAACTGTGAGGTGGTGATTCTTTGCGAGGCCTGTGATTACAAGTTCCATGAAGTGCCTGACTGGACCCTGCCGTGGGAATGATTCATCAAGGTGCTTCTCCAGGAACACATGCTCATGGAAGGGCACACTCGCCTCCTCCTCCAGGCCTGAAAAAGTTGCACAATGTGCAAAAAGACAAGATTAGGATAAGGTACAGGATCGCAAACAAGAAGATGGATGCAATCTATACTTGCAGTTGAACTCACCAGCCTCATTGTTTATTGGATATTGCCACAGTTTGCCCTCTTTGGTCCACTGGATCATCTCCTCAAAGCCATTCCGAGGCATCTGATTTGTTGTCTGAACAATTTGATTAGCTAGATCAATGTCCCAAAGAGTAGGGCCTGAGATTTAGAGCAAGGAACAGGATGGGGTAAGTAAATACACAGAAATACTCAAAATTGCTGTCTATGGAGGGTCAGAAAGCTCAGATTTCATCAAAAATATCTTAATTTGTGTTTTAAAGATGACAAAGGTCATACCGGTTTGGAACAACATGAGGGTGAGTAATTAATGACAGAATTTTCATTTTTGAGTGAACTATCACTTTAATACCATAAAACAGAACTTCTCCTTACCCAGATCTGACAATGCGTCCTGCTCCACACCTGCAGTAAAGATGTTCAGCCTCTTACTAGTGAAAGGACTCTTCCTTTAAATCAAAACAATGCACACGGTTAGTGGAAAAATGTGTAGTATTTCAAAAGAACATTTCAGGAAAGTTTTTTTTTTTACCTTCTACGGACGCCATCAAGTTCGCCGGTAATGCCTCTGTCTTGTGTATATCCCTTTCCGTCATCGTCAAAACGAATCTGACTGGTAGGTCTGACGTTTGATCTGCCATTCGGCCTCCTTCCGACTTTCATATCGGCAATTATGTGTCTGAAAGTTTTAAACAGTTTTGAGAGGATATCACATGATTGTTCCAACAAATGTACTAATGTTACGCGTTATTTCCACATTTACACAGGAAGTTCCATCGTTTTATTAACAAATAAACATGACTTTCATAACAAGCATTTTTATGCAGTTGAGTCAACTTAACCAGAGGTCCCCAGCTCGAATTTTTGATTTAATTAATATTTTTTTCTGAAGAAAGATAAACATGTATAGTGATGAAAGTCAAAATATTAAATGTCATTGATGAATACTTACGGAGTAATCCAGTATTTTGCAATGGCAATTTTCACCTTAGATTCAGAGTAAAGTTACAGGGGGGTTAAAATGACTTCAGAAGGATTGCAGCAGCATCATTATCGTATTTTTACACTGAGATTGGTAGTTCTATTAGTAAAATCTGTTGACTTTAACCATCTTTGTTGTATTATGTGCTGATAGTGACCATTCAAAAATGGGGAAACAGCACTTTTCATACTCCTGGTGCCATATTGAAATTTCAATATCTCTGGAACCGAATCTCACAGGGTATTAAAAATAAAGATGCCAAAAGGAAAGTTTGTTAAGACCCAATATCTAAAAGGGCATTAAAATATCTTTAATACTTCTTAAATTACAGGCATACAAACTTTGGAGAAAAATTTGACCATTTTTTAAATGGTCACCATTGGCAAATAATGCAACAATTTTTTTTTTAAAGTAAAGATTTTACTAACAGACCTACCAATCTCTGTGTAACAATAGCATTATGATGCCGCCATCTTTCTGAAGTCATTTTTACCCCCCTGTAACTTGACTCTGAATCTCAAGTGAAAATTGCCATTTTGACCTCCCTCTACAAAATAGTGGATTGCTTATTAAATCTTCAACCATGATCCATTTAATATTTTGGCTTTCATCACAATACTAGTCTATCTTTCCTCAGAAAAAAATATTAGCAAAATAAAAAATTTGAGCCTGGTAAGTTATTGAAATTGCGTTGATTTGACACGGAAAGACCCAATTAAAATCATTGTTTAATGGAAGTAGCAACAGATTACTTCTTTATTGTGATGTACATCCGAGTGAAACTGACTATCTAAAAGAAAGAAATGTAGGACTTGGTTTTTGAACATTGGTTGTTAATTTAATGACGACACATATAAATGCGAGCTGTAGTCGATGTTAGAAAGAGAAAGGTTTAAGCAAACTACATGATTGGAGAAATCCAGCATGTCAATCGAAGTCTGTTATTTCAATGGAAGATCAAACTATGACAGTCTGATTAAACATGTAACTTACAAACAGATGTATTATTTACAGTAAGTTTATTAAGTAGCATTTAGGCCACAGATTTCAGTTTCATGCCAACTTTAATGCACACAACGTCTGAAATGAGCCCTACCCTATGTTCTGTCCGTCTGCTCTCCTATGGGTGTCAGGTACAGCCTCATGTTTCCTCAGCTGCTTAAGAAGCTCTGACTCGGCCTGATGTTTGTTTGGCATTGTGGATGCGGCAGCAGAGGCTGCAGCAACCAGCGCTGGATTCAAGGTCCCACTAAAATACAGAAAAATTATGCTACTTTCACTTCAAAGTGGATGCATTGTTTGCTAGTCAGAAATGAATCATATAATCATATAATAATTGTGTGGTTTAGCTTTTAGTGGTCACATATATGGAACTGCTGTTATCATATGCATTTTAGTCTCATATTTTGTGAATGAATTATGCTTGTACGTATGTATAACTCACTGCTGTTGTGAACCTTCAGCTGCGGCATGCTGGAACATGCTGTGTGCGCTTTCCATGGGCTCTTGGTCAGGCCTCTCACTCATTCTTGGAGTCTTTGAGGGTCTTATTTTGCGTGCAGTTGTGACCTCCACCTTCATTGCCCCAAGTAGCTCCAAAAGGCTTTCCTTTCCCGTTTTTGTCTTTTCAACCTCTTTGCTGTCCTCAGGTTTAACCACTGGTTCAGTCTCTAACTGTGATGTCAATGTTTGCTTTGAATTTTCATTAACTTCTGTGTTCTTCTGCCCATCAGTGTTAACCTCTGCACTGGCCTCATTCTTTTCTGGTTTCTTTCCTTTGTCTTCTGACAGGGATGTGGAGCTCTCTTTATTTTCAGTAAAAGAGATGCTACTGGTTCCTAAAGGCCTTGCTGTACACGGGGCACTGAAATAAAGAAATTAGATAAAATGTTAACACATCAAGATCTGAGTTTGGATCATTTATCTGTTGAACACTTTAAAATCACAAAATTATAGTTATAATTGATATAAGGGCTGGAAGGTGTTTTTAGATATTTAATATACATTGCATCCACATAATCAACACGCAAATGGAAAATTCTGCAGGTTAATCAAGTACTAATCTTTATTCTTACATCTGAGATATTTATATTTCAGACTGAGACTTTTAACTGACATAATTCAATCAGATCAGAGCTGTCAATATTTTAAATCTGCAACTTACCAGATACCAGAAGCAAGGCTCTCCCTCTCTTTACATTTTGTGGAAGGTAGTCGTGTATTCTGCGTATAAATTAATCCACTTCGAACCTGATAAATATTTATTAACAATCTTCTATACATGATTTCCCCTCTCAGAAGACCTCAATGTCGTCCATGCACGTTTCCCTGTGCAGCACAATCAACTGTCCGGCAGCCGTCTGAGACGTATAATAGTTCCGGGCGCATTTTTGCGCAGAGCATTTACGTCTCATTTGTCATTTTTTACGAGCGCTTAAAGATTCAGTGATTGTATCTGTTTTAATCTGTGTGTATCACATACATTGCTTAAGGATAATTTTATCGGATTGCAATAGGAAAAGAGAACCGTTCATAAACCGGTCCAGGGGAGGGGTCTGCCGCTACCGCTGTCAACCTCCATCCCTGTTAGTGATGGGAAGTCCGAGTCATTTAAGCGAATCGGTTCTTTAGAACCGTTAAGAACTATTCCAAAAACGATTCATTGAATCGTTTACGCCACGACGTACCTTCATCATCACGTGGAACTTGACGTTTCGGCGTGGCATTTTACCTACTTTTCAGTAATGCGTTTTACGTGTTTTATTGTTTATTTAATAAGCCTGTTCACTGTAATTAGATGTGAGCGTTTATTAAAACCAGTTTTTGTTTTGAACCATCAGTCATTTCCACAATATACTTAAACTCAGTCATCAAATCTCGACTCATAACGAATATGAATTCCTAACCTTATACTACTGTTACTATGCTTGGCATAGAAAGACATAAAAATAGTAAGAGCACTATGCTATGCGGTTGAGAATTCAGCATTAGCTCATTCACGGTTCGTTGAGTTCATCGGAGTCGGTTTATTGAGTCGAGAACTGCTCGGACTGACTAGGTTCACTAGGCTCATGATCGAATCGTTTGGGATTTGTTCGATTCAAAAGATTCGATTCAATTGAACGATACGTTCACGAACCAGACATCGCTACATCCCTCTTTGCATACGGATCCTTTGGAGAGGTCAAGACTCATTTGATCGCAAATGTATCAGTTTAGTAAGGAGCCAGCATGAATCAAACCATCTTGCTACATATTTTCGTTGTAAGCGCTTTCGTGGAAAAAAGGTAGGCATGCTCGGTGGATGTTTATTGTGGTCACAGTTTTGATTTTTTAGATGTTCAGTCTCGCCATTCATAGCGTTCAGTTCAGGTGATGCAAGAACACGTCTGTCTGTAGCCAGCAGTTTTTGGTGTTACTTTATTGTGCGTCACATAAAAGCCACATAATAGAATCAGAAAGGAGTTTCTGATGAAAATAATCGCTATGGTTGAAGAGCATGCCTTTGTATGCGTTTTTCAAAGCCACATGGACTGTCATTGTAGTTTCTGACTTTCTCCAGTCGGAGCCCTGAACTTTGTTACTACTTGAAATTTGAGATTCAGGCTCCATGCTGTCTGCTTATGTAAGAGTGTTAAGTAATATGGTTTGGTAAGCAAGATTTTTGGTAAATTAGTGATTGTGTAGGGGTTTACTTTCTAAATTATTAAGTGAACTTACAATGATACATTTTTTTCTTCTCTCTGTCTCATCTTTTGCACAGGTCTTCGAATTAGGATTTTGTTGGAGCACTTGACACATATTTCACCATGGCACCACATCCTGTGGTTCAGGCAATAATTGACCTCTCTGCTGGTGCTATAGGTAACTTCACCTTACATCAGGGTCATTCTAGGGAACAATCGGGAACATTGTCCTGGGCCCTGTGATGATAGACTGGGATACACTTTATTTCAGCACCATCTGCATTGTAAAGCCTTTCTTTTGTCAGTTCTTATCTGACCTTTGAGCGGTGTGTTTCTGCTTACCCCTGTGGTTTCACAGTCTGGGCCCATTGTCTCAGCAGTCCCTACATCACAAACACACACACACACACACACACACACACACATACACACACGCACACACACACACTGACCTGTCTATCTAGCTTAGATCATGCTGATAGGTGGGTGAGGAAGTTAGTACATAATACTGTTTGTGGATTAATTGTTGATCATTGCTTTGTAGCTCTTTAATTTTTGCCGACATTTCGTTCTGTCATTTCAAACCATGGTATCAAAGTTATTAAACCAAAGTATTATAAAATTACAAGTAAGTTAAAGTGTGTAACTACAAGAAAGAGCGATACGCAAGCAAATGTATATAATGATGGTTGAAGGGTAATGATGGCATTCCTTCAGTTTTAGTAACCGGAGAAAAAGGTAATCTCTCTTTCTGTTGTCCCGCTTCTCTTTCCTCTTTAGGGGGCACAGCTTGTGTATTTAGTGGTCAACCTTTGGACACAGCTAAGGTGAAAATGCAGACATTCCCCACTTTGTACAGAGGCTTTGTGCACTGCTTTGTGTCAACATACAAACAGGTGGGCCTCCGAGGGCTGTATCAAGGTACCACTCCGGCCCTCATGGCCAACATCGCAGAGAACTCTGTGCTTTTCATGTGCTACGGCTTTTGCCAAGAGGTGGTTCGCGTCATCTCTGGTCAAGAGAAAGGGGCTGCGCTCAGGCAAGTTCTGTTTGCATTATGAATAGTACATTTACATTTAGTTCACCCAAAAATATCAAGTTTTTTTAATTGAAAAGTGAAGCAGAAGAGGTAAAGTAGATAAGCTTTGAATAATTCATTCTCTGTAGATAAAGTTGTCCCATTTTGATGTATATTATCCTTGTATATGTATAATTATTATAATATTTTTTTAAATGACTATTGTGATACACAACACTGTTAAAAAGTTTAGGATAAGCTTTTTTTTTTAATAGTTTTGAATGAAGTTGACTAATATACAGTAGTTGATTATAAGTTAAATATACAAGTTAAATAATGTACAGTAAAAATAGAAATACTGTGAAATATTATTACAATTTAAAAGACAATTTTTTCCATTTTAATATGTTTTAAAATGTAATTTATTCTTGTGATGGCAAAGCTGAATTTTCAGTATCACTACTCCAGTCTTCAGTGGCACATGATCCTTTAAGAATCATTTTAATATGCTTATTTGCTGTTCAAGAATTTTTTTAAAATTATTATTATTATCAATATTTTAAACAGTACATTTTATTTCAGGGTTCTTTGATGAATGGAAATATGCAAAGATCAGCATTTATCTGAAATAAAAAGCTTTTGTAACATTATACAATATACTATTCATATTTTTTTTGGGGGGGGTGTTTTTAATTGATCAAAAGTGATATTTATAATGTTACACAAGATAAATGATAAATGCTGTTCTTCTGAACTTTGTATTCATCAAAGAAACCTGAAAAAATTCTACTCCACATAGTAATAATAATAAATATTTTTTCAGCAGCAAATCAGAACATTAGAATGATTTCTGAAGGAACATGTGACTGCAGTAAATATGCTAAAAATTCAGCTTTGAAATCACAGGAATAAATTACATTTTTATTTATATTTATATATATATATATATATATATATATATATATATAATATAATATAATATAATATAATATAATATAATATATTATAATATTACTATTTTGTATTTTTTTAAATAAGAGAAATCCGTTATTTAAAAGTTAAAATGTTTCAAAATTGTACTGTTTTTGCTGTTTCTTGGATCAAATAAATGCAGGCTTGGTGAACAGAAGAGACTTCTTAAAAAACAATTAAAATCTTTTGACTGGTAGTGTAGATACATGTTATTATCACAACTTTATTCATTTTTGCTTATTTTAATGCCTATTTTCCATGTGTGTGATTGTTTATTTATAGAGTTTCCAAAGGCTTAATTGTGTTTTAAGACTATTTTGTTCCCTACCATAAAAACAAGTGACTTAAAACAGCAGTGTTGAAAATGACACCTCATTGTAATATGTTACTATATATTGTTACATATTATAATATTCTAATTGTAATATTTTACAATGAGGTGTCATATATATAATATTACTTTTTTGTATTTTTTTAAATAAGAGAAATCAGTTATTTAAAAGTTAAAATGTTTCAAAATTTTGCTGTTTCTTGGATCAAATAAATGCAGGCTTGGTGAAACATTAAAAACATTAAAAATCTTTTGACTGGTAGTGTAGATACATGTTATTATCACAACTTTATTAATTTTTGCTTATTTTAACGCCTATTTTCCGTGTGTGGTTGTTTATTTCTGTTTAGTGACATGCAGAAAGCGTGCGCAGGCTCTGTGGCCTCTGTTTTCTCCTCTCTGGTCTTATGTCCCACTGAGCTGGTGAAATGCCGACTGCAGGCGATGCACGAGATGGCGACATCTGGCAAGATCGCCCACAGTCAGAAGTAAAGATAGAGGCATACTTTCTGTGAATACAGTGCACATATTTTTATTTACTTTTAAGAGCTAGTATGACTCATGATACTACTTACCTCCTTTCTTATTATATATATGTCTGTGTTTTTCAGCACAGTTTGGTCGGTGATAAAGTCCATTATGCATAATGATGGACCTGCAGGGTTCTTCCAGGGTTTAACCACCACAATTGCCCGTGAGGTGCCTGGATATTTCTGTTTCTTTGGAGCATATGAGCTCTGTCGCTCTCTCTTTGCTGAGTACATGCAATGTGGCAAGGATGACATAGGTATGGAAACAGTAACAGTTTTTACACGTTATCTTTAAAATGACTAAACGATATTGACAACATGACTAACAACATATTTTCTCATTTATTGATTGGTCTGGTATTTTCTGGTGTGTTTTTATCGAAATGCCGCACCTTAGTCAGTTATTTGGAGGACAAGGACAAACATTAATATCAGTCAGTAATCAGTGAACTCTTTGTTTGAAATATAGCCGGGCGTTCAGTTTACTCAGTTGATATTGACAGAGATAGTATAAGGAGAAAGACACATACCTTTTGTAGGCTATAGAAGTCCCTTCATTTAGGTAAAAAGTCAGTAATTTACCCGTCACAAGTTTGGGGTCAGAAAGATTTATGTAGTACTTATCTAGTTTACTTTCATTCTATTATGATGCATTAAAGGGATAGTTCACCCAAAAATGAAAATTATGTCATTAATTACTCATTCTCATGCCATTCCAAACCTGTAAGACCTTTGTTCATCTTCAGAACACAAATTAAGATATTTCTGATGAAATCCGAGAGCTTTCTGAACCTACATAGACAGCAGCACAATTGACATGTTCAAGGCCAAGAATAATGTAATGTAACATGGAAGAAATTGAGTAAAGTTGTTATTTTTGTTTTTCTTTGCACACAAAAAGTATTCTCATAGCTACATAACATTACGGTTGAACCACTGATGTCACATGGACTATTTTAACCATGTCCTTACCACCTTTTATAATAATAATAAATGTTTCTTGATTCAGATTTCTGAAAGATCATGTGACACTGAAGAGTGGAGTAATGGCTGCTGAAAAATCTGCTTTTGCCATCACAAGAATAAACTACATTTTAAAATATATTAAAATTCAAAACCATTCTAATTAACAGTGGCGATCATGTTTCACGAGATTACCGTTTACTCAATTTTTCATCTAATAAATGCAGCCTTGGTAAGCATAAGAGACTTCTTTCAAAGACATAAAAAATCTTACCAACCTCAAACTTTTGACCAGTAGTGTAAGTTCTGTATTTGTTTTCGTTTTTCTAGTAGCACTCTGGTTTCTTGTGTTTGCGTTTCTTTATGTATGTAACAGAGGTCGCGTTGACCGAAAATTGTCCGTCATTGACAGAATTTTTTTAATCAGTGGCGGAAAAATCTGAAGGCCGTCCGTCACTTTGACAGATTACACTGAGGGTGATCTATTGTAACTTCTAACTGTAATTCCCACCCCTGTCCAGTTGGTGGCGAGTGCACTCCAGGATCCAGAACAAAAATGAATTGTCAGGAATGTTTTGCTATGCGTTTGATAAGGCACAGGCGAATACACAGAAGCTACAACGATCTATCATTCCGCATTAAAGAGCGCCAAAACTATTGCTTTAATTTCCTAATGAAATTGACAGAATTTGAAATCTGACACTTTGTTTCATATCAAAAGTAACAAAGCTTAGCCTATTGCGATTTATTGGATGGAAGCCACCCTATCCACTGTTCATTCATCAACTGAAAACAGCATAGACCAAAAGATTAATTTTGATTTACGAATCGATATTGGTTCATAAAAATGCGAATATATATTAAAATCGCTGTCACTGCAGGGTGTGGTGTTAAACAAAGTTACGGAGTCTCATCTGTTCATCTCTTCAAAATAAATGCATAAGCCGATCGTCCTGTAGGTTCATAATTAAAATGAAAATATGAACAAAAATAAAAGCAATTACATGTGTTATTATAATGACGGACAATGTTAAAGTCTAACGCAACCTCTGGTATGTAATGTGCTTGCTGTATAATCTCATACTGTAAATGTGATGTTCATTAATTTGTCAGCTTTGACGAGTTGGTATGTCTATGTTTTGTAGGTGTAGCCCCTATTGTGTTCAGTGGAGGTTTTGGGGGAGCTTGTCTCTGGCTTGTGGTTTACCCAATGGACTGTGTTAAATCCAGAATACAGGTTATGTCAATGACAGGCAAGCAGTCAGGCTTCTTCAAGACTTTCATGCATATCTTCAGAACGGAAGGTATTGGAAAGATCTGTTTTTTTTCCCCTGCCAAATAGTATTGTGAATTAAAAAAAAATGTTTTTATGAATGAAAACCCCCCATTTGACTGTTTATACCTCATTTTCAGGTGTACGGGCTCTATATTCCGGTCTGACTCCCACAATGATCCGTACATTTCCCGCCAACGGTGCTCTGTTCCTAGGTTACGAAGCCAGCCGCAAAATCATGATGGCACAGTTTGACAGCTGACCCCTTAACAGCACATTTTATTTTATCTAGTTGGGTTTTTAGTATTTTTAAACTATTAGAAGTTCTAATTCACCATGGCCAGTATACAGTATGTCAGTCAACGTGCCATGGTTTGCACACACTAACGCACATTTTTATAATGACGCTTTGTTTTATTTATTTGATAACACTGTACAGTAAGGTTTTACTTGTTTAGTATCAGTGAATAATAGTTTTTAAGGCATTTATTAATCTAGGTTGATGTATTAAATTACTATTATTTCATTTGTTCATAATACAATAATGCAACTGTATACAACATAAAATATTAAAACGTTAGCATATATAAACATTTATATTTACAGCATAATGTTAACAAACTTAAATTTTTTTACTAGTATTGTTAGGGTGTTTTTATGTGGATAAACCTTAGTCTGAGGGTCTAGAAACTTAATTTTGTCGGTCTCCGTTGTGCTAGTAACACTAGTCCCATCACTCCTTCATGGCTACAGTTTGCATTTGGAACCATGTACTCTATATACGTTCAATTTTCAGTTTACCTGTGTATTTTTGCCAATTTCCTAAATCGCACAATCCTGTTAAATGAACTATATCTATGCAATGAAGTTTTAAATGCTGTTCTTTTGAAGGAATGTTTGGAATTAAACCTGGATGACCTGACTGCCTACTGTCTATCTAAACCTAGTTTTAGAAATATACTAACTTTTGATCAATATAACCTCAAGTTTGTATGTTTGAATTTTGTTTTAGTATTTCAAGTGAGGGGAGAATGCCCTATGCATAATTAAAAATTTTTCTTTAACTTTCTTTTTAATGCGGACAGAGGTCAAAAGCCCAAAACAGCCTTGTGAAAATGCTTCTAACTTGCTCTACGCACAGCATATTATGCTTCAGTTCCCACAAGGGAATCAGTGTTCATGTGATTAATGTCAAATTTAGTTACTGGATTGGTGACCTAGAAATAGTGAAGAGTCATACAAATTTCTTATTCATTTGACTTTGTAATCATTTCATGTTAAATGTTTGAAAAGAACGTAGAGCTTTTAAACTTTTTAGATTGGCAGTGTGACCCCACAGTATGTGGATGTTTTTGTATGTGAGCATATGCTTATGTTCAGTCATTTTGCCAAAGAACATTTAAACTGCTGCCATACATATTTCAAATTATTTAAAAATAATGTGCTGAGGTCAGCAGTACAGTGTGGCAGTATTACATTTTGTGACATCACAGCATCTGAAAATGTACTGACTGGAAATATTCTGCTATTTGATTCAGTTCTGAAAGAGTGCCATTTGTATAGTTGAAGAATACCAACCAACTCTTTATAAAACTGAATAACTTTGTAAAATTAGGATTGTATTATTTTTTAACTGTTTCTTTGATTTAGAATTGTTACAGTGTTTTTAATTGATACAAAATCATAGATTATTGGGGAGAATTAAATTGTGTTATTTTAAATGTGTATTAAAGTCTGACAAAACACGCATCAGCCACACAGTTTGTATTTATTTTTATTTTATTATGTTTATTTAATTTTTAAACTATAAAAATACAGATACAAAACAAGTGTTATGCCATTATTAAAGCCATTTTTGTTTAAAATATAATTCACTCTGAAAGTCATTATATATGAGCTGTTACTTAAAAAGACAAACCGTATTGAAGCCGAAACATCAGCAATAACCATTGATAACGATTAACTGTACACAAAAAGTATAAACAAACTTTTATTGAACTGTTCAGATAGCATTTTCCAGAAGAGGGCGCTGGTTAGCTGGTTAGGGAGGCTGGATGGTAGATACGAGGGATATCCTCTCTGAAGCAGCCAGGGATTACAGCGGCTATAAAATAACATAAAAGAAAGTTATATAAGATAATAGCACGATCTGATTTCATCACTTTTTAAAGAGAATTAGTATTTCTACTTTTGATAATTTTGCTAGGAAGCTTTTATTTAAATGTGACCCTGGACCACAAAACCTTAAGTCGCTGGGGTATATTTGTAGCAATAGCCAAAAATACACTGTGTGGGTCAAAATTACAGATTTTTCTTTTATGCCAAAAATCATTAGGAAATTACCTAAAGATCATGTTTCATGAAGATATTTTGTAAATATATCAAACTTATTTTTTGATTAGTAATATGCATTAGAAAGAGCTTCAATTTGGACAACTTTAAAGGTGATTTTCTTAATATTTAGATTTTTTTTCTTTGCACCCTCAGATTCCATATATTCAAATAGTTGTATTTCGGCCAAATATTGTCCTATCCTAACAAACCATACATCAATGGAAAGTTTATTTATTCAGCTTTCATATGATGTATGCTCCCTTGACCCTTATGACTGGTTTTGTGGTCCAGTGTCACAAATACGTATTTACATTATTGAGGTGTAAGAATATACGGTCAGTATATTTCAAAAATGAAAAATCAAAAATGAATTGCTGTTGCACCTGTAATTATACTACTGTTTAAGTGTTTAAGTATACAATTGCACTGTATACTTCTTAAGTTTTTAGCTTTTTTCTTTGCAGCAGGTTTGAGATGATAGTTCTGGCATTAATAGAGATAAAAAAAAATAATCAAGTGTGATAAGATTGCTGCAATAATACTGAAAAAGCGTTTTCTCTGGATTACTTAATTGGTCAATGTCAACATTCAGCGGTCTGATAATTCTTTAATATTCACTGTAGTCTAATGGCAACACTGTATATCAGTATGCTTATCCGGTAAAGTGAAACTAGCGTGTGAATTATTATTATTATTATTATTATTATTGATTCTTTTTTTTATTTCGTTGTTTATTCATTTATTTTTTGTTGGACGTGCGTTTTAAGTTATTTCACACAACTCAACTTTCGCCATCTTGCTTCTCCCCATCGGGCGCGGTAATTTGCAAATTTTATGGGCCAGGCTTCTGGTCTCATCCGTGGCGAGGTATTTTTACCTGTACAAAACAGCTCGAATTGCGAATTGGTGTGTCTTATCATGTTAATTTAATGTGTTGTCTTAATTATGAACACACTGATTTGTAGTGCAAACAGTTTTACCATTTACTGCACTTTCCCGCCGGGACACGCCCCCTCCACCGGACTAAGTGGCAATAGTGCCTTCAGCATGAATGCATTTAATAGGGATATTGCAAAAACGTGAGTAAAACAAACGATAATTAGTTCCTAACAACTTAACAAATGTCCAGTGGTCAATGGATATTGGTTCTACCAGGAACTGTATTTTCTAACATTTACATGTGTCTGATTTGGACGCCGGGGAAGTAAATAAAGCAAAATTGCTTGTGATCTTAGAAGGCTTCACTATTAATATAACTGTGAAATTTAGCAGCAGTTTTCATCTTACTGCTAGGTAGATTGTTTTGAACATATTGATGGACTATTTTTAAGGGTTTTTTGTTTTGTTTTGTTTTGTTTTGTTTTTCACAACTAGATTGTGCCACTCTTTTTGTATTTTGTCTTTTTGTATTCCTCATTCTCCACTCCACTCCACTTTTTTTTTTTTTTTTTTATCTCTCACCCCTTTCTCTTTGCAGGTTCCACAGAGGCAGCCGAAGAGGCCGTTGATCATCTGTGAGGCACAGAGGATGAGCTGCAGGGCGCTGGTCACCACAAGTGTTGAGAACAGACCCACATTAAACTCCACCACATTCTTTGGCTCAGTGCAAGTGTCCCATGTGCTACGGTCCTTAAGGTAACTCTCCTTACTGAGAGATATAAACAAAACACATTTAAAAATATTTAAATTGTAAGAGTTTTCATTACATCCTCTGATGTGCTGAGGTGTGTCTCTTACTTGTCTTTGAAGGGAGTCCCCCAAAACAGAAGACTTTTACAGTGTGGCCCATGAATTAGACCCATCAGTGCCACTATGAAACTATAAAGGGCACCGACTACACCCACTGCTGCAAATAAAATGGACAGGAACATCTGAAATAGAAAATGCATCATCAGAATGATTTAATTTAAAAATGTAAGACACATGAAATGAATTTAATATCATTAAATCATATTATATCATTAAATATAGTTGGTATCTACAATCCCTACTTCAGTTTTTAAAAATAGACAGCATAGATATCGTGCTATTATTATGAGTTACTGTTTATTTCATATTGAAGACATCTTGAGAACAACTTCTTAGTCACACAGCAACATGGTCAAAACAGACTCTTTCACTGTTTAGTGAAGTGGTCAGCCAGAGATTCCTGTAAAACTGTTGAGGTTCTGCAAATATTTGCGATGAGTGCACATTTTTCAAACTGCATGTTAGTCTCATGAGACATCTTTATAGATTTTTTCTAAACAGAGGAGCGCCTGTGTATTTTCAGGCAGGTCTGTTCTTCACCATGACAGGCACATGACATATGTTCTTCACATCACATGTACTCGGTTACATTCTAAGTACATTTACTTGTCTTGATGTGTTAAGAGAACATTCAGTCTACGACTTTAACAAAAGTTCTTTCTTAAATTGCATGCAGCATCATCACAAAATGTGTCAACACACAATATTCATCTTACAACAGATCTAGAAAAACACATTGGTAACTTGGGACTGAAATGGCTCTGCAAGGATTGTATTTTTTCAGTTTTGACTTTCTTGTTCTTTGTAATGTTATTTAAATTTGAAAGGATTTTGGGTATTTCCTGTTCTTTTTTTTTTAGTCCTAAGTCTTAACACCTAATTTTCATTTGCAGAGTTGGGAAGGTTACTTTGGAAATGTAATAGGTTACAGATTACAAGTTACCCTATTTAAAAATGTGATACGCAGTGTAACTATTTCAGTTGCTTTATTAAACTAATGTAACTGAGTACATTTGATTGCTTTCTGATTACTTTTCTAAATGTACAGCAGACGCTTTTATCCAAAGTGATGAGGACAATAGAAGCAATCAAACCAACTTTTGAAATCCTTCATCTCTTGAATTAAGATTAGAATTTAATTTTAAAGCGCAGCTACCACAAAATCAGACTTTAGCACCTCTTTTTACTTTAAGACCATTCTGAGGTTAAATACAGATTTAAAATCATAACAAGAAATGGTAAATATTAATACAAGAAGTATTCAGATGTAACCCGCTTTGTAATCATTAACATTTTCATAAGTAACTGTAATTTAATTACACATTTTTTCTCAGTAACTGTAACAGATTACAGTCACATTTATTTTGTAATCAAATAGTGTAACATCATGACATGTAACTAGTTATTCCCCAACACATTTGATTTGTCAACTTTCGTGCATGCACGTCCAATTTGATCTTATTTTATTTAGAATTTTTTATTCAGTTTGCCTGAAAAAAAATCTCTGCACTTATGTTTCCATTTCTAAACACTTTGAATATGGAAAACAATTTGTTGAGTCAACTTAAAATAATTTGTAACCTGGCTGCCTTAAAATTTTAAGTTCAGTCAACTCAAAAAAAGTTTATTCAACTTGAAATGTGAAATTATGCTAAGTGACAACTTAAATATTTGAGTTGAATCAACTTAAAATTTTAAGGCAGCTGGGTTACTTACCCTTCTGTTAAGTTTAGCAAACACAAATATCTAATTTGTTACTTAGTACAACTTAACATTTCAAGTTGACTAAACTTATTTAAGCTGACTGAACTTACAATTTGAAGGCAGCGGGGTAACAAATTATTTTAAGCTGTCTCAACAAATTGTGTTTTTATTTTTTTCCAGTGTAAGCAGATTTTAGCTATTTAAAGCTAAAGGTGCTTCACCTTTTCTTCATAACTGAATTTCTAAAGGATTGTAAATATTAATAAACTTCATGTGTATGTTGGTGTCAGGAGCAAACTCACCCCACAGCGATTAGCACAACAACCCTGCTTCCCAGTCAGGTGAATGTGAAAAGCTGGAATCAGCACCTGGAGGAGAGAGAGGAGAATTCTTTTAGATTTTCATCACTTTGTCATTTGATACAGTTTGGATTGACTCCAGTGACTCCGTAAAGATATTTTGTACGTTCAAGTTCTCCCTGTTCACACTGGATTCACTTTGATTGGCATTTGGTGTGACATTACTATAATACCTTACTTGGATAATCGCTCTTTGACTTATAAAGATACATAAAACATCAGTATTTTGTTCTCACGGTTTCTTATAAAACAAGGCAAAAATTCTTTTTGAACATTCCTTTCCCAAATCAAATTAAGTCTTGGCAAATTCTGACAAAGGCAGCTTATTTGTAGAAACATGTGACTGACAAGCCCCAAACTAAACTTAGAATCATATTTACGCAATATGTATTATCGTATGATGCATAGATAGAATTTGAATTTTTATATAGCTCAACATTTGTTTACAATTCAAGTCAGACTTACCAGAATCCCCCCTCCAACCAGTCCACCCATGTATTTAACCTCCTCAGTAATTTGTCCATTCTTCACATACTTTACATCCCAGCCAGGAAAAAACAGCATAATATTACATATTATGGAGATGACCGCCAACGGGTACAGACTTGTCCCGACGCAAAGCGCACATTTTCCCGTACACATGCTGCAAGATGAGTGTCAATCCTGAAGTCAGTGAACAGAATTTCTACACAATTTACTATAAAAGCTCCAAGATAAAAAAAAAAGCGTGGCTTAAAGTTTGGTTGTGGTCTCTGAGTCTCACACACACCCTAAAGTTGTCCGTCAGCTAGAGTGCAGAGGTTTTTATAAACACTGCTAGTCATGTATTATTGAGTTAAGATAAGACCAGCCCATTGAATATAGTTCTTCTAACCGCACCCTTTCCAGGGAATCTAAATGAGAATCTAAATCTAAAGCATACAATATAAAATTATATTGTTTTATTTACCTTCTTTATGTGCTAATGATGTACAGTGTTAACTGTTTGTAAATATAAACCTTTTAACTCAGTTTAAAGTTAAAACATTTCTAGAATTCAAACAGGCTATTTTAAGAAAACAATAATAATAATATAAAATATAAAAATAATTTTTTAAAAAATTATAAAATAACCATCATCAAGTATTAAAAACTACAGATTATAACCCATATTTACACATTTTTGTTTATATGCATTTAGGTTTTTGTAAGGATCTAATGACACTCTGGTTGTCATAACACTTGTAAACAGTACATTTTTAATCATTCATCTGCAGCCTGAGTCAGATCTGACATGAACTAAATGATGGAGAAGTGTGTGTGGGATGTGTGTTGTACTCGGTTTACTAAATAATGTTTGCACAAGGTGCTATAAAACAAATGCACCATGGGACTTTGGACTGTGTCTGTAGTAAGAGAAAAACACCATGATGGTGTCACTGTAAATCAAATAGTGTTATCTAAAAAAATCGTCTGCTATTTACTTTGCCAGTATAAATGAGGAATTATTAAATGACAATTGCTGTCCAGCCTAATCATTTATTAACACATACTGATTCTGTTGTGGTAAACCTGTTTTATTTCATTCAGGAAAGCACATGTTTTTGTGGTAGTATTTCCATTAGAGGAGCTGAACAAATTTGCAATGACTGATTATAAACAGATTTTGTTTGCGACACGGAGTTATTTTTTGATGTTCAGCAGAGTTTATGTTTGAGAAGAGGTGCAGTCATAGTTTATGGAAACACTGCAAGAATGTGTTTCCTTTAAAGGCTTTTCCTGAGTGACTAACCCCTAATTCTAGCATACTAGAACATACTGACTGACACACCCTGTCAGCCAGACCTTGGACAAAAACGTGTGTCAAATGAAATACTTCCATTGGGTTCACAAATGCAATTCACACAAATCCGATTAGCACAACAGGATAATGATGTAATATCATCCTAATGATGTTTCCCCTCAAACCTAACTTTGTGTTGTTGCCATTTCAGAAAGTAAATTCTAAAAGCATACTAAGATCTTCTTTCTAGTAAAGCAACCTAGTCTTGCGTACATGCAAATGTGTATCTTGTATGTGTGCAAGGAAGCATTAATGGTATCTTATATCTGTCTAAAAGTTTGTTTTTAAGACACATGCTTCCTCATTTTCAGTGTATAAGCTGTATGTAACTATCATTACATTTTGAAGAGTTCTTTCTGTGGTCATGAAGCCACAAAGGTTGAATCACAGGGCAAAGTTTGTAGGAAAGAAACTTTCTTGATTTTAAAATTCTGTTGCTTGCTCTCCAGTGGATAATGTGCACACACCACAAAATGAATGTTGTATTCATTAAATCTTGTCTTTACAACATCATAAAATGCACATATGACAGGAAACACAAGCCAGACTTGAGTTAAAAGCCAGAAAGATGTGAAATCCATGGACGATGTACATTTACAGATAAACTGAAACATGCTGAAATATGAGTTTAGCATGCTAGTTAAGACAATGCCTCACTGAATGTATTATTTTTGGGGGGAATACATACTTTTACTACTGTAGCTGTAATTATAGTACAGTGCAAAACTGAAAATAATGTAAATGAGCCATCATAGGGAGCAAGACCTCTTAACATGGGCCTAGAAGCCCAATGAGATAAACAGTCATCTATTTTTTACATAAGGTATAAAATACATTTGATATCAACTGTTTTTTTAAAGTAGCAATCATTTTAAATAGGTGACCATGGATCCCAAAACCAGTCAAATCAGTCATTTTTTTCTGAGAGCTGAATAAATAAGCTTTTTTAAATAAGCTGTTGATGTATGGTTTGTTAGGATAGGACAATATTTAGCCAAGATACAACCGTTTGAATATCAGGAATCAAAATATTGAGAAGATCGCCTTTAAAGTTGTCCAAATTGGGTTTTTAGCAGTGCATATTACTAATCAAAAAGTACGTTTTGATATATTTACAGTAGGAAATTTACAAAATATCTTCATGTTACATGATCTTTGCTTCATATCCTAATGATGGTTTTGTGGTCCAGGGTCACATATTATTTTAAATGCATATTATTTCATTATTTTATATTGTATTTAAGATGCATTTTATCAATTTAGTACCCTCAGATTGAATAAAATGTAACAACACAAAAAATCCATCTCAAAGGTAAATTTTTTAAACTGTATATAATAAAAAGGACGGGACTTCACAATAGGAATAGTGACTATAAATTCAAATGGGATTTTTAAATTAACTTTATTGACTGATTCAGATATTAAGTGACAGTTTTCCTTAAGAGGGCGCTCGGCTATATGGGCCTCGAGCGCCCCCTGGAGGAACACATTTTCCTCGGGGTTATTCCTCCGCCCCCAGTGCTGATGGCGAGGAATACTGACGACAAACATTTGCGTAAATGCAAAAACCTGTAATTTGTGAAATTAATTGTATTTTTAGACCATTTACCTTCATTAAAACACTTTCAGGAAAAATCGGGCACTCATTTCGGGAGCGGTAAAAATATGACAGCTGTTGCAGTGACAACCCTGAGACGCCCCTCTAAAACTTAAACATCATTGGTGAGACTTGGTTTGCTGTCAAACTAGATGCAGATTTGGTGAAATTTACGAAGTAAGACATGTTATGACAGGTAGTTTAAAGTTCAAAAGGTTTTGCTTAGACTCAAGAAAAAAAGACGACAAAAAGTCACGTATTTAATTTCGGATGGCTAGTTAGTTTAACCCTGTAAATGGTTGTTTATTTTGGTTACATTTGATTGACATTATTTTGATTTGCGTAGGTACACGATAACACGACAAGCGACAGGAATACATGAACAATGGACACGTCTGATGAAGAGACGATGACTCCTTTGAAAGATTTTTTGCTAACTTTTTTCATGCCAGAAAAATGTTATGACCAGTTTTTCCTTTACTTCAACTTTATGCATGGTGAGAGACAGCTTTATCTTGAATAAACATATGAGGATGTTAGCGAATATATATTTAAATTAAACATACCCTGATTTGTGAAAACATGTCCTTAAAAACAATTTACTTTTAAAGTGGGAAATATTTTACTGTTAACATTAAACGTTAATTTGAATTTAAATTTACCACAGATGACTGGCTGTAATGATGTTCAGTGTTAGTCACAGCTCACAGTTATTGAGTATCCAGTGTACTTGTCTTGTACATAACAGAATATTTCTTTTTTAATTTTCTTTATGCCTGTATTGGTCACTAGTTCCCTGTCTGAAGATTGTCTTGAGTAAGACTATGGGAATATTGATTTTGGTGGGAATTGTTATTGGTAAGTAGTTTCATTTGCATTATCTTTCATATGCTCCAAAGTTTAAATAATCGCTTCATATTTTCTCTGATCTTGTGGGTATCTACTTCTTCCCACAGCTCCACTCCCTCAGATCTGGAAAGTTTTTTGCTCTCAAAGTTCTAATGGACTTTGCCTGACTTCTGTTTTTCTGGATCTGTTGGCCATCTCTACTCACGCAGCTTTCTGCTACACTCAGAACTTTCCTTTTGGGTAAAATAGTGTTTGCATTAATGTTAAAAGCTTATATATATCTATTATAGAGGAATTTGCATTCATTTGCACACATTCATTTGTGTGTGTGTGTCTACAGTGCCTGGGGGGAAAGTTTGTTTGCATTGATCCAGATTGCTGTCCTGGCTTTGCTTGTCCAGCACTACCGAAGGAAAACCATAGAAGGTTAAAAAAAAAAGGAAAAAGAGAGAGAGGCTTAAACTATATGAAAAAAGACATTTTTTTATAATCTAAATATTCCCATTTGAATGTTTGTTTGTGGTTTTTCATGCAGGTATATATTTTCTTGCTCTATACTGTGGCTTTATGTTCCTCCTGGCCTCACCTTTGACTCCTGTGTCAGTGGTTTGGACCCTGCATGAGTGGAATGTGCTGTTGGTTATTGCTGGCAGGGTGAGACAGGACTTTGTACCCCCCAAAAATATGTACGAAGAATGCGCATCAGTATTTTGTGTATTTTATGTGTGTGTCTAGTTTTTACAGGCAGGAAGTAACTTCAGACAGGGACACACAGGACAGTTGTCTGCGCTCTCTGTTTTCCTGGTCTTTCTTGGCTCTCTGGGACGCATCTTTAGTTCCCTGCAGGTGAACACACGTTTACTTAGCTATCTAAATAGGGACATTGCATAGACTTGTATTTTTTAAATACAGTTAGTGATAAATACTGTAACCTAACCCTACCTTACTTTATATTTCTACTGTTTTTTGAAATGAGGACTATGCCGAAATGAGGTTTCAAATGTCAGTCGACTGTTAGATAAATGCTCACTTTCCCTAGCGGTGATTTGTATGTTGACTTTAACACAGTCAAAGTCCGAAACTTAATTTCATTCATGCAAAAATTTGTCCTACCTACATTTTTTTTCTGTAACGGGTTTCATGATGTTGTACATTACAGCATGGAAGAATAGATCTGTTCCTACTTATATTACATAGAAACTTTAAAAGGCAAAAAAAAAATGTACTGTTTAATGACAGATTCCTTTGTGACAGCTTGCCCCACATTGTAACGACATGCTCTGATATTGGGGTGAGTTATCACAAAAGGTCAATGTTTAATGACCTTTCCAGTAACAATGGAAATGTTTGATAGCCATTTTAGCCGTGTTAATAAGATGTGTTAATATTTCCCATTACATTTTACATTTCTCTTTTCATATATATAATCTCTGTCTCTTATTGAAGGTCACAGGCCTCTCTCTCTCAACTCAGATGCATACGGTGGTCTGCTGTTGCAGTGGGGTGATACTAGCTCAGATCCTGATGTACTGGAATAAATGCATGACAAACAGTGAGAAAGAAGGGCAAGTGGAAAAAGACAAAGCTGAATAAGAGAGGTAAAATAAACTCTGCTTGATAGAGGGTTTCCACTGTTTGGACTATTGAGTTTCATTCAATGCGAGCGTTCAGAAGTGTGACTTTCAACCCTTTTGTGGTGGTAATCAAATAAATGGTCAATAATGTTTTTTCCTGATTTTGATTAATTTAATTCAGTTTGACTACAAGAAAATCTTGCACATCATTTCATCTCATACTGATATCAAATTTACATTGGGTTAATTCAGTTAAAAAAACCTGAATATTTGGATGACATGTGAAAACTACTAATCAAACTATTTTTAAATATTCTGATGCAAAAGTCTCTATGTGCCATTTAAAATGTTCTTCTAAAATTTTTATCAGGCTTTTATGTGTAGGTTCAGTAATTGCACCTTAATGGCTATAAGTAGGTTCTTTTCATTGCCATTAAAGTGAAATAACTGAACATACACTACCAGTCAAAAGTTTTTGAACAGTAAGATTTTTAATGTTTTTATTTTTATTTTTTTTAAAGAAGTCTCTTCTGCTCACCAAGCCTGCATTTATTTGATCCAAAGTACAGCAAAAACAGTAACATTTTGAAACATTTTTAGTATTTAAAATATCTGTTTTCTATTTGTATATATTTTAAAATGTAATTTATTCCTGTGATTTCAAAGCTGAATTTTTAGCATCATAACTCCAGTCACACGATCCTTCAGAAATCATTCTAATATTCTGATCTGCTGCTCAGAAACATTTATTATTATTTTTATCATTATTATGTTGAAAAGAGCTGAGTAGAATTTTTTCAGATTCCTTTGATGAATAGAAAGTTCAGAAGAACAGCATTTATCTGAAATCGAAATTCTTTTGTAACATTATAAATGCCTTTATCATCACTTTTGATCACTTTAAAGCATCCTTGCTAAATAAAAGTATTAATTTCTATCATTTCTTTTCCAAAAAATAAATACTGACTACAAGCTTTTAAATGGTATTCAGATAAATGCTGATCTTTGGATCTGTCTATTCATCAAAGAATCCTGTAAAAAAAAATACTTAAATATTGATAATAATAAAAAAATGTTTTTTGAACAGCAAATTAGCATATCAGAATGATTTCTAGAGGATCATGTGACACTGAAGACTGGAGTAAAGATGCTGAAAATTCAGCTTTGCCATCACAGAAATGCATTTAATTTTTTAAAATATATTAAAATAAAAAGCAATTGTTTTAAAAACTGTAAAAATATTTCTCAATATTACAGCTTTTGCTGTATTTTGGATTAAATAAATGCAGGCTTGGTGAGCGGAAGAGAATTCTTAAAAAAACATAAAAAAATCTTACTGTTCAAAAACTTTTGACTGGTAGTGTATACATGGAAGCCTGAGAAAAATGCTTATTTTAGAAGAAAAGTTCAAAAGGCACTTAGAGGCTTTTGCATCTGAACTCTTCATTTATTTGCTTGGGTAAATGCTGTACAAATAGGATGTATTTATCATTTTCTTTAATTATGGGGAAATGAACTTCACAAAGCCAATTCACAAGTCAGCCTCTGTGAGGCAGTAGTTATTCAGCTCAAGCGAACTTGTCAATATTGCAATAAAACACCACTAGGTGGCAGAAGAGTAGTTTTTTTAGTCTTTATAATAATGCGTGTTATTGAGTTTCTAGTGTTCATGCGGATTCTATTACTTTATCACTGTAAATACATGTTATTCACTATTTTTCTATGTTTCTTTCTGTCACTTGGTCAGATATCTTTTTACTTTCTTGGGTTTACACCTCAGAATGCGCAGCTGCACTCACTAAATGTTAAAATTATGCTATACACTGCACAATATCAGGCATCTTCTGTAATAAAATGTTTCTGATCTGTTAAATCTCCTCTGAGATGTTGTTGTCTCCTTTTACGTCATCATTTTTTATGTGTGTTGAGTGAAAGTATCTTGGGGATTAGTAGTGAAGTCAACAAGTAGTTTAAAGGTATTAAAATGGCAGGCAGCATGTCCCCCGGTGTTGCTTAGACGTTGTGTTGACGCTGTGGTGTGGTTTGTTTGTTGGGTCTGGTTGTGTAGTCTTGGCTCTGTCTGCTTTGTGGGAGGTCTTTTCTGCAGGACTGTGTGTGTTTCCGGAGCAATGAAAACTCGCTGAAACATGAGTCATAAAGCGTGTGTGTGTATGCGTGTGGTTCGCTCCTTATCTACCTGTCTGACAGATCTCAATCTACCATCATAATGATCTAATCTGCGTGTCTGTGTGGAAACGCCACACTGTGCGCGTGTTTGTTTGCCCTGCCTATGAGGGTCTGAAAGAATAGTGTGTGTGAGGACTTGAAAGAATTATGTGGAGGAACAAAGTGATTTACTTATATATTCCATATTTACGACTTCTGTAGATTTTGATTGTGTGTCTGAGTTATCGGAGCACTTTGATGTGTGTTGTTTGGTTGTGTGTGATAAGCAGCCCATTGATGCAGTTCTTCTGTATATCTGAAGAATGTAGTCTTGGTGTTTGGTGAGTATTTCTATCTGTGTGGGCCACACTTCAGATCGGATTGTAGATAGTATTTCACGGTGTTCTGAAATTTGGACAAACACGAACGATTAAAAACTATGAATGAGTGCAGATGAAGTAAACCTCATTTAGTGGGTGTTTCTTCGATATAAAAAATTATATATATATAAAAGAAATTGATTATTAGCTGTTATTTTAAAATGAGCAGATTTTAAATGTTTCCTTTCATAAAGTTCATAAATACATTTACAATAAGGTGTCGTTTGTTAACTTTAGTTAATGCATTAACTAACAGGAACAAACAATGAACAGTACATTTATTACACTATTTATTCATCTTTGTTAACGTTAGTTAATAAAAATACAGTTGTTCATTGTGCATTAATGTTAACAAACACAAACTTTTGATTTTAATAATGCATTAGAATGTTGAAAGTAATATTAAGTAACATTAATAAATGCTGTAGTTCATGCTAACTAAAGTTAAGTAATGTTAACTAATGAAATCTTATTGTAAAATGTTACCAATACATTTTATTGTTATTCTTTTGTGCCAGACCCAGATGTTCAGTCTTGAAATTTAAAAAGAAAATCTTAAAAAGTAACCCTAAAATATGAATTATTACGCTTTAAATCTAATATACCCTAAACAATGAGCAAAACACATAAATTAAAGAAATGAATTAAATTTATTTTTACCCTGATAATGACTGTCTCTCTGTTGTGTTGTTATTTTTGTCCCTAATAAAGTTTTTTTTTTTTTTTTTTTCCAGAAATGAATATACATATTTACCAAAAGAGACAAACATAATAAAGAAAAGTTAGCAAGTATGAAAAGAATGAAATAGGATTATATTTAATGCAAAATGTGTAAAAAAATTATTAATAATTATATACACACACTATTGCTCAAAAGTTTGGGATTAGTAAAACTTGTAATGTTTTTAAAGAGGTCTCTTATGCTCATCAAGACTGCATTTATTTGATCAAAAAACAGAAAAAAAAACAATAATACTGCAAAATATTATTACAATATAAAATAATGGTTTTTATTTTAATACACTTTAAAATATAATTCATTCCTGTGATGCTAAGCTGAATGTTACTCCAGTCTTAAGAGTTACATGATCCTTCAAAAATGATTCTAATGTGCTGATTTATTATTAGAAGTATCAATGTTGGAAAAAGCTGCCAAATATTTTTTCGGAACCTGTGATTCTTTTTTTTTAGAATGCTTTGATGAATAACAAGTTAAAACAAACAAACAAACAAACAAACAGTTTAATTTATATTATTCAAAAAATAAATCTTTACTAACAATGTAAATATGTGCTATCACTTTTTTTTAATTAATTTAACACATTCTTGATGAATGAAAGTATTAATTTCTTTCAAAAAAAATTAAGAATACAAATTTACTGACCCCAAACTTTTGAACAGTGGTGTATAGTGTTAGAAAAGATTTATGTTTTAAATAAATGCTGTTCTTTTTCACTTCTTATTCAACAAAGAATCCTGAAAAAAGGTATCACAGGTTTCAAAAAAAATATTAAGCAACACAACTGTTTCCAGCACTGATAACAAATCAATATATTACAATGATTTGTGAAGGATCATGTGACACTAAATACTGGAGTAATGATGCTGAAAATTTAGCTTTGATCACAGAAATAAATTCAAATTTTAATGTATAGTTAAATAGAAGAATGTTCGTTTTACATCGTAATAATATTTCACAACATTTTTTTCTGTATTTTTGATCAAATAAATGCAGCCTTGATAAGTATTAGAAACTTATTTAAAATACAGTGTAAACATTTTTTAGTGGTAGTTTTTTAATGTATGTGTGTGTATATATATATATATATACACACACACACACACACACACACACACACACACACACAGTTGCAATCAAAATTATTCAGCCCCCTTGACCTGCAAGACATTTTGCTGCAGACAACTAGATAGTCTGAAAACAGTTCAACACAGGCATCAGTATACTATTAGAGATCAGTATATTATTACATCCCTAAACCAAACATAAGTAGATTTGGATGTATACCTTGGAATGATTGTGCTGCTGGAAAGTGCATTGATCATTAGCTTCAGTCTTTTCACCAAAAGCATCACAATTCTTACCAAAATGGGCTGATATTTCAAAGAATCCATGATGTCTTTCATACAGTTATGATTTCCACTTCCTGTTATAGTTAAACAACCCCATAACAGGACTGGCCCACCTGCATGTTTGACGATGGAGATGGTGTTCTTCTGGTTATAAGCTTTGCCTTTTTTTTTCACCAGACATACTGCAGATCCATGGGTCCAAAAAGTTCCAGTTTGGTCACATCACCCCATACAACATTCTTCCAGAACGCCACAGGTCTATCCAAATGAATTTTAGTATGTTCAAGTCTGCCTTTTTGTTCTTTTTGGTCAACAGCGGTATTCGGCAAGATGTCCCAACATGAATGCCATACTTGTGTTTGTTTTTCCTCCTTTCGTCGAGTCATATTGCAAGTCTTTGACTGTTCATTATAGGTTTTTCTCAGTTGCGCTGATCAAAAATTTATGATACTGTGATTTTTTTGGTTCAACACCTTCAAAGGTTTTCTGGTACAACACACTTTAAACTAAAGAATATGGCTGCCAGCTGTGTCTCTAGGAACTTTTAATGTCTTGGAAATCTTCATCTAGCCTTACACTTTCTAATATAATATATAATATAATAATATAATACATATATAATACATATAATACATCTTTTCTATAGCTTTTGTGAGAGCTCTGTATGTGTAAAAGCCCAAGATAATTGTGTTTTTTAATAGAGTTTCCAAAGGCTTAATTGTGTTTTAAGACTATTTTGTTCCCTACCATAAAAATAAGTGACTTAAAACAGCAGTGTTGAATAGGGGTTGAATAATTATGACATAGCTGTGTTATTAAAAAATCCTATAACTTAAAAACATTACATTATATATTGATATCACTTTTAATATGTTGTTAGATGCAATTTTTATAAAGTCCTGGATGTTCATAAAAGCTTGTGTTTGTAAAGTACTGCAGTCTCTTCGGGGGAATGACAACTGTGTATATGGTAACAAATGACACCTCATGGTAATATGTTCATTGTAATATGTTACATATTATAATATTATAATATGTAACAAATGACACCTCATTGTAATATGTTACTATATATATATATAGTAACATATTACAATGTGTCATTTGTTACCATTAGTTAATGTATTAACTAACATGAACAAACAATGAACAATACATTTATTATAGTATATATTAATCTTTGTTAATGTTAGTTACACTTGTTCATTGCTCATGTTAGTTTATATTGCATTAACTAACGTTAACAAACACAACTTTTGATTTTAATAATGTATTATGAAATGTTAAAACTAATGTTAACTAAGATTAATAAGTGCCGTAGAAGTATTGTTTATTCTTAGCTTGCGTTAACTAAAGTAGCTAATTAATTTTAACTAACGAACCTTACTGTAACATGTTACCGATATACTGTATATGTAGATACACTCTTAAAAATGCTATAGAAGAATAAGAAGTCTAAATGGTTCCATAAAGAACCTTTACTATTTGAAGAACCTTTCTGTTTCACAAAAGGTTCTTTGTGGCGAAAGAAGGTTCTTCAGATTATAAAAAGGTTAGAAAGAGATGGTTCTTTAAAGAACCTTTGACTGAATGGTTCTTTGTGGAAGCAAAAATGGTTCTTCTATGGCATCGCTGTGAAGAACCTTTTGAAGCAGCTTTATTTTTAAGAGTGTACACTCTGTGTGTGTGTTCACATGGATAGATATAGATAAGTAGCTCTATAAAAATCTTATTAAGTTAGCCTTAGAAAGACAAAGGAGTTAGCCACTTTAATCCAGCAATGTTGAAAATGTAATTTCCGTCACATCATTTTCATTATCTAAGAAGATGGTGTGGTTGAAATGTTAAAGAAAAAATTAGAGAACTCCCGTGTTATGTATGTAGATACAAACATAACATTGTTACTAGACCATTTTAATGAACTATTGAGAGTATGAAAATGATTAAAAGTTTAGTTTCTTGTCCAGGTGGCCAAAAGTGCTCTAAGCTGAAGAAACAGCCATGCAGTTATTTGAAGTAAAGTGGAAAACACTCTTTCGGAAATCAGATAGCATTGCTATGTGTCTGGTTCTCTTTCTCTCTCTTCATCCTCCATGCAAGAGCAGCTGCAGTGGATCAATACTCCAATCTGAGTGTTGTAATCCCTCTGCCGTTCAGTGCAGCATGTCAAAACTAACACTCTCCTTTTCCTCTGTTTCTCCCGTGAACTTACCCAAAATAGTACCCTGGACAAAAGCGTAATGACGTAGTGTTTGCATGTTCAAAATCAAGTGTGTGTGAGAGAGAGAGCAAGATAAAGAGATAGAAAAGGTGTGGAAAGGCCACCTGTCACCTATCATACCTTGCAACGATTCTTAAATTTTTGTCTGTCTAGCCAGGTTGGATTCAGAGGAAGCGTAAAAATAGTGATAGGAATGTGATTATTACATTTCCTGCAACAGTTTTTGAAACGTGCCAGTATGACCTTTTATGGTGCTTATACACACACTTTTTTGCAGTATTTAAATATAGTGAAATAATGCTACTTTTTTACATTTTCTGTAAAGAAATTATTGTATTTTAAAGAAATGATATGATAAGTACGGATCCCAATAAGGGGATAATTCTCTTTGTGTTACAGCTGATAAATGGTAAATGGTAAATGGTAAATGTTAAATCAGTATTTTGGATTTAGATATTACAACAGGATAACTTACAGTATGAACAAATGTGACCCTGGACCACAAAACCAGTCATAAATATAAATTTCTCGAAATTGAGATTTATACATCATCTGCTAAATAAATAAGCTTTCCATTGATGTATGGTTTGTTAAGATAGGACAATATTTGGATGAGATACAGCTATTTGAAAATCTGGAATCTGATGGTGCAAAAAATCTAACTATTGAGAAAATCACCTTTAAAGTTGTCCAATGCATATTACTAATCAAAAATTATGTTTTGATATATATATGGTAGAAAATTTACAAAATATCTTAATGGAACATGATCTTTAGTTAATATCCTAATGATTTTTGGCATAAAAGAAAAATCTATAAATTTGACCCATCCAATGTATTGTTGGTTATTGCTACAAATATACCCATGCAACATAACCCTGTGGTCCAAGGTCACAAATGAAAATTCATTTTGAGATATAGGTTAAGTTTACTTTTAAAGGAGTTCAATTCCAGAACAAAAAATGTATAGATAATTTACTCTTGACCCTTCTCATCCAAGATGTTTGTGTCTTTCTTTCTTCAGTCGATAAGAAATTGTTTCTTGAGAGAAAAAAAATCAGGAATTATCTCCATATAGTGGACTTCAATAGTGCCCCTAATTTTGAACTTCCAAAATGCAGTTTAAATGCAGCTTCAAATGGCTCTAACCGATCCCAGCCGAAGAAGAAGGGTCTTATGTAGTGAAACGATCGGTCATGTTCAAAACAAATTTACAGTTTGTATACTTTTTAACCTCAAATGCTCGTCTTGTCTAAGTCTGTGGGAACTTTTTCCGGTTCAATGCGGTCAATACAGTTCTTTTTTTTACTCAACTTCAAAATTGTCCTATATTGCTTCAGAAGTCCCGACCAAGTGTTTACAAAGTGAACATGCAAGGAAGATCAAACGGCCTTTATGAAAAAAAGGTAAAACAGCGATGTAGGACAATTTTGACATTGAAGAAAACGAGACCGAGAAAACAAGAAAACGAGAGTTTTTCAACATACCCTAACTGTATTCACCTGGATTACACAGACTATGCATTCTCATTGCAGAGATGAGACAAGACAAGCATTTGAGGTTAAAAAGTATATAAATTGTCAGTTTGTTCCAAAAATGACAGATCGTTTCGCTAGCTCCTTCTTCCTTGGCTGGGATCATTTAGAGCCATTTGAAGCTGCATTTTGGAAGTTCAAACTTGGGGCACCATTGAAGTCCATTATATGGAGATAATTCCTCAAATGTTTTCCTCAAGTAACATAATTTCTTATCGACTGAAGAAAGAAAGACATGGACATCTTAAATGACAAGGGGGTGAGTAAATGATCTGTACATTTTTGTTCTAGAAGTGAACTTCTCCTTTAAAAGTTTTACTAATTTTATTAGTCTTTAATGATTAACTTTAAGTGAGCATTAGATGATAATGGTAATATAAATGTAAAAGCCGGAAATATGGTTGCACAACTAAATATATCAACTGATACTGATAAAAAAAAGATGTAATATCTAACAGTATCTGATATTGTGCCATATTGTGCATGTAAATGATGATATCTAAAGAAAACTACGACCTATTGAAGTCAACATTTTACTCATTTACATAATAGAAGAAACACTGAGTTAGATGTGTGGTGTTTAAATGTTAAGTTTGTATTGGTCTATTTTATTATTTTTGTATGTGATTTTTTTTTTTTAATGAAGTTTTACAAACGTCATTAAATGACTGATGATAGATCTGTACTTAAGTCTGATTACAATTGAGATGACTGAAGCTCAAGCAAAGTTTAAATAGTTGACATGTTTCTGGTGACTCACGTTAAGCTGTGTGACGTTAGTTAAGATGATCGTGACGATATTCTGCTTACTAGTTGAGTTTTTTTTGTCACTCGTCGGTTCGTTTTTCTTGCGCAACTTGCGGTGGCAAATGTTTGCTATATCTCTCTCCCACGAATAAGCACCACACCTACAGTCTGACTTATGCACAGACAAACCTGCAGTACTTCTCCCTCGCTCCTTTTTTTGTTGTTGTTTGAGCATGTAAGTCAAGCATAATAATGTCTAGGTGGCATTCAAGCAGACAGCAGTGCATAAGTATGCTGTTGGTCCTGCTCTCTGTTGTAGCTCTGAACTGAAGCATAGCAACTGTGTCCCAACTGTGTCGAGTCATAAACATGCGTATCGTGTACCCCGTGTTGGTTAAAAACGTGTTGAAGTTTATCTGGGAACTTCATCATGCTGTTATATACAGTAAACCTCTTAGTATTGTGCACATCAAGGTAATTACAGATACCCAAACATAAAGCCATTACAAAAAAGTTTTACATCTAAATTCAACTAACTTAATTCAACTAGTTCCCAAGGAAACATTAATTATTTTCATTCAGTTTAACTTGATGTACTAAAATAACTAAAACATGAACTGAAAAAAAATAAAAATAAATAAAAACTAGAAATACAAAAACAAAACTACTATTAAACTATTAAAAATGACAAAAATGCACAAAAATACTAAAACTAGAAAATTAAAATTAATATAAAATTAATATAAAAGCTGAAAATATAAAAAAATAAAAAGAATTCACACTAATAATAGAAACTGCAATAGTATCTCATTGATACTAAAATACTGCTGCGGATTTTGTAAAATTATGAGATTATGATCTGACCTATGACAAATGGTTTTGACTCAATATTGGTTAGATTTTGAGAAAACTGTGAAAACTGATAAATTCAAAAACTTTAAAAGCCATCTTTTTCACTATTTTTGTTTCATGAGAAATGAATTCGTTTTTGTGTGAGTTATGAATGAGTTATAAATATATATATATATATATATATATATATATATATATATATATATATATATATATATATAAAACTCATTCATATATTTTATATATATATTTATATGCTTATACCATGATTAAATTATTGTCTTTATTGAATTACTTATCAGTTTCACATGTAGACAAAAACAATGTGTGCGAAAAGTTTCTTAAACTGAGTGAGTCAATGGGCATTTAAATGTTGTTCAACTGAAATTGTGGAGTCTGTTTTTTCCCCCTTCCCCTCTCTTCTCTCTGTGGTGGGTGTGGGGTTGAGTTTTGGGGTTAGTTTGGGGGATTGCTGTTGCTTTGGGAACAACCTGTGGAAGCCTCTGTTTGTTGCTAGGAGATTTTATGCTTTCAACAAGAAAATCTGTCTCCCCCTTCAACTGAACCCCCACAAATGCACACAGTGCGCGCACACACATACACACACAAAGCTTTAGAGTTTTTGAGTTTGCCAACTGATTAATTCTGAAAATAAGATGTTAATATCAAAACAAATCTTAAATGATTGGATGATGCTCTTCATGGCTTTACATATCTCTTACCCTTCCCCTATACATTTGACTTGCTAGTACTGGATCTACACAATATAGAACATATAATAGGCTACATTAAATAAAATAAAGCATTAAAGTATTATTAAAAGTATTAGAACTCTCTTTTTCCCCCATAAATGAGAACTTTAGAATTTTAAAAATGTTTTCAAACCTTTCATTGTAAAAACAAAAAATATAAACACTTTACAATAAGGTTCCATTAGTTCATGTGTTAACTAACATGAACAAACAATGAACAATACATTTATTACAATATTTATTTATCTTTGTCAGTGTTAGTTAATGAAAATACAGTTGTTCATTGTTAGTTCATGTTAGTTCACAGTACATTAACTAATGTTAACAAGCACAAATTTTGATTTTAATAATGCATTGGTAAATGCTGAAATTAACATTAACTAAGATTAATAAATACTGTATTGTTCATTCTTAGTTCATGTTAACTAAAGTAGTTAACTAATGTTAGCTAATGAACCTTGTGAAGTGTTACCAAATGATTTATATATATATTGAATTTATTTATTCAAATGTTTGTACAAAAAAGCAGTCATAATGTTTTTTTTTTTTAAATTGAGATTTATACATCATCTGAAAGCTGGATAAATATATAATATAATATAAATAATATAATTTAATATTATAATATATATATATATATATATAATATATAAATATATAAAAAATAAAGCTTTTCTATTGACATATGGTTTGTTAGGATAGGACATTTGGCTGAGATACAGCTATTTAAAAAATCTGGAATCTGAGGGTGCAAAAAAATCAAAATATTGAGAAAGTCACCTTTAAAGTTGTCCAAATTAAGTTATTAGCAATGCATCAAAAATTAAGTTTTGATATATTTACAGTAGGAAATTTACAAAATGGAACATGATCTTTACTTGATATCCTAATGATTTTGGCATAAAAGAAAAATCAATCATTTTGACCCATACAGTGTATTTTTAGCTATTGCTACAAATCTAACCATGCTACTTAAGACTAGTTTTGTGGTCCAGGGTCACATATCATGAATTTCCAAGACATTTTCTTATGGGCACTTGATTACCTGAACAAAACATGAAGTTTCATGAGAAGGTCAAAATATATTTTATATCAACAGGTTAGAAGAGACATTTCTGTTTTAAGTTTTTCTTTGTCAAATGATGACAAAATGGTTTATCGTATGTTGGTTATGTCGCCCTGACCTTGGATTGATTAATGTTTTTGAAAATTGCTTCTCTAAAATCATAATTACTTATGTCAGTATTATTATCATTTTTTTATTTATTTATTTTTATGTCAGAGTCTAGACATAGAGTCCTTTTTCATCTCCAGACAGTTACACCACATTGACAATTTTCAAGTCCAGAAAATATCAGTATGATTTTTAATGCTTGTTCATGATGAAATAGATTTTATTAAACTAATTCTGTATTGCTTTGCATTTTTGATGTATTTTTTTAAAAAACTTTATTGTTCAGTTTGACCATAAAAAGCATAAAGTTGCCCTTTTCGAAAGATATTTTGGTTTTAAAACATTTGTTATTGACTTTATGGACTTCTTCCTTCTCTGTACAACTTCCTGCAATCGCATTTATGAGTCCGGGGGACTATATTTGTCGTCATATGCGTGAGTGTTTATAACTCCCATCCCCCTTTCAAAACTCTTCCTTGGCATCTCCCCCCCAGTCCTCCCCTCCCCTCCACCCCCGATTAGCCGGTCCTGACTGCACCATTACCATGAGAATAGCGGGGAGCAGCGAGCGGGTTAAGCTCGGGACTGCTGAGAGAGGGGAGACGAGGCACTCAATGCAACGCTAATTTTCTGCCCGGTAGGAGAGCGAGAGAAAGGAGAACAAAGGCGAGCATAAGAGGCGCTGAGAACCGCGCGCTTTTACTGCGCGCACCTGCGTGCTCAAAAGCGCAGGACAATGAGACTCCGAAACGGCCAATTACGGCCCGGACAGCCACTCGCTTTCTCTCCTGGAAAAAGCGGGCAAAGTCTGAAAAAAGAAAAAAAAAAACGGGAGAAAGGGAGGGATATTCTTCCGACCTCTGTGTTTTGATCCTCCTAACTTTTATCAGTTTTAATCGATGTCCACTTTCTTCTCGGAGTTAGGTGACGGAGGTCAGATGTCCCCTCAGCACTCGCCAAAACTTAAAACCCTGTCCCTCCCAAATCAGTGTCCTCCGCGCTCATTGTTCCCTTTACTTGCTTAATTTGCTGCGTTTTAGCTAATTATAATATTAGTCATATCGACTTAAATGCGTTAATGTCGAGACCATAAGCCCGCTATCGTATTAACGATGAATTAAACGAGTCTGGTCGTTCTTAAATGGCCTGCCGTATGAAGTACATCCATATGGCTTTTGATTAATCATTGGAAAAAGCTCGTTTCGGCAATTTCGCAATAAAGGCCGATGTGTTTGGGCTGGGCTGTTTTGCACTTATCACATTATCTTTTAATTCGCGAAAGTGTGTAGGTTGTGGCGCCATAGAAAAGCAACACCTGTCATGTTATCATTAAACAAACTTCAGGCTCACTTACTTTCCAGCATTTGCTACTTATGAACGTCACAATGTAAAGTGTGTTTGAACGTAACTGAATTTGTAAAATCTGTTCAAGAGGAAAAGATGTAGTTCAAATGGTAATAATAAGTACCACTACAATGTTTTAACTAACTTATAGCTTCAGCGCTGATGGACATTTCTTGGGCCCGTTGCAACAAACCTGTTAAGATCATATTATTTCTAGGAGTTTTTTATTCCTTTTTTTTTTTTTAAATTCTTGTTTATTTACTTTTGATAATATATATATATATATATATATATTACCAAAAGTAAATAAAATTATATATATTTGTCTGTTAAAGTATGTTGAAATGCACTTTTATGCCATTATAATAATTGCAAAGTTCGTCGTAAAATTAAGAAAATCAGTCTAATTTTCATAAAATGAGAACAAAGAAAGACAAAGCAGTGTACAAAAATAATAAAATACTTTATTACATTTTTTTTTGTTGTTTTTCTATCCAGGTTGTCAAGTCACATACAAGATTATTAACCCTTACTATAAGGGCTTAAAAGTAAAAAAGAAATATCTCACACCAATACATTCTTAGTCAAACAGTCTTTTGACAAGCTCATAAAGTTTTCGTTTTTAATGAACATTATTCAAAACGTTTTGACTCTCCCTTTTTTGTACACACAACACTTCTATTCACAATGTTCTATTTCTCAACGAGTTGAGAATTAATTGTTCTTTTTTTTTTTTTTAATAGAAAATACAGTAAAATCCCTCTAAGCGGGACCTCTATTTCATTTTCACTTTTTAATGCAACAAAAATCTGTTGAAGCTCAGGTCAGGTCATAAATGTATCTACACTAACAAAAACGTCTAAACCGTTGTGCATTTCATAATTTTGCATTACCTATACAAGGAAGAGCAGCACAATGTTACAAAGTCTTGTGGTATGAAAGCTTAAAAGTAAAACTTGGGAGACTTTTGAGGTGTTTCGATCATTAGGACAAGCAGCGACTGAGGGAATGTGTGCTACATTCCCTTCTTTCCCTATTTAGCGTTCTCAGCCATGCCTTTGAAGTCAGTAGTCAGTAAAATATTAAACAGTTCGACTATGTAAATAATAAGCAGTAATCAACCATTGGGCTAGTCGATTACAGAAAAAAATGTGCAGTGTTACTACCATGAGCAATTCCAACAACTGTGCACCAGGCCCCCAGTGACCCAATCATCAAACATTATGCAGAAAACAAAGACATGGATCTTAAAAAAACGTGATAGAAAGGGGCGACACACATTCCACGCAATATTCAGAGGCACTTCAACAAGGCCAGAAGTCCAGCTGCCTTGGGATTTCCAGTTCGACCGTGTGTCCACACACTCTCATCCTTTTTTACACACCAAGTTAATGTTCACACATCTACAACCGACATTGTTGGCCCTCCAGACCCGAAACTGATCAGATGTGAGTGAGAGGTGCTGTACCGGTGAGGTAATGCTGTTGGATGTTGGAATAGCCTCTCTGTGCTCCACTGTCTGTGGTGTCTCCACCAGGGATGTACATGCTAATCATGTCCCTCAGATCTCCTTGTAAAGGACCCCGCTGGTGGCTGTGGGCTCCGGTGGGAGAGTGAGACACCTGGTCTGGTTTCACCATGGACATGACCGGGCTGGGCTGCTGTGGAGTGCTGCTGTAGGACATGGGACTGGAGAGAACGAAAGAAAACTTTTACTTAGACTATACAAAACTTAGTTTATCCTGAACATGTTTTGAGTGCACATTTAAACATCTGTAAGAATAATTACAAACTTACTTGTAGGAGTTGGCTCCGTTCATGTAAGTCTGTGCGGTGGCCATGGCGGAAGGATACTGGAGGGCGGACAGATCATAGCGGTGCAGCTGCTGACTGTAGCCCAGAGCATCCGTCTGCATGCCAGTGTAGCCACCTGTGTGACCCCAGCCGTAGCTGTCCATCCGCGGGCTTCCACCTGATCCTTGAGCCGCGGCTGCCGCCAGTAAGTTGCCGGCTGACAGAGGATATTTAGCAGCCGGGTTGTCCTTCTTCAGCACTGGTTTTGTCTTACGACGGGGTTTGTATTTATAATCTGGGTATTCCTTCATGTGCAGCGCACGAAGCCGCTTGGCCTCGTCAATAAACGGCCGCTTCTCCGCGTCCGTCAGCAGCTTCCACTCGGCGCCCAGGCGCTTGCTGATCTCAGAGTTGTGCATTTTGGGGTTCTCCTGTGCCATTTTGCGCCTCTGACCACGAGACCAGACCATAAACGCGTTCATGGGCCTCTTAACTTTGTCCATTGGATCGCTACTCTGTTGTTGTTGCTGGTTGTTGACAGCCGGCTTGGCGGTTCCGTGAGTCACTCCACTGTTCAGCTGGGTCATTCCCTGCGCGCCCTGGTGCGTCGGTGGCACGGCGGATTTCATATCGTGTTCCAGCATGCTGTACATGGCTGAGCACAGAGGTTAGTGGTGATACTTAAGTATCACCGTAAACTACGAAAGATCTTAAAATCAAATCCACTTACTTTCAGTGTCCGCGAAAGCTAAACGTTTACGTGTTACGTTCTGGACACATAAGTCCAAAAGACGAGAGCGAGCTGATTGTAACTATAGCCAGAAGTGTTTGTAAACGCCTTAAGACTATCAACAAGTTCTGAAGTGACGTTAGTTTGCTTTAAAAGCGAAACAGGTCCGAGCTGAACTCACTGTGCGTCCTGCCTGCGACTCTTTCAGTGCTTGAGTGATAATAGAATTTCATCACTGTCCGCCTCCAGCTGCTTTCTTTCTCTCCACATTAGCATCACTAAAGAAGGGGTGCGGTGAATGTGGAGAGGCCAAGAGCAGGAGGAGGATTCAGTTTTGGGGAGAAGAGTTTCTGTCTTCACCTGCAACTCTTTAAACGGATTTTACGATGTATAATACTTTGTTTTACAGTGGCCGTAGTTAATTCTCAAAAAAAAAATGGAATATGCACAATAAAATGTACTATGTATGTTTATCGTTATTCATAGCTGCTATGAACACCACAGTGTTATAAATAGCGCATACTCGTTATTTTTTAATCTCTGTGTCTTTTTTTAACTTCTGACCAAAACAAAATCATCTATTTATATTAAGACACTTGTAACATGTTGAAAAGGAAACTTTTGGACAGTTAGTTTGATTTGGGATACTTTACAAAACGGATGCCTTTTCTGTAAGTGATTTTAAAAGGACGTTTCATTTAAATATAAGACAAAAATCTTTTAGTGTTGCATTGTGCCAGATAAAGCTTCATTTAATAGTTTTAATATATGATGGGCTATATAGCTTTTGAACAAAAAAAATAAAGTAACAATAATTAACGTTTTATAGTTGATTTAACCATTACTAGCTTTGTGCTGCATCATGACACTGCAGTGTGCTTATTTTTTTTATTATTATTTTTTATTTTTTAGTAGCTTTGTCTTACTTACTGACAAATCCCAGAAAATATAAGAAAACAGTAATTACAAACATGCTGGAAGAATTCACATTCTGAAAGGATGATGTCATCATGACAAAGCTTTTTTTTATATGTTGGATTCTACATTGTTTTAATAAGTGGAGTTATGATGGTAACAGAGTTGATACATAACCTACACTCTAAAAAATGCAATTTTGGGTCAAATATGGACTAACCCGTCTTTTGGGTTAAAAATGTAATTGAAAAATTTAACCCAACAGTTGGGTTAGTTCATATTTTAATATGCTAATTTTGGGGTTGAAAAAAAAAACCCCTGCATTTTTAGAGTGTAAGGACACATTAATTAAACTTTTTAATGATAATGGTACGTTAACTAAAATCTCACATCTTTCTCTCTGTTTGTACTGTATGTACACTAGCGGTCAAAAGTTTGGAACAATTATGTTTTGTTTATGTTTTTGAAATAAGTCTCTTATGCTCTCCATGGCTGCATTTATTTAATTAAAATACAGTAAAACAGTAACGTATGAAATATTATTACAAAAAAAAAAAAAAAAAAAAAAACCTTCTAAACTAATTTATTCCTGTGATGGCAAAGCTGAACTTGCAGCAGTCATTACTCCAGTCTTCAGTGTCACATGATCCTTCAGAACTCATTCTAATATGCTAATTTAATGCTAATTTTGAGGAGAAAGAGTGAGATGTGCGTATTTGTATGCAAGGAAATTTTGGAAATGCAGTGCTGGCGTCTTCATGATTAAATGAGATTAAAGTAAAATACAAAATATTTTTGTTGATTTGTTGATTAAGAAAAACTTCAGTGATTATAGAGTTTACTTAAAAGTTTGTTTGCAATTGTGCACTGCCCTTTTAAGAACTTGCAACAGAAAACTTGGAATAAAACCAGTGGGTTTAGATGTTATCACATGAATGACATTTTTCAAGTTCCTGATAAAAAAAAATACAGCTCTTTTTTCTTTTTTTTTAATTGTTGAAAACTTTAATGATACATACCCCCCCCCCCTTTTCTCTCTTTTAGCGATCTTCCATGATGCGGCTGAACTCAGATGTCTTCGACCCCAGTGAGTCGTTTTCTCTAATGACCGCAGGTGTGAGTAGTTACTCCTTATCACCCAGCCATCCATACACGTTAGTTTCTATAGGCATCACTTCACACTTCTATTGTGAGCCCTGCATCCCCAAACACAGCCACTACGACTGACCATCAGTAAGAAGTGTGACAATGAACTCCCCCCCTCTGAGTTTAGCTTGTACTAACACATCATCTGAATGTTCCTATAAAGCCAACAGAAAAGCTGTTATAAAAATGACTTCATTAGGTCATTCTAATAACTTACAAAACTTACTATTATTCTGTAGTACACCCTTAAAAATAAAAGGCTCTTTAATGGCATCTAGGGATCTGTGAAGAACCTGTAACATCATTTCAAATGCACAAAATGTTTTTTTATAGTGGACAAGGGTTCTTTAAATGAATAAAATGTTCTTGTAAGAATTGTTCTTTGGGGAACCAAAAAATGGTTGTCACTGCAAAACCCCCGTTTTGGAATCTTTGTTTGTAAGTTACATATTCATGAGTGAACAAATTCATCCGATCCTCAGCACTCCAAGAACAGAAGAAGGAGTTTCTGTACTCTCTTCTCCTCTCCTTTGTTTTAGTTCTTTAATGGCGACACACTCTTAAAAGATTAGTTCATTTCCAGAATGAAAATTTCCTGATAATTTGCTCACCCTCATGTCATCCAAGATGTTCATGTCTTTCTTTCTTCATTTAAAAAGAAATGAAGGTTTTTGAGAAAACATTCCAGAATTTTCCTCCATATAGTGGATTTCAATGGTGGCCAACGAGTTGAAGGTCCAAATTGCAGTTTCAATGCAGCTTCAAAGAGCTCTACACGATCCCAGCTGAGGAATAAAGGTCTTATCTAGCGAAACGATTGGTCATAACCACAAATTTTTAACCACAAATGCTCACCTTGCACTAGCTCGACCTCACGCATTATATAATCATGTACGCATGACGTAGACGGAAGTACCAACTCAGTGTTTACAAAGCGAATGTGCAAAGAAAGTCAAACGCCCTTTACAAAAAAAGGTAAAACAATGATGTTGGACAATTTTGAAGTTGGAGGAGAAAATGAGATGGAACCGAAGTTCACAGGCGAAAAAATAACCACGCGAGACTTTTCCAACATGATTACGCAGTGCGTGAAGATGCGCATTGCAGAGCTAGTGCAAGATGAGCATTTGTGGTTAAAAAGTATATAAATGTTTATTTTGTAAAGAAAATGATAGACCGTTTCGCTAGATAAGACCTTTATTCCTCGGCTGGGATCGTGTAGAGCCCTTTGAAGCTGCATTGAAACTGTAATTTGGACCTTCAAGCCCACCATTGAAGTCCACTATATGAAGAAAAATTCTTCAAAAAATGTAATTTCTGTGCAAATGAAGAAAGAAAGACATGAACATCTTGGACGACAAGGGGCTGAGTATATTATCAGGATATTTTTTTAAGTGAATTTCTCCTTTAAAAATAAAGGTTCTTCATTAGCATTGATGGTTCCATGAAGAACCTTTAACATCCAAGGAAACTTTCCATTGGACAAATTGTTCTTTATGGTAAAAAATGTTTGGTAAAGTTTTTAGTCTTTAGACAATAGGTTGTAAAACCAGAATCTCATATTGGCTTATGTTATCTCTGGTTTTGTGACACGTTGAGTGAATGAAACCTATGGCCCATTTTACCTCAGTGAAATTCCATAGAAGAGCAACAAGTGGTATTACCTCAAAGTGAGCTGGCGTTTTCTCCTGGCTCACGGCCTGACGCTGCAAAACCCCACTGTACGGCGTCAATATTGACTCGAGCCATTGTCGCAGGTCATTGTCACACACTTATTATACAATTAACCTTACTTTATGTGGAGGCTGAATATGGAGTGTGCCGGAGCTATTGTCCGTGAGTCATTCTCATGTATGGGATCAGTCTCATTATAAGCAAGAGCAGGAGAATAAAGAGAGGAAACACATTGATGTCTCCTGGTGTTGTGTCGACAATCAAATCAAAATTTAAGTGGGGGCCTCGTGAGAGAGCCGGAGAGTCCAGAGAAAGCCTGAAAGAAGCCAAACATCATACATGCGAGAGACGCAGAGATCCAGAATGACAGATTGGATGGTCGGAGATAAAAGAGAGAGGAAAAAATGAAGTAGGGAGGGAGGGGGGGGGCTTCGAGAGAAAAGAAAGAGCGATGGACAGAGGGAGGGGAGGAGGACGGTGGTGGAAGAAAAGCAAGAGAGACAGCAAGGGGGGAAAAAAAGGGGGTCGAGAAGAAAGAAGAAAGTAAGAGGGAGAGAGAGCAGAGGAGCAGGGGGGTTGGTTAGTCGCTGGAGAAAGTTCTTAAGCTTTTTCAATGACAAGCAGATTGAAAGCCCCTCTATTCAGCCTCTCTCCGGCTTCTGTTCTCATGTAAATGCAGTCTGCGGCCTTCCCTCCATCCATCACGCTGCCTGGTAGTCCAGCCAGGCCTTTACGAGCCTCCCACTTGCAAAATCACCATGCCCCACAAACACTATGGCCACGGAAGGGGGGTGGGGAGGCGGCGAGGCCACCTACGCTGTGCGAGAAACTGCAACGCGCCTGTTGGGGATGGTGAGGTGCCACGGAATAGCGATGGGGATGAAGGCGATGAAGACGCTGATTTGGAAAGCGGTCCATTTCCTAATTATCTCTTCCACTTCCAGTGTTCCAAAAGCTATTTTTTAGTTAATTTGCAACAAACATCTCACATATGCCTTCATGCATATGCATAAACCACATGTTGATTACTTCTCTAGTAAAAGGCAATGCAAAACACTTTCCTTTGTTTTTACATTGACCAAATTGCTGTTGAAGTTTAGAACAAATTCATGTCAATGTTCGTGGTGAGGACCTCCGAGTTTCAAATAGTTTCAGAATGGTCCTTATTCTTCAGAACCAGATGCTTCTTAAGCTCTGGTGTTTCTGTCTACTGCAATTTGTTTGTTCATGCATACTGAAGTTTCAGATCAGCTGTGTGGAGCCTCCCTCCAGTGTTGAACAATGGCATTACAGTATCTTTTTTCCAACAAATGACTTTTTTGTACACCTATTTGTTTGAGCAGTTATGAGTGAATAATATGTTCACATGCAATGAAAGACCATTGCAGATTCTGTTTGATGAATAAACATCATATACCTTTGATAAAATATCAGGGGTTGGTTAAAATGAGACACATACTGAGGTTTAATTTGTATAGATTCCAATGTAAAGTGATTACACTAGTAACAAAAATGTAAATGTATATGGGCCATTCTACAGAATTGGTGCAAACTGCTGTCCCACAACCAAAAAAACCCACATTTAAAAAGCATTCAAATCTTAGATGTTTAGTAAGACCCTTTTAGTATCTATTGTATAAATAAATATCCTTTATTGGGAAATTTAAATTGGGAAGTGGCTGTCCCGAACCCCAACCCCCAAATTTCAACTGATGAAAATTATATAGAATTTTTGCTTTTAAAATATCTTTTTATTTTAAGAAGTGAAGTAAAAAAAATGTATTTTATGAAACAATATGTAAAAAAAAAAAAAAAGCGTCACATTTAGCCCCATCATTTTGAGGTAAATGTGTTCAAAAGTCTTTAAGAAACGTCACGACCGAACACCATTTTTGTGCAATTAAGCACACTTTTTTGAAAGTTATTCCAACAATTATTTTTATATGTGTACCACTGTTCAGAACTGTGCTAGCTGACCATGTGCTGATTAGCATCTTTGAGCTAAGTTCAAAAGTATCTAAAGCTGTCACCGAACATTGAGTGGACTTTTGGTAGTGACATCCTTGATTTTTTTGGGTGTTATTCCATAAATTTGTCACTGCTGAAACAGTCACGACCAAAACATGTCATCATGTTTCGGTAGTATCAAAAGGGAACAAATAATTCTCATATTTGGAGGAAATAAACATTTAGTTTAAATTTTAGTATGCAAGTTAAAGCTTTGTAATGTGATGTGGTCGCTCCCAAAGCATGTTACGATAGTGTTTGGTTCAATGTATATTAAAACTAATGAATCGTTAACTTTGAAATCAGTATGATCAACTTTTTGCCTTTTACAAAGACTAATTTGTTTCAAAATACAACAAATCTCATAAATTACACATGAAATATTGTTAAAACTGTAATTGTTTTTGATTTTCCTCTGAAAAAGTTTTAATAAAATACCCAAAAATATACATTTACAATGTAGATTTAAGCAGAATCTTATTAGGTCAATATAACCCCTCTAATTAAATTATATATTATTGAGTTTCAGTAGTGACAAATTTGGGGAGAGGACAAATATTCCAAAACCTTTTGAATTAACTGCACAATTACTAGAAATGTGTACCTTGGCTATTATACAATTTGCATGCATACGCAACCAAACTTGCAAACGGTTTCATAAAACGAAAAAGGAAGCATTTTGTCGAGTTAGGCTGTAGCTTTATTGAAATTTCCCCCTCCTCCAAAAACCAAAATGCACTTACAAAATAACTTAAATGTAAAAAAAAAAAAAAAGAAAGTGATTTCTTCTCCATCACATTTTTCTACCACCTTCAGTCGAAATTTATCTGCGTAAGGACTTCCAAATATCTAAATTCAGGATGCCCACAATACGCAGACATCTTATATCGCATTCCATTCCAGGGTGATTAAATAGCTCTGGCACAGTTTTACAGCAAACAGTACAGCAGCTACAGTAACTACTTGGATTTTACAGTCCGAGTAGTTGGATCTGAAAAAAACTAATCAAATCCAATGCTTGTCATGTCGTTTTAAAAGCTAGCACACCTTTACCACATGGCCCAAGTACATCAGTAGCATGAGGTGTGCTTTAAAGAAACATCAATGCACATCAATGCACAGAAGCTGAAGTCCAATTACCCATCCAAAAATCTGATAATTCCCAACTCAGGATGACTACTCAAGAGCAGAATGACAGAACATGCTACTCTTCTCAATAAGAGAAGATGGCTAAGCCCATATTTCACAATGTTTATTATGAACGTTGATGGAGATAAAGTGATGTACATTCAGCATCTGAGAGTTATAAAATTTGATCAGTTTTGGGGAAGATGAAATTACTAACTTGCAATTGTGGAAGAGCAGGGAGTTGCATGTTTCCTGCTCCATTCAGAAGTGCTTAAACTGGAAAATAAAGAGAAAGATTGTGAAGATGGGGAGAAGGGGGAGTCTCTAGATCAGGTCAAATAAATCTCTAGATCAAGTCAGCCACATTCATGGGCATCTCTTCTACGGTAGTGTTGTAGAAGGTCTCGATGTCCCGCAGAGTACGCTTGTCATCTTCTGTCACCATGTTGATGGCTACACCTTTCCTGCCAAAACGACCTCCTCTACCAATCCTAATCCGAGTATAACAGAAGAATAAAACTTAAAACGTTGCTGGAAATAATTCAGTAGCTTAAGTCAAGCTCAAAGTTGAAAGGATGTACCAAACACAAACCTATGAATGTAATTCTCACGGTTGGTTGGCAAATCATAGTTGATCACCAAAGACACCTGCTGGACATCAATACCTCTGGCCTGTGAATGAGATAAAGACATTTTCTTTTTTATTTCCGGTGTTTTTCAATTCCAATATATATATATATATATATATATATATATATATATATATATATATATATATATATATATATATATATATATATATATATATATATATATATATATAACATAAATATTTTTTTTGTTGTGTGCGGTTTGATGAAGCTAAGGACAGAATAAGCCATCCATAGCAGGATGCACACTATTTTTATACCAGATACTATTAATTACCCCAAAGCACTAGAGGGTGCTACGGAGTCAGGGAAGTCTGGCAACTTCATCTGCTATACAAACCCAATTTAAATGGAATTCATTCCATTAGGAGAACAAATGAAGCAAGAAACATGCACTGATGTATTTACTCACCAGCAGATCTGTGGTAATAAGGACACGGCTAGAACCAGAGCGAAACTCCCTCATAATCAGGTCACGGTCCTTCTGGTCCATGTCTCCATGCTGACAAATAGAGCACACAGTGCTTGATTACAACACATCACATTATATAATGCATTATTCACATTTACAGTCAAAGTACTCATTATGCTTCCAAAGACAGAAAATCATCTTAATTTGTGTCCTGAAGACAAACCTTACAGGTCTGAAACGACATGAAGTTGAGTAGTTAATGACAGAATTCTCATTTTTGGGTGAACTATCCCTTTAAATAAAAAAAAATGCATTTAAAAACATTTAAAATGGCCATACAAGAATCTAAAGCTTCATTTCTAACAGCTATTTTAAATCACAGGTGTTTTAGAAATTGTAAATGAGCAACTTGTACATAAAATTCTGCATATTTTGTCTAAGAAAAAATAAGTCTGAGTCTGCTGGGAAAATAATATCATCATTACAGATTTAATATCAGTCTCTCATAGAAGAAAAGACAACTGATAAAAGTCAGTACGTCAGATATGTAAAAATACTAAAAGCTCACGTTGTGCTAGGGCTGCGCAAAAAAAACGGATGCGATTATCATGCGTATCTCGTCAGTAATGCCAGTTCTGTGATTAGTCGTAAATCTCTATTATGTGCTGTCAGATGGTGCGGCATTTACTACACAGCGCCGCAGTTCAATGACAAGCTACGCAATACTGCGTTCAAAATTGGATGTGTATCGCCTCCAATAATGAACACTATATTGTGTAGCTTGTCAGTACACTACAGCTCTACAGTGTAGTAAATGCCACGCCATCTGACAGCGCATAATGGAGATTTACAGCTAATCACAGAACCGCCATTACTGACGATATAATCGCATTCAATTTTTTTGCACAGTCCTACGCTGTGCGTAACTGCACACTGAGAGCTACACACTGGCGTCTAGGTAGCGACAGGTCCAGCCAGTTAGCCGAAAATTAAAATGTTGTCATTTATTCTCCCTCATGTCATTCCCAACCTGTTATACATTTCTTTTTTCTGCTGAACACACTTTCTTCTGTGGAAGACAAAATATATTTTCATAACCAAACAGTTTCGGTTCCCATTGACTTCCACTGTATTTTTTGTTCATACAGTTGAAGTCACTGGAAACCAAAACAGTTTAGCTACCAACAATCATTTTTTCTTGTCTTCCACAGAAGAAAGTCAGTCTCATAGGAATTTTTGGGTGTACTCTCCCATGACTATCACATCAAGAAAAATAACTATAATAACTATATTAGAGTCTATGCCAATGAGCAATGTTTATACTAAATGCCCAATCTAGTTATGTTCTTTGAACGTAATTGCAGCTCTCCTTTTTAAGAAATCATATTTTGATACATTTATGGTAGGAAATTTACTAAATATATTCATGGAACATGATCTTTTCCTGATATCCTAATGATTTTTGGCATTAAAAAAATAATAATAATATTTTGTCCCATACAATGTATTTTTGGCCGTTGCTACAAATACACCCATGCTACTTCAGACTAGTGTTGTGGTCCAGGGTCACATATATACACACACCAGAGTATGTGATTTTGAATGGAGCGAGGAGCACATTTTTTAAAAGCCGGAGCGTCATAGTTTTCACTCGCTCCAAGAGCGCTCCACTACCGCTCCATCACAAGTACAATTCATCCCAACGGTCTGTAATACAACTGCATATTTAACAAGAACTCACATGTTAAACATAGTCAGCTAGCTTGATATAGATGGATCACTTAGATCAGAAAGAATGTAGATTATAATGATAGCAATATACATGAGTGGGAGGTTTAGGAGGATAGTTTTCAAGGTTTTTGTTTGCTCCTTCTAGATACTGAATATTTTCGGATGGAAGCATGATTTAAACAGGTACAACATCAATCTCAATAATGGATTGAATCAAATGTAATCTTACAGCGCTGCTTCATCTGTATCCGATTTAGAATGAGCAGAAATCTCTAGGAAATGCAGCAATCCATCGATAAAATAACTGACAAAAACAAACTAATAATTTTCATCCTTTACAAACAAAACCTGCACTGAAAAAAGCAGATGATACTTTTTAATGCTGACAACCACGTAATAAGCTTGATAGGAATGTGGTAGGAAAATAGTTTGCACAATAGTGGTCCAAATACTTTAGCCGTAAATTTCCTCGGAGCCAATTCACAGGTGGGTGCCAGAACCAGGGCCTGAGAACCTCTTAGCTCTATATTAATCTGCTGCAGGATAGAGATGGCAAAGGTGCTAAGGCGGAGCGGCGTTCCTGATCAGCTGAGCGAGAAGTGGAAAATGGTGAACCTAGAGCGGAGTGATTATTGAAAGCTTGGAGCGCGGAGGGGAAATTGTTGCCGTTCCACTGCGCTCACATACTCTGATAGACACGCAATGATACTGGTTCCAGTTCTAGTTGTGGTGTGTCACTTTCAGTATTTACCAGAGCTGAGACAGTGAAGTCCCTGGCATGCATCTTCTCTGTGAGCCAGTCTACTTTCCGGCGTGTGTTAATGAAGATCACCGCCTGAGTGATGGTCAGAGTCTCGTAGAGATCACAGAGAGTGTCAAGCTTCCATTCCTGACAAAAACACATACAAACCAAAGAAGGGTGTGAAACACAATGATCTATTAATAGCCACTAGTCAAAATCAAATGCATATAAACACTCAACATCCTTTTAAAAGCCCTGATAAATTCTGATGTGTTCATGTATGTAATTCATGCATGTCTCCTATTGTAGTTTTGTACTTTTGTACCTCTTTTTCTACGTTGATGTAGAACTGGCGAATACCCTCAAGGGTGAGCTCCTCTTTCTTCACCAAGATACGCACAGGTTCTCGCATAAACTTGGTAGTGACATCCAACACCTCGGCAGGCATGGTGGCTGACAGCAGCACCACCTAGAGGACAGATGGCACAACAACATGCTGAGCACAACAACATTCGACCTCTTAAACAAAGCTGGGTCTCCTAAAAAGCTGTTGTTACTGGTTGTAATTGCATAGAGGTGGAAAACTGACCAAAAAAAATTCATTAAGGTACATTTTGTTACACTGACATTTATACACCATCTAAAAGCTGAATAAATAAGCTTTCCATTGATGTATGGTTAGGATGGGACAATATTTGGGCGAGATACAACTATTTGAAAACTTGGAATCTGAAGGTGCAAAAAAAATCAAAATATTAAGATCATCGCCTTTAAAGTTGTCCAAATGAAGTTCTTAGCAGTCCATATTGTTAACCAAAAATTAAGTTTTAATATTTACGGTAGGAAATTTCATGCTACTTAAGACTGTTTTTTTGGTCCAGGGTCACATTTGTGTTTGTTCTCAACTGAATTATGATTTGGCAAAAGCATTTTCTCATATACTCTAAGGCTGATGACACACAGGGCAACTTTTTTTGGAGCAGTGTTGCTTGGGCACTTTTCCATTGAGAATGGGTAACAAAATTCTATCTGTATAATTTAGATCAGTTGTGGGCCCTGTGTCTCACCTGGTTGCATGTTGACAACGTTTCCCGGCAACATTGCTCAAAAAGTTGCCCCGCGTATTAACAGCCTAATGCAATTAAGCATGGAAATACTGAGCCTGGTAACAGCACATTCAGGAAACAAGGTGCATTTGACATCCTAACCTGTATGCTAGTACTGAGTTTCTGGAAGATCTCGTAGATCTGGTCCTTGAACCCACGACTCAGCATCTCATCCGCTTCATCCAGCACAAACATTTTAATGTACTTAGAAGCTGGTAGAGGAGTGAACACAAAAAGATAAATGTCATAATAAAATGGGCCATTATGTATATATAAATAATACACACATACAGTACATATTTTGAAAATATTTACATGTATACATTTTCATTGATATAATTAATATTATATAAAAATATTTAATATATAAACAACATTTTTCTTAAATATATCCATGCTTGTGTGTGTATTTATATATACACACATAAATATACACAGTACACACACATTATGTAAACAAAACTTTTGGATGCGATTAATCGTTGCACAGCACTAGTTTGAATTTTAATAATGACACAATGTAATTAAAAATGAAACTTTGAGTCATTTTTAGACACCTATTTGAGTCATTTTCATGCTTTCATATTTTCATAGTACATTTTGCTTAGTAGTTGCTGATTCAGCAAAATCATGAGATTATTGTTTACATTACAAAAAAACACTAGGCACATAGAATAAAAATATTAAGCATTACATTATTGATTTATATTTCAAACAACACCATTAAACATCCTAGTTTTGAGGATATAGGACAAGTTGGAGATTATTGTAACTTTCTTATGTTTAAAGAAAAAAAGATAAGAAAATGTTCTTAATGTTACCATTTAGTGTTTCTAAATGTTCTTAAGTTAGAAAATAAAAAATATCAGTTAAGAGGAAACTTATTCTTAAGAATTTTAAGTACTATTTGTCACAGTACTGAGTACTTACAGAGGAACTTTCGATTAAGCATGTCGTAGACACGACCTGGGGTTCCCACTACAATATGCGGTGCCTCTGCCTGCAGCTTTTGGACCTCGTTGCGCACATTAGTCCCACCGATACAGGCATGGCATGTCGCACCCATATAGTCTCCAAGAGCCAGAATCACTTTCTGGATCTGTATGGACAAAGAAAAGCAACTGTAAAGTAACTTAAATCAAAACTATAGGGAAAAAAGTGTGCCTCTGTCCACAGCCTATTAAATGTAAGTGCCACTTATCATATCAGCTTCTGATTTGGCTGTTTTTATTTTAATTTTACACAGTACTACCTACTAGCTTTACATTTCCAAATAAGTAAGCATTTCCATCATTATAATAATGTATTTATTAAAAAAAAACAATTGAAATCCCTCCTGTATCCAAAACATAGTCATATAGTCCTACATAGTGCACACTACAGGAAAAATCTGCTTAATCTAACAGTGTTTTTACATTGCTGAGTTAATGTGGTTCTGAAGTAGCTCTGTGCTGCTTCCAAATACTTTGTGATGACGCAACGCTACATAACAGCCTTTCTAAAATATTTAAACATGGCTCTACGTTCTACCCACATATTCTTGCAACAGAAAACAACACAAAAGTGTCTAATACTTTCCATAACAAGTAACAATGTAACAAGATTACATACTTTTTTTTAAAAAGAGTAACACAATAATGTAACATGTTGCTTGTAACATTCCCTACCACTGCCCAAATTATCATCTTAACAAATAGCAAGGGTTCAGTTCAAGATCCAGTTTAAAACGTGCAAAAAAAAAAAAAAAAAAAAAAAGGATCTGGCCTTAAAATTACTGCGTCAGTTTCTAGAAACCAAGTCATCATGAGAACTCAACAGTATAATTTAGCTGAAACCGCTGACACTGGATCTGCAATAAGTGAACCAAAAGCAGTGAGCACAGAAACAGCACTAACCTGCTGAGCCAATTCACGGGTGGGTGCCAGAACCAGGGCCTGAGAACCTTTTAGCTCTATGTCAATCTGCTGCAGGATGGAGATGGCAAAGGTGGCAGTCTTGCCTGTGCCCGACTGGGCCTGTGCAATGACATCATATCCTAGTATGGAGAAAAACAACAGGCCAGAAAATGAGCTCTAGCTACGAGGCAGTTTAAAATCCTGGCCATACCTATAACATAGTTTTCCATTAAATTACATTATATTTGTCCTAAATCAATGATAATGTACATAACTCCACCCTAGGCTGGAAGATTGCCATAGAGTGTTTTCATGACGCGTCATCAATTGGGCATATTGGCGGCACTAAATGTAAACAATACCACTGAACTGAACAAAACTGGAATATTTTGCTGATTACTGCTGCTGAAAATGGTCAATTATTGTCATGTTTTGGGCTGTACTTATCGGTCGAACTGGGAAAAACATTTGGAGTGCTGTAGACTGCCAAAAGTTATTACAAATCAAGGAGAAGAGTACAAAAACACTATTTGAGGAACAAAAGGTGTTTGTGGTTGGTCAAACTGAACCAGGATTTCCAGGGCAAGAATCTTGACAACATTCATGTTTGTTCTCATCATTTCAAATCAGGTAGGTGAAATATTAGGCTAATATCTTACTTAATACTGCTTGTATGTATCCTTTCCACCTGTTAACTTTAGTTTATCAAAATATTGCGCACTTTCCTGCTTACTAAGTCCTTCTCTATATGATTTAACAGGTTCCACACGTTTTTTTTCCATGGTTTAGACAGCAGAACGACATCCAAGTATCCAAATATCATCCAAGTATCACCAATATGGTTGTGCATCCAGGTGACTGACCAAATAGTGATGTAAGTGCCAATCCTTGTCTTTCTGTAGCTTGAATGAAGACTATATGTTTCATATAAAGAGCTATAATACAGATCACACTTTCTCTTACATTTTTTTTCCCCAAACACTGAACTTCAAACTCACCAGTGCCACTTTGTTAATTGTTGAAGTGAACTGTTGCTTGTTTGGTGAATAGATTAACTGTTTTAGACTGCCATCTTCAGCTGAATGTGACTTGTCCAGTGTGCAATACTTGTCAGTTGTCCTAGACACGGCACCTTTAGCGGTTACACTACTACATTGCTCAAGAATCCCCTAAATTACATAATTACAAATGAAGAAACACCCAATGATGACCATTTGGCATATTATGTGCTCCAAAACTCATTCACTGGCAAAAAAACATAAAAGAGCATCCAATAATATGTGCTGCTGCAGTAGATGGTTTTAATTACAATATAATTACAATCTCAGATAAACATTTACATATATATATTATTATTATTGTTTTTAAGGCATCTTACCCTTGATACAAGGGAGGATAGCCCTTTGTTGGATGGCAGAGGGCTTCTCAAAACCATAAGCATAGATTCCCCTGAGAAGAGTCTCACGCAGGTTCATGTCATCAAAGCTGTCCACGATCTCATGCCAGTTACTCTGTAATTACAGGGAAAACAATAATTAGATGATGATTAAGATACAGAAGACCACAGACAAGCTCATCTTTACTTCATTTCACTCTGAAAAGAAAGGATTTGCTATTTGTCACTCAATGCATAATGCATAAAGGATAACAGCTTGGCAGTTGTTCAAAAAAAAAAAAAAAAAAGGGGGGGAATTGCTGACCCCCACAGTGAGGACAAGACAGTCAAAACAACTGACGGCACATTCAGTGCCAACCCACTTCTCACAGCTGTGCCAAGAGAGATATGCGGGGGAAATATTTATGGTCAGTATTTATATATAAAACTGAAGAATGGTTATGAATTGTGAAAAAAGGTTATGAACTCACTTCAATGACTCCATCTGGCTCCATGCCCTCAGGGCCATTGTCTCTAGGTCTGCGAAAATAAATGTCACATTAGCACCATACAGTTATTCATGACAGACAGTTATTGTATTGATCTATCAATGGAAACTATGGTGCAGTAGCAGCATTATAACAACATTATACACTAATATTCTTTGTGTGTTTGTTTACATATAGACATTATGCTCTACCATTCTATAAAAATGTCATATATTATGCCTGTATGTCAAATAAGAAAACGACATTTTTACAGATTTCATCTACCATTTTAAGGCAATATGACATTAAATTAGTAACTGTAAATCTGTTTCAATATACAGTTTTATAATTATAGATATATTTAGCAGAACTGTGTGCAAAAGAATGAATGGATGAATGACAGGCTTTACTCTGGGCCATTAATGGGTTATGTGTCGAGCAGTCTAAATAAAGTCAACTGAAGGCATTAAATTCATATAACAACACATAATTTGCGATCTAAAGGATCATTTTGAGCCGCTTGAACAGAAGAGATCGTTCAACGTCAACGTCAATATCCTCAAGCAGGCCAGGCTGCTAACAGCTCATATGCTAACGCCGGTGGGTTTTTACAACTCATTTACGACATTCAAGATCCCCAACCACAAGCTAGTTTCAACAGCATCTAGAAGCGGAATGTCTATATCAACTGACAACATGTACGCACACGGTCTCTAATTCATATATAAATACATTTAGATCGTTAAATTCCGTCTGCCCTACCTCCCTTCATAATCTGCCGACATTATCACAAAGGGCGAGCACACCGCGAAAATGTTTTATATAGTTTAACACGGGTTTCTTACTAAAATTGTGATTGCTGCATTCGACCATCAGTCAGAATATGGCCCGCCCCTCGCATATTCTCATTGGATAGTGCAGACGTCACTCAACAATCGGTGGCTGCATTTTGGTGTTGGATAAGGTTGAGATGGGCGGTCCCTGTCACGTTAGTCCTGCCCTAGCTTACATGCAATTGGAGTAAAGCTATACCTCAAAATATCATTCGCTTGGCCTAACGTGGCGTAGTTCTAGCGTCCATAGATTTCCAGGTATGGCCACTGTGTGTTCAGCACTGTGAATGTGAAGTTTGTTCTTACATAAAAATACTTGGGTTTACTGTTCACACCTTTATTTTGTAAGCTACATTTCCTAATAACTATCTTAATATGTATTAATAGCTATGGTTCCTGCTGTGGGGACTCGTATACTGTAAAGGAAAACCAGGCAAAAGTTTTTGAACAGTAAGATTTTTAATGTTTTTTTTTCTCTCTTCTTAAGTCTTTTCAGCTCACCAAGACTGCATTTATTTGATCTGAAGTACAGCAAAAAAATTGAAATACTATTTAAAATAACTGTTTTCTATTTAAATACATTTTTGAAATATAATTTATTCCTGTGATTTCAAAGCTGATTTTTAGCATCATAACTACAGTCACATGATCCTTCAGAAATCATTCTAATATTCCCATTTGCTGCTCAAAAAATAGATGAATAGAAAGTTCAGAAGAACATTTATCTGAAATACAAATCTTTTGTAACATTTTAAATGTCTGTGTCATTTTTGTCACTTTTGATCAATTTAAAGCATCCTTGCTAAATAAAAGTATTAATTTCTATAATTTCTTTCCCAAAAAAAAAATTATACTGACCAAGTTTTTGAATGGTATAGTGTATAATGTTACAAAAGCTTTTAATGATCATAAAAAAGCAAAATGTTTCTTGAATAACAAATAAGTATGTTAGAATGATTTCTAAGGATCATGTGACACTGAAGACTATAGTAATGATGCTGAAAATGTAGCTTTGATCACAGGAATAAATTACATTTTAAAATATATTCAAATAGAAAGCAGTTATTTTAAATAATAAAAATATTTCACAATATTACTGCTTTTGCTGTATCTTAGATCAAATAAATGCAGGCATGCTGAGCAGAAGAGACTTCTTAAAAAACATTTAAAAAAATAGTGTATGTGTTTGTTTTGTATGTGTGACGTATTTTTTCCCCCGTTTCAGAGTAAACTGATCCAAAAAGAAATGTAGTTAGCCTAGACAGTCCACCAAACTAAACAGTATTTTTATAGCTAGCTGCAGTATTTATAACCATTTTGAAGTCACCACATTACAAACTACTACACAAGAACAATAACATTATGACTAACGCACAAATTAATGAGGCAGAGTAATTTTCATCAGTTTTTATTAGTACATCTTACAACAACGTATGCATCTCAAAAGATATAAAACAGTTTAATTTACAGCTGCTCTTTTTTCCATCTCCATAATTTGCATCTTAAATCGCACAGGTACATAACAACAGACAAACAATATTGAACAAACAAAAATGCTCATATAGTGTTGTGGTCCGTATTGACTCTCAGTATATGAATATCGCATTACATTTTTAAAATGTCTGCAAGTTTCCTCCCTCACCAGTCGATGGTATTACCTTTAGCATACAAGTTACTGACATCAAGAACATGAAAAATAAAAAACAGAATTGCCAACAAAATGGCGGCACCTAATGAACAGTTTGTTGAGGTCAACTCCCTCTCCCATTACTAGAAGAAAACTCATCTTGCATTTTGATCTGAGCAAACAAACAACTGGGCCGAACAGAGTATGGCATTCACCAAGTCAAAATACAAAGTCAGTGAACAAAAAGAGGGTTAAAAAACGTTTGCACGTTTCCCGCCTAAATGCTGTCTGGACTTGGAGCTTATTTTGAAGTGTAAGATGTCACGGTCTCTTTCGCGGTCTCACAGAGACAGTTTACAGTGACACAGTTCTTTGTACATTTGTCTCCGTAGCTTGGGCATATCCTGCTGTCCAAAGCTGAAAGGCTGTTCCAAGGCCAGGCACTTACAGTACTGGAGGACAACGATAAGAAGAGTGAACATGTGAGTAAAAGATTATTTTATACTTGGGGCACCAGTGCTATACGCAAAATCAAGCGTTAAATTGACACAGATAATACAAAATACAAAAAAAAAAAAAAAAGAACTGACTAATAGGGGAAAAAATGCTAACCTGAAGGACAAAAGCTCCACAATCACTGTCATTGTTCTGCCTTGCCACATTCTAGAACATTCCAAAGACAGAAGAATCAGCATCACATACACAAAATGGCTTTTCCACTCTCTTTTCTTTCATACTTTCACTAACACACAAAACACACACATCAAATTCACCTTTCACCCTACCATTTTGAAAAAGCCTTTCCACCCTGTATAAAACTCCTTCTGTTCTCTCTTGATTGCCTCTGCTTGCAGGTATTTGGCAATGTGCTGTAAATCAAAAACACATGCTAAGAATCGGTACAAAGAGCATAGCCATTCAAATAGCATCATTAGAATAAACAACACCTACTTTGGGGCAACGACGGTTGAGGGTCCTCTGTGAATCGAAATATGTGATGCTATGCTGAGGAACATTCACACACACTAATGACCAGTGCACTTCCAGATGAATAGGGATCAGTAAGAACTTCTTCTGGAAAATGTCAACCTAATAAGGAGATTTAAAATGTGAAAGTATTCATAAAAAAGATGTGAAAGACAGACAAAATCCTTCCTTATCCCCAGTACTGACATTTTTTGTCCACCGTTTGACCCCGTCGTAACCTTTCGTCCGAAGTTTGTCATAAAAGAAGCTGTTGAAAAAGTGGACCTGTAAGTTAAAAAAACAAGACATGGTGAGACTGAGAGAACAAATTCACAAACTGTTTTTAATAGTCATTTGACTGTTTGACACACAAGTTCATGTCACGAGCAAATTCCCTTGTGTTTGTACGAGTAAACGTGTGTGTGCGCATGTTTTGCCTACCTTTTCAGGAGCAGCATCCATGACCAAATCCCCATACATGTTCATGACCTGGGTGACGCAGTGATTTACAGATGTAAGAGAGAGAGCTAACTCAGCACAATCCCAGAGCAAGGGCCCCCCATTCAGCAAATAAAAGAGACATAACTGTGGATATCTTCTCTATAGATATCCACAAACTGATGTATAAGACAGTGACAAAAGTACTGTGAGAGCTACAATTTTAAATGTGATCATCTACAATGAAAGAGACATGAATAATAAAAATATTGGGCCTCATTTACTAAAAACAACAAGTGGTCTTAAAGACATAGTTCACCCAAAACTGAAAATTTTGTCAATAATTACTCACCCTCATGTTGTTCCAAACCTGTAAGACCTTCATTCATCTTCGGAACACAAATTAAGGTATTTTTGATGTAATCCGAGAGCTTTCTGACCCTGCATAGACAGCAAGGGTTCTACCACGGCCAAGGTCCAGAAAGGTCGTAAAGACATCGTTAAAATAGTCCATGTGACATCTATGGTTCAACCGTAATTTTATGAAGCTATGAGAATACTTTTTGTGTGCAAAGAAAACAAAAATAACGACTTTATTTAACAATTCCTCTCCTCTTCCTCCTTTAAACAAATCGTGGCGGACGTGTGTTCTACGTCAACAGCATGCGTTGTTTACATGTGAGGAAAGCCTGCGCATGCGTCGTGACACTCTTCAAATCTCAAATTTAATTTATTGTAATTTATATATTACCCCTGGCTTAATGTTTTGTTTTTTTGGTTATTTTTCAGGATCTTAGTATATTGTTTATATACCGTTTGTTTGTTGTTGTAATCTGTTTAAAGGTATAAATGTGTGTATTTTTCTTTATGTATGTTCAATAAAAAAAAAAAAAAAAAAAAAAAAACTCTTCAACATGGCGCTAAGGTGACACAAAGGAGAAGAATTGTTGAATAAAGTCATTATTTTTGTTTTCTTTGCGCACAAAAAGTATTCTCGTAGCTTCATAAAATTACGATTGAACCACTGATGTCACATGAACTATTTTAACGATGTCCTTACGATCTTTCTTGACCTTGTCTATGGAGGGTCTCGGATTTCATCAAAAATATCTTAATTTGTGTTACAAAAACAACTGAAGGTCTTATGGATTTGGAACGACATGAGCGTGAGTAATTAATGACTGAATTTTCATTTTTGGGTGAACTAACCCTTTAAATGTGCCAAAAAGGTTTCAAAACAGGTGAGTATGGACATATTTAGTTAATACGCATATATAATATGTTGTTAAATCTGAAATATGCCAGTTTTACACAATGTGACCCATTCTTAAAATCAGGTGCGCCATTCTCAAAACCAGTTAAAACACAGTTAGTGTGTTTTGGACGTGTCATTAGTCAGTGCATAGCTACCATGCAAATGTTTTGTGTCAATAAGAAATGAATGATTTTATTCAATAAAGATGCATTAAACTGATCAAAAGTGACGGTAAAATATTTATAATGTTGCAAAAGATTTCTATTTCAAATGTTCTCAATAAAAAAAGTAGCACGTTTACACAAAACTATTAAGCAGCACAACTGTTTTCAACATTGATAATCATAAGCAAATTAGAATAATTTCTGAAGGATCATTTGACACTGAAAACTGTAGTAATGGCTGCTGAGGATTCAGTTTTGCCTTTACAGACATTTTGCCTTCAAAATTTTACAATGTATTCAAATAGAAAACAGTTATTTAAAATTGTAATAATATTTCACAATATTACCAATTTTACTGTATTTTTGATCAAATAATTGCAACCTTTGTAAATATAAGAGACAAATTTTTGAACGATAGCATATGTCTATAGGATGCACTGTGATGTGATAAAATAAGAAAGACTTATTGTAGGGTCACAGTTTGAGTTGGCTCAAAATTTTATCCTAAATATAGAAAACCAATCCACATGTACTAGGGCTGGGCAAATTTTCAGATTTTATCGATTAATTTGAATTTAATGTTTTGCCACGATTTTATTTTTTAGAAATCAAGGGATCGCGATTTGAAATATGCCAATGAAGAAAGTAAAGAGAAAAGAACAATCCAACTGCATGTCAGCGCACGTGATTAACTGCTCACGTGTGACGCGCTCATATCTTTTCCGCAAAGATATTTAACAAGTGATGTGCTTATGTTGACAACTTCATGTTTGGTGCACTTGGAATAGAATTTTCTTTAAACAGAGGTTTAATAAAGAAGAAATTACTTGAATCATGTTGTACTTACATTTTCAAGTTGACTAGTTAAAAATCATTTAAAAAAAAAAAAAAAAAGAGAGAGAATCGTTCAAACAAGATTTTTATTTTTTCCCCATATCGCCCAGCCCTAATGTGTACATATGATTAGTAAATGCAACCCAATATTAAAACTGAATAATATTATTAACCAAAAGGCCCACCTGATCATTGAGCCAGTTCTGACCATAGAGCGTGCTCAGATCATCCATAGTGAGGACGTGACGTTTGTAATTTACACGGAAACCCCGCATCACTGCGCTTCCGGACATGCGCTGATAGGACTGCATTAAATGTTGCACCATTAACTTCCTGTAAACAGGCACAAGTTCAAACAGATTACAAATCAAGACTTAAGTGTCAAGTCTTACATTTTAAATATCAAGATTAAATAAGCCTTGTGACTGGTATGAGCCACCTCTGACCTTTGAGGACTTGAAAAGCTCTCGCTGAAGATCTCCTGAAGCTTATCCACCACTTCATCCACATGGATGGGAATCAGACTGCCGTACTGCTGGAGAAACTCATCCAGAATACCTGAGGAAGAGGAGGAGAGAGTGAAGAACAACCTAAGAATAACCCATGTTCCTGTTCCATATTTAGGATAAATTATATGTTATACCTTGTACGCAAGAGATGTGTTCGCTGCTAAGCTGATTCTGTGGGGAGGACTTTTCCCGTTGAGACTGGACATTAGCAGGGGAGGCCCGTCCCTCCCTGTCTCCCATAGTCGCACCATGGATACCATCCCTTCCTTTTGGAACCCCATTTGTGCTACAGGAGCCTAAGAAATCAATAGGGGTCATTAATAGCCAAGACGAGGGATAAATGAACAGATGTCACAACTTTGAATGCTGTGCCAGTTTCTTTCAGGTCCTCAGTATTAAAATATTATGTCATTTTGTCATTTTAAAGGGATAGTTCACCCAAAAATGAAAATTCTATCATTAACTACTCACCCTTATGTTATTCCAAACCTGTAAGACCTTCATTCTTCTTCAGAACACAAATTAAGATATTTTTAATGAAATCCGAGAGCTTTTTTTGAGACCCTGCATAGACAGCAAAGCAACCGATGCGTTCAAGGCTCAGAAAGCTAGTAAGGACCACTTTTAAAATAGTCCATGTGACATCAGTGGTTCAACCTTAATTTTATGAAGCTACGAGAATACTTTTTGTGCCCAAAGAAAACAAAGATAATGATTTTATTCAGCAGTTTTATCTGGGTGGACTATTTTAACAATGTCCTTACTACCTTTCTGGGCCTTGAATGTATCAGTTGCATTGCTGTCTATGCACGGTCAGAAAGCTCTCAGATTTCATCAAAAATATCTTAATCTGATTAAGGTCTTACGGGTTTGGAATGACATAAGGGTGGGTAATTAATGACAGAATTTTCATTTTTGGGTGAACTAACCCTTTAATGTCATTTACTGTAGCGTACCTTTGCTAAACCAGATTCTGTATTAAATATTTAAATAAAATAAAGAAAGAAATCTATTGCTTAATTATTATTTTTTCACATTTATATTTTAAAATTAATTTAAATGATCATTACCAGCACCAAAAGCAATATTTTAAATGTCATTTAATGCATAGACAAATGTTTAACTACTTAAATGTTCACATTATACACTTTTAACTGAAGAATTAATTTAGAACTAGTCAGGTGCTAAACAATCTTATCAACTCTCTTAAAAAAGTTGGAAAGACTAGCTTATTATTTTCCTAAATTATATCACAAATGTCAATAAGAGAGTTCATACACACCAGATGAATCTGCTCCTCTCTCCTCTGCTGTCCCCAAACGTCTTTCTTGGTTTCCATTTATCATTGAACTGCCAGGCGGTCTCTGGAAAGGTCGACTGCCCAAGTGGCGACGTCTGTGACATCTGTGTATCCTTCTGTATCCCATAGTTCCTGCCCATTTGGCTCGCTGGCGCCAAGTTCTCCACTGCTGGGCCAAACGGTAGCGAGCGCTCACACACCTCTGGCCCCGATAGCGCAACCGGGCTAGCTTCCTCTCTTTGAGCAGACTGGGGCTAGTCTGATCCAAGCAGTGGGTAAAGTCACCTGGAACACTGACATCCATTTCCACTAACTTTGAGTACTCTGGCGAGCCCCAATCTTCATCATCACCTTTATCATTCCACTGGAAACCACCCTCAGCTTTCTTGTCCACCAGATCCTCTTCGCTCTCCATCTCCACATTTTCCTCCTCGTCGTCGTTCACCTCAGGGACAGTACAGTCTGCACCCCACATCCTGACGTCCTCTTCTCTGCGCCCCAGTTTGAAGTGGGCTGGGCTCGGGGCATGTTGGGCCATGGCTGGATTCATTAAATGGCCTCCTCCAATGGCACCCCCACCCCCAGTGCCCTCCTGCCCTGCGGTCAGCGTCAGCTCATTGGACCAGTGTGTTTGAGCCAAGCTGCTGCCACTGTCTCTCATGATCCAGGAGCACCCTACGACCTGCGCCAGCCTGCCTCCTCGCCTAATGCATGACAGAAAACATGGCAATTGTCAAAGTACAGAACCAACAGAATGGTAAATGCAAAAAATTTAGAACGCAACCACATTCACCGACATGAAACGTGAATAAAACTCTAGTTGTCATTTGAGATAAGAATATCCATTTTATTCTTCAACACAGAAGTAAGCCTATGGGCTAGACGTCCGGTTCATTAGCTGCTATAGGGGAATAACGAGAAGAATAACAACGAATAATAGTAAATGGTAAAACTACTTGCACTACAAACCATTATGTTCATAATGAAGATAATACATTAAAATAATATGGTAAGACACACCAATTTGCAATATCAAGCAGCAAAACGAGCCGTTTTGTACAGCTAAAAACAGCTGGATGCAGATGAGACCAGAAGCCAGACCCATAAAATTGCCCACTCTTACAGTAAAAAATAAAGTGGATTAAGATTTTTTTTTTGTGCATTTTAACAACTAAGAACAACCAAAGAACAACAAAAGTGTAGAAAATACCAAGCTAGTTAAAAACAGACTTCTATATGAAAAGGGTCTGGACTCAATATGTTTAGCAGAAGTGTGACTAATCAGGTTCTCTTTGACCTAGTAGCCATTTTAAAAGGATAGTTCAATTAAAATTGAAACTTTAATCATCATCATCATCATCCACTAAACTATCATAATGTTTGATTACCAACATTCTTCAAAATGTCTTTTTGCGCTCAACAGAAACTCACATAGGTTTTATTTTAGCAGACCAAATTTTTAAGTAGCACAGATGTGGATCAATCACAGATTATTTGTGACCCTGGCCCACAAAAACAGTCATAAAGGTCAATTTTTTGAAATTGAGATTTGTACATCATCTTAAAGCCAAATTAATAAGCTTTCCATTGATGTATGGTTTGTTAGGATAAAATTCTAAATATTGAGAAAATTGTCTTTAAAGTTGTCCAAATGAAGTTCTTAGCAAAGCATATTACTAATCAAAAATTAAGTTTTGATACATTTACGTTAGGAAATTTACAAAATACCTTCATGGAACACGATCTTTACTTAATATCCTAATGATTTTTGGCATTAAAGAAAAATCTATAATTATGACTCATACAGCGTATTTTTGACTATTGCTACAAATATACCCCTGCTACTCAAGACTGGTTTTGTGGTCCATGGTCACATTTGTTCGCTTAATTGCTCTTTTTAATTTATTAATGTGGACTCCAAAAATAAATAAAAAATAAAATATATTCTAATAATACTAATAAATAGCTCTAATTATGTATTTCAATCAGGCCTCTCTTGAAAGTGTGTTTCATTGTAGGACAACTATTGGAGGATGGCCTTGGAGATTAAAGAAAAAAAAAACATGACATTTCCAACTATTAAGTAACTTATAACTATGTAACTAATGAGGCCTTATATATATACACTTATATTTTGGTGTCACAATTGCTCTGTGGATGGAGAAGGACCACGATAATTCCTTATGTATTAGCGAAATTTGATGAATAGTACTTTTTATTAACTGTTTATCATGTTTTACGTAACAATAATAACAAAAAGTACAATTTTAACTAATTTTGTCTTTGTTTAAAGCATCACCAGAAAATCATGAAAGCGTGACATGAGTGTAATGAAGAGTTAAGTTTCTGATGTAGCTATGTCAATAATTTGTTATTGAAAGTTATTAAAAAATAATACAGAGAAATGTTAGAAAAAAAAATTGAGGGTCACTTGATACGAAAGGCTCAAAACTTATGGAATAATATACGAATATGCGTACGTTACATAAAGATCACCGGACGGAGATTTACTCTAATGAAAATCACTATGTTAGAACACTGTGTTCATTTAATAGTTTACGTAAAAAGTACTTTACGTTTTAATGTTGTTCAAAGCAAAACTAGCATATGCATTTGGCTGTATTTTGTCCATTCAGTTGTCAGAGAGAGAGGCAAAGCAACGGCAGTGCTGGAGCAGCGGAGACAAACTCGTGCACGATGCGCATTGTTCTGCTCTTTTACTCTGAATTATATGAAAAGTGTTTAGTGGAGAAAGCTTTGTAGCATCGCTAATACAGCAGTCTCATATTTGGCTAAAATTAACTTATATTTCAAGTCTCTATTAGAGCAGAGAGCCACAAGCACTGGTCATATAACGCATCATTCCAGCGGGCAAATCAAGCACCGATCACAAATAAACACTATTCGGCCTCCGGTGTCGCGATGCAGAAAATGTGGGGTGTCGGCACCACCGATTACTCACCGTTTAACCGTAACCTCAAGCCAAAACCTTAGGCGTTGTCTGCCACCGCAAAAAGCGGGTAACTAAGTTTTGCGAGAATATAGAACGAAAGATAAAATAAAGGCTGATTTAAATCTTGGCTCATTCAATGAGACCTGGCGCTTCTTTAGAGCGAAAACACTCTTCTTCCGCCGCGTGTCTATGACGTCACGTCGGTGTGCGCGATGGACAGGAACATAAAACAGCTGAAAATTAATTTGTATTGATGCTATTTTAAGTGTTTCCACAACCTATTGAATATATATTCCTCAGAATTAGTCTTTAACACCCCATTAAAACCTTTCAAATGCCCCATACATACATACAAATAAAAAAAAAAGAAAAGAAAAGATTACCAATGACCATCTGTTGTCTATAAATGGAAATATTCACACATATTAAGAATATTTAAATGAAAAGTGCAATACTATTATATTTTTGATTTATAAATAGTACAACATTTACGCAGATCACCTCAGTTCTAAAAAGTTAATTCTCCATTGTGAGCATCTTTGAAATTATCTTTAATTTTTCCTCTCAGGTTGACGATGCATGGCATCTACTACAGAGGAGAGTTTTATAATTCAATTCAGTTTTTAGCTACTCATTCTGTGCAAATCCTACAGTTATGTACCCTTAAATGGGTGAATTATCAATCAGCTGTTGGCAGATAAGTGCTGAAAACTGCTTAGTTGAATTTGTATGTTGTTATTCTTGGATATGTGCTATTTTTGGCACAATGACAGGAGAAAAATCCTTACTCATACTCTACAGTTGTGAACTATGACCAGAAATGAACATTCATTATCAGCAGTGATAACGTGTCTGTATATCTTTTAAAAATCTGTGATAAGCATGATAAGACAAACATTGGATTGTTCATGATCATTTCTTTCCATTGAAGTTCAATAAAAAAATCATAAAATTGGTGATGCATGACAAGAGAGCAAGGAGATTTCAGTAGGAAATGTACTGTATTATTTAATTGTCTTACAAATGAGAATTTCAGCACTAAAACATTATTTATCTATAGCAAGAATGTGTTACAGCTGTTTTATAAAATGCTTTTATAGTGATTTTACTGAAGTAAGTACATACAGTTGGTAACTGTAGTGATACTACATATGAATATATCAGAGAAATTTAATCAAATCAATCTTTCTCCCACTCCTACTAGCCAAACACACTGCATCGCTGTCCTGAGTCTCCGGTCTGCTCAAAAAACATGAAGTCCTGCAGGACAACACAGAGAAACGATAAAATTAAATATATGAATGGTCACATAAAGAAAGTAACAACAAATAGCTAAATTGGTGGATGAATGAATGTTTTATGTCATATCTTACTATAAGGAAACATGCTCCCAGCAGAACTGCTTTCATCCTCACATCCAAGTCCATTGGAAAGTTAATGCCAAAATTATCTGTATCAGTCAGTGACTCTTTTATGAAGCCACTCCACTGTTTACTGATGCGACCTACAGATTGTCCATCCTTAACAGTAATCTGCACCAGAGGACAGATAAACAGATAATAACAGATAAGCTTTTGCCAAACTATTACATTTTCTTTTGGACTGTACAACACAACATGAACAATTAACACCAAAAATAATTGTTAAATCCTTAAATAATCATTCACCAGATACTGTATGTTGTCTCAAACACAATTGCAATCAGACACAATCACGCATAAATACATACCTCGAAATCCACATCCCCACAGCAGCTGATAGCACACAAAGGCCCTTCAATGGACAGCACCTTTGTTTTGGCCATGTCATAGATAGAGAACATAGGCTTAAACATGTGCCAGTCTTGCTTGATGTAGCCTATTGTATTCCCTGGTGGAGCCTGTACCTCCATCTTCAGTCAATGTCATATTCAGACATGGAAAAAAAAAAAGAAAAACAAAATTGGAGAATGGGTTATATAAATACATATAATTTATAACATTTATTGTAATTTTTTCAATTCTTGTTGAAAGGTCTCTCTCTCTCTTTCTCTCCAAAGGTAAAAAAAAAATCCACACAGAATTTCAGATGCATACTGAGTTGTTACCTCCTGAAGACAGCAGAAGCAACAGCAGGATGTGCAGCGGTAAGGTCTGCTTAAGTGAATCACTTCCTGATCATAATTATCTCTTATCTCCAGCTCAAAACTCCTTAGAGGGCCACAGAGATTCCGTATGCAGCAGTTAGTGCTTTCTTTAGCATGGAAGATCTTTTGACCCATGCTGTTCTTAATCTCATACTGGTTATTAGTCTCAAAGCCAATAATGGCTGGAAAAAAGAACGTTTGTTCATCATTATTATTTAGTGGTAATTATTTAGTGCTAACATTTGTGACCCTGGACCACAAAACCAGTCATAAGTATTGAGATACAACTATTTGAAAATCTAGAATCTGAGGGTATATATTGAGAAAATATTGAGAAAATCGCCTTTAAAGTTGTTCAAATGAAGTTCTTAGCAATGCATATTACTAATCAAAAATTAAGTTTTGATATATTTATTGTAGGAAATTTTTGCCCACTGATACAAATATACCCATGCTACGTAAGACTGGTTTTGTGGTCCAGGGTCACATTTGACTTATAATTTAGTGTGTCCAACAAAAAAGATAAAAGGATAAATAAAGATTCAAAGTTTTACATATGTGACAGCAAAAAATGTTTAATAACTTCAGATACTTTACCTTCAAGGAGCTCAATCTTTTGATGGATTAATATCTGGTCAATCTGTAAGAACAGAACAGTAAGCAGAGATATTCCATTGTACATTTTCCTATTAGGGGATAGCAATTATTGTGTACACCTTTAAGGTATCTTTCAACTAAAAATTATAATTTTGTCACCATTGACTCACCCTCGGGTTGTTCTAATCCCGTATAAATGTCTGGTCACTCTTTAGTTTAGAAACCAATTCTCACTATTAACTAAGCATTGACTATGCCTTTTGCCTCAATAAACTTCTAATTTAAAACTTACAAATAGTTAGTAAGGTAGACCCTGGACCACAAAACCAGTCATAAGTAACACAGGAATATTTGTAGCAATAGCCAACAAAAACATTGTATGGGTCAAAATTATTGATTTTTTTTTAATGCCAAAAATCATTAGTATATTAAGTCAAGATCATGTTCCATGAAGATATTTTGTAAATTTCCTACCGTAAATATATCAAAACTTAATTTTTGGTTAGTAATATGCATTATTAAGAAGTTCATTTGGACAACTTTAAAGGCAATTTTCTCGATATTTAGATTTTTATATTTTATATTTTCAAATACAATTTTAAAAATAAAGGTGCTTCACGATGCCATAGAAGAACATTTTTGTCTAAGTGGTTCCATAAAGAACCTTTAACATCTGAAGAACCTTTCTGTTTTACAAAAGGTTTTATTGTGGCAAATAAGGTTCTTCAGATTATAAAAAGATAAGCAATAAATGGTTCTTTAAAGAACCTGTGACTGAATGGTTCTTTGTGGAACCAAAAATGGTTCTTCTATGGCATCGCTTAAAAAACCTTTTGAAGCACCTTTATTTTTAAGAGTGTAGTTGTATCTCAGTAAATATCATATTCCAATGAACCAAACATCAATGGCATTCTTATTTATTCCACTTTCAGATGATGTGTAAATCTCAATTTTAAAAAATTGACCCTTATGACTGTTTTTGTGGTCCAGAGTTACATATGTGTTTTGTAAGTACTAATAAACAATATGTAAGGCAATACAGTATATAAGTTAATATGGTAGTAATATGCAGGCTAATTAGAATCTAGTTAATAGTGAGAACTGGTCTCTAAACTAAAATGTTACCAAATTTCTTTCTTCTGCTGAACTTAAAAGAAGATTTTGTGAAGAATGTGGATAACCAAACAGTTTCTGGTCTTCATGACTTCCATAGTATTTTTCTCCATAATATGAAAGTCAGCGGGGACCGGCAACTGTTTAGTTACTCACATTCTTCAAAACTGAAGAGAGAAACTAGAACAAAGTGTGAGCAAATAATTAAAGACTTTTAATTTTTGGGTACTATTCCTTTAACATATTATATTAATCGCCTATGGTGGCAATACGTAACCGTACAGCTCTTACTGTCTTATTAACAGTGTTGGGAGTAACGCAATACAAGAGTTCCATAATCAGATTGCTAGTAACGCATTACTTTTTAATTTACAAGAAATATCCGAGTTACTTTTTCAAATAAGTAACGCCAGTTACTGTTTTTTTTCCCCATTTATTGACTGAAAGCTCTCCTGTCCCAGTGTTGAGAGAAATCGGGAGCAAGATGTTACTTTTGTTTTAGAGTAAATGTGAACATGCATTAATTCATCTCGCTTACAAAAAAAAAAAAAAAACAGATTCAGTATTCCTCAAAACAAATAAAAACAGTGAAATGCAACTCAGAATATGACGCAAACCTGCAATAATTAAATGTTAAATAATACAAATATCCTTTATGCATTTAATCCCATTTTAATAACCAATGACGTTGCTGCTAACCTTCGATGATCCAATTCAACCATACTAATAAGCAAAAATGACTGAAGAAAAACTAACATTTGTTCTTTTTCTTCTTCTGCATTGTACTGTACAGATGTGAATTTACTTTTTCTTCAGCCTGAGGCTTTTGTTGTGAAAGGGCTTTTACATTTGCCAGCAATAGAACTTTTTATATTAAAAATACACAAGCAAGCCCTGCCCAGATTTAAAAAGTAACGCAAAAAGTAAAACATAATGCATTATTTTCTATTAAAAGTAACTAAGTAACATAATTAGTTACTTTTTTTAGGGAGTAACACAATATTGTAATGCATTACTTTTAAAAGTAACTTTTCCCAACACTGCTTATTTACATTAAATAATTCATTTCAAATGGCACACTCACCTGTGTAAGATACTGCAAACCAGGTGGAACAGCCACTGGGTTAAAATAATCCTGGGACATGTTTAAGTCACTATAAACGACAAAAGTGTTTTATAGAGTAAACAAAGAATTTATTATTCCACACCTCACAAATAAAACAAACCATTGTGCTTAACTGGTATAAAATGACAGGAAACAAGCTATGTTTGTTCTTCGTCATATAGGTTAACTACACAACACTCAAATGGTTGTTGAAAAATCAACACGCTGTCTTTTTAAGAGACGCTAATTCACTGATGAACCTCTAAGAAAGCATTTAAGGCCATTTCTAGTATACAAAAAAGTACTTTGAAGCACAGAACATGTTGAGAAAATATCCTATCTATAACATGCAGAACAAATAGCATTTTCCTTTTAAAAAAATTGCATTAACTTTTAAACCTGGGACGATTAAGCAAACTATAGAAGTAAAAATTATATACTCAAAATTGAGAAAGCAAATCCGATTTTCATATTGTATATGCACTTACCTCACGTCAAGCAGCTGATTGTTGAAATAATGGCAAGCACAGGTGAAGTGAAGAGTCATGCACCTGTACCACAGTATTTGACTCGGGGAAAGCGTGTATACGTGAAGGTCTTGTCACACCCCTTTGCCTACTCTCCCTTTGGATATTGCTCATGGAAAGAGCCGTGACATCAGCAAACAAAGCAAGTGAACAGCAGCTTGAGTTTAAAAGAACATTTATTCTCAGAATTCACTGCTGTAAATGGTCAGAAAAATATAGCATTTCCTCATCTTTCGAACATATACACCTGTACATACATGTACTATATACACTGGGGTGAGTAGGACACAAACAAAATAAAACAAATCTGCTTTCAGTCTTAAAATCAAAAACTAAACAATTCTACCATTGCTGTTGACAGAATACACAAACAACAAATAGCAAGCACTGTCTAAATATGCTGTTATCTGCTTTACAATGGTCAAAGGTTAATCTAAGAACATCTTGTAACAATAAAAGTGAGGATATTTATTACAAGACTGAAACCAATTACTTAAAAAAAAAAAAAAAATGATTTCAACACTTTTGAGAGTTGTACAGATCTGTGCTGGAGGTATCTCTTATCTACCACTCCTGTTTGCATTCAGTTCTTCCATATATTGCTCCATAACTCAAAAAGGTGTGTCAGTTTAGTGCGACACCTGAGAATAGGAGGCCTCTAGGGGCAAGACTGAAAAACACTGGATTAGAACAACAGCTCTTCTCTCCACTGGAAACGAGTTGTTTTAATAGATGCATGGACACAGTATTTGGATTAATTTTCAGAAGTATGACAATGTGGGAGAAAATATGCTCAATTTTCTATTGACTGGCAGGTTTTGTGAGATGTATATGTGTGTGTACACACCAGAGGGAAATGTTTATTTATCCATATATATGGTCATAGTGCATATTTGCCACCAATATTAATTTTTAAGCTTGTGTACAATCAAAAACACTACTCGTATTGTAGTGCAAATAAGTGCATGAGTTTTTGTATGCCTTAAACCTGAAAAACACCTAAACAATGTCATTAATCTAGAGCAGGCTTTCAACACAGAACAAAGGAGAACAAATGGAGTCGTATAAATCAGCTTTTTTAATTTAACAGAAACTAATTAAGAGTAATCAGAAAAAGTAAAAAGTACAGATATCATCTCATCCGTTTAAATACACACACAGGATCCGCACCCATACATTCTTTCTCAGTGGTCTCTTTTGACCGTGGAGCCCCGAGAGTCCCTGCATCTGTAGCAGTAGAAAATGTCGGGTACGTTGGACTTCTTAATCTTAGCGCAGGAGAGATGGACCCATATGGAGCACTCGTCACATTCGATCATGGGACGTCCGGCGAAAGGCTTCCCGCAATAACACGTAATCAAATCCCATGAATCATCACCTAAAATGGATAGAACAAAACAAGGATGGTTAAAGAGAAATATTATTATAGCCAGCTATATACTAGCATATCAAGTCTAATCAAACACTTACCGGACTCTACCATAATATCCTCGTCAGTCACCAACGTGTCTGTTTCGCAAGAGCTCAGGTCTGTTTCTGGATTGGACTCCAGTTTAAGCCCTGCCTCGTGCATGTGAACTGCTTGTTCCGTTAAGCCCTCGTCCTTTTGAAGCCCCTCGTTCAAAGGACTTGTGGATGGAAAGTGTCTCTCAGCTTTTACCGATCTCTTCATTTTCTTTAGTGCTGCTTTCGATTGTTTGTGCGCTCTTGCCTCTGAGATGCTCTTCCTTGGCCCTCCTAAAGATAATCGTCCGAGTTTCTTCACCTTCTTCCGCTCAGCTTTACTATGCAGATTGATCTCGTTCAGAGAGTCTTTCAATCTCATCTTGTCTAAGGAGCTGTCCGACTGAAGATGGCTGAAATCTGTGCTGCTGCTGTCTGTCTCAGCTTTGTGGACCAAATTGTGAATGTTGTTGAGGTCGGAGTGCGTGTCCGTCCAGCTGTCCTTTACGGAGCCTTCGCCCGAGAGCTCAGAAAGCTCGTGTGCACATGGAGATGAAGACGGAGACCATGAACTCTCCTGGAAACACACATCAGCACAATTTACAATGAGCAAAATTTTGCATGAGGCAGTAAGCTTATAAAACAGTCATGGCTTGATATTTTTCAACAAATCATATTGAACCTGATCTCATAACTTATTAATGTGTGAATGAACAAAAATGGCAAATATTGAACGTTACTGTATTATTACTATATTATTATTAATTTTATAAGTGCATCATTATATAAATTTACACTACCAGTCAAAAGTTTTTGAACAGTAATTTCTTCTCACCAAGCCTGCATTTATTTGATACAAAATACAGCAAAAGCAGTAATATTGTGAAATATTTTTACTATTTACAATAACTGCTTTGTTTTAAAATGAAATGTATTCCTGTGATCAAAGCTACATTTTCAGCATCATTACTCCAGTCTTCAGTGTCACATGATCCTTCAGAAATCATTCTAATATGCTGATTTGCTGTTCTAGATTTCTTTTCCCTAAATTATAGAAATTAATACTTTTATTTATCAAGGATGCTTTAAATTGATCAAAAGTGGTGATAAAGATATGTATCATGATACAAAAGACTTCTATTTCAGATAAATTATGTTTTTCTGAACTTTTTATTCATCAAAGAAACCTGAAAAAATTCTACTCAGCTGTTTTCAACATCATAATAATAATAAATGTTTTTTGAGGAGAAAATCAGAGTATTAGAATGATTTCTGAAGGATCATGTGACTGGAGTAATGATGCTGAAAAAAAAAACAGTTGAAATCACAGGAATAAATTACATTTTAAAATATATTCAAATAGAAAACAGTTATTTTAAATAGTAAAAATATTCCAAAATTTTACTGTTTGGCTTCACGAGCAGAAGAGACTTTAAAATGTATTTATTTTTTTTTAAATATTAAAAATCTTTTGACTGGTAGTGTATGTGTGTACACACGATCTGAGAATTACCAGCATCATCTCTACTGAAATCAGTGAATTTAAATAAATTTCTTTGAAGTTTTAACTCAAAACTGCTCAAAAACAGCCCAAATTTTTTAAATCTACTTCTTCAACAAACATTCATGTTCAACAAAACTTCAAACGCATTCATTTTACTCAAACTTTCACTGTCAGATGAAAAAGACGATAAATTTAATGAATCAAAATTGGGGAAGTGTGTGTGATATGGAAGAGAGACTAAATACAGTTCACGAAAGTATATTGTGCAAACTTAATGCATGAAAAAAAAAACATGTAAATCCTCAGTTTATATTTGAATTCAAAAGTTAAACCTTTTAATAGCTGTATCTCTTGAAAAAAATACTAAAAAAAAAAAAAATAAAAAAAAATAAAATAAAAAAAAACCCACACACAATGTACCGAGTCAGCAGCAGGTGATTATCATGACGATGTTCAAAGTTACTACTTAAGTGTTATACAAATAAAAAAAAAAGACCATGTTTTCTGACATTCAACTCACTTCTTTTTGAGGTGGGATGTACCCGGCATAGGCCAGGACAAAGCTGCAAAACTTGTTGAAATCCTCCACGGTCCTCTTCCTACGCTCTGGAGGCTGTAACAAAGAAAATGAATATTAATAGTGATCAATCACAGTGATCAACAGTACATTTAGAGTGTTGTCTAACGCTACAACACCAATATGTGACCTATCTGAAGCCATTTTCAAAACCAAAATATTTTTGTCAATTACTGTCAGTGATTACAGGCAGACACTGATCTTATCCACAGCCCATCCCCCCATGTTCGGCCACATGTGGCCTAAGCTATAAATAAGTAACGACAGTGTCACCATTTAAAACCGTTACAGAACAGAACTGCGACAACACTTACCAAAGCCTCCGTTTTACATTTCCGGACGGTGTCTGTAAAAGAAACAAAAGAAAAAACATGACGGTTAATGTTAAACGCTGAAACTGCAACCTTAAATGAACTGTCAAGTTAGCTTAGCCTGGGCTATTTGGGTGCTGTTAAAGTAACTTAAAAGTCATTTCCCCACGTAATTATTGGAATGCTACAGATGTAAACATAAGAATTCGATATCGAAACAATAATCACTGTTGCAAGATTTGTATGGGCTCATTTGCTCGAGTAAACATAATCCGAACAGACGCTGCTTATGCTAAAAGCTAAAGAGCAGATGCAACCTTGTCAAGTCAGCAAAACAATGAAGCAAATAGGCATCGGAACTATTCAAGTTTTTGAAAATTATATGGTATGATTCCACAGTTAGTTAGAGAGGCCATGTTAAGTGTACTTAACCTAAGAGGATAGCTCACTGCTAGCATGAGTAGTTAATCCATTCAGGAGCGCTTTGTTAAATGGGTGTGTTACACGAGGCTCGTTTAAAACTTCCGAGTACTGGCGTGACACTAAAATAAAATGCAAAGAGAAACATGTATATAACAACAAAAAACACATATTTACCTTGGTGATGATCCATGATACCCAACATTGTGGGGTAGTACCACAAAGTTGGGTTCTTCTTACTGTTGGTTGTTTGATTTCCTGCTAATGATGTTGTGGAGTCACTTTGAGGAAAAGCGAAATGTCTTCCAGTTGAAAATATATGCAAGCCCGGTTGCTTTTGAATTTAACCGACAACTAATAAGCTATCGCACAACCGAAGGGAGATTCGCCATATGTTCAGAGTAACGTTAGTCTCGTGATCAAAACCATAAATCTAAACAAACGATCAGATTTTTCGACGATTAGATCATGGTTCAGCTAAAATCAAGCTGAACCTTGTATTATTTCGCCCAGACCTCAATTATCGATGATGATGAAGATGATGGTGCTATCTTGTCTTCGATCCTCGTTGATCACCATCGAATTTAAGCTGGTGGCGTTAACGTTAGAGCTACAAAACTGCTGACACCTTGATTGTATCCACAAACGCGAAGCAACGACGAAAAAATACTAAGTTCGAAATCAATTTTCGAATATCGAAAAAACAAAATCGAGCTTTTTGCAACTGCATTCAACAAAGTCCCAAACGTCTGGGTTACGCGCGGTCTCAACAGGAATCACCCTGTGACGCAACCACGCAAAAAGCGCCAGACTTTTTTTTTTTTGCGTGATGCATATTGACGTGAACGTAATGAATATGCATGACAGATCGTCAAAGGTAATCCAAAAACGGTCAATATATACAACGCAGTTTTTATTCGGACATAATTATATGCATTGGTGGAATACACTGTGCCCAGGCTTTGTAAATGTCCGCAGTTTTAATTCGTTGCTGCTTGCAGTAATGTCCTTGTGTCCATAGGATGAACACAGGAAATGGAGAAACTGTGGTTCGATGGGCGCCATGTTGGATCAGATGCGCTATACTTTTTAGAGCAAAATCTCCTCTAGGGGAGCCATAATGGCGCACGTTTTTTTACACGGACTTCCTTAATCCTGGTAGGTCAGCTGATCTATGTCGTGACAGGTTTTTTTTTCCTCGCTCCACTGCTTGGTAGGATATTCCAAGGATTGTCGTTCGTTTCATGCTAATACAGTAAGACTCATCTTTTCCATTTTTATACAATTATATTTTATCGCTATCGAGCCGGGTAGTTTGGTCCTGTCTTATTTTCTACGCAGGTAAAATCTGCTCAGTTGCTGATCAGGCTTTGCTAGTAGCCATCTGTCACCTGACATCCAGTGGTTCCCTTCGATAGCCTGCTAGATCTCGTAATTCAGTAGTTTTGGTCGTGTGAAAGCGTTTATTTATATATGTATTTGTTTTAACTGTGGTGTGTTTAGTACAGCAGTCAAATATATAACATTTTGACACTCATACTTTACAGAAGGAGTATAGTTTGAATCTGAATGGATACCGGTCGGCCATAATGGTTCTATTAGTATTATAGTGTTGTCATCGAAAAAGTCTTTAAATTTGTCATTGGTATTTAAAATATTTACCATAACAACAAGATTGAAACTCACATTTGCTTTCGAGTATATTGTTTAGAACTGGAACAAAGCAGTAGAGCTTGTGGTTCTGTTGAAATGATGAATAATGGAAATTGAAACGTCTTGTAATGTGGTAATGTTTGGCTTGTGTCTTGAAACAGAAAGATATTGGTGCAGTTTGAATGAATGAACTGTTTTACACTTCCTCCTTCAGAATTGCTAACACAGGATGGATTTTTCCAAGCTGTCTAAGATCCGAGATGAGGACCGTGAGAGTCAGTTTGGATATGTGCATGGAGTTTCAGGCCCAGGTAAAAATAGAAACATGTTCTGAAGTCACTTTGTTACTAAATTGAACATACAACACAACATTTATCCCATAAGCAGCTCATTTTCACTGACAGATGTCGGTCATGAGATGAACAGGTTACAATCTGTGTTTTTTCATTGCAGTGGTGACGGCCTCTAGCATGGCAGGTGCGGCCATGTATGAACTGGTGCGTGTGGGTCACAGTGAGCTGGTGGGAGAAATTATCCGATTGGAGGGAGATATGGCAACCATCCAGGTGTACGAGGAGACCTGTATCTTTTAGCATTCATGAGTGATTTACTTACTCTACAATGCTTGGAAAGTAAATTAAAAGTTTTAAATCCAAAACATTTTAAGAAAAATGGGTCTTAAAACATTGTTTAATTTCTGTTTAATCACGGTGTTGCCATAGTATGTTTTTGTATGTTGTATTTGTTTATAATGTTTTCCTGAGCGATCTTCAGCTGGAGTTTCTGTTGGAGACCCTGTGCTCCGCACTGGAAAGCCTCTCTCTGTGGAGCTGGGGCCCGGAATCATGGGCTCCATCTTTGACGGTATTCAGCGTCCCCTCAAAGACATCAATGACCTCACAAAGAGCATCTACATCCCCAGAGGGGTTAACATAGGAGCTCTCAACAGAGACCTCAAGTGGGAATTTTCTCCTTTTCAGAACCTGAGGGTAATTTTGTTTTTCTCTTTTTCTGTATATAGGGCTGTCATGCACCTAGTTTTTTTTATTTGGCACCAGTTACAGTTCTGACACTTCTTCCTAGGACTGTGAGTTATGATAATCTAGTGGTGTAATATAATTGTATGCATGGGGCCAGGTTCATACTCTGATTTAATATACAGTTGAAGTCAAAAGTTTATGTACACATTGCAGAATCTGCAAAATGTTAATTATTTTACCAAAATATAAGGGATCATGCATGTTATTTTTTTATTTAGTACTGACTTGAATAAGGTATTTCACATAAAAGATGTTTAAATATAGTCCGCAATAAATAATAGTTGAATTTATAAAAATCACCCTGTTTAAAAGTTTACATACACTTGATTCTTAATACTGTTGTTACCTGAATGATTCACAGCTGTGTTTTTTTTGTTTAGTGATAGTTGTTCATGAATCCCTTGTTTGTCCTGAACAGTTAAACTGCCTGCTGTTCTTCAGAAAAATCCTTCATGTTGGACAAATTGTTTGGTTTTTCAGCATTTTTGTGTATTTGAACCCTTTCCAGCAATGAACGTATGATTTTGAGATCCATCTTTTCACACTGAGGAGGGTTCAAATACGCAAAAATGCTGAAAAACCAACAAATTTCTGGGGTTTGAAGGATTTTTCTGAAGTACAGCGTTAATTATTTTCTCTTGTGCACTATATGAAAACATCTTTTATGTGAAATACTGTATCTTATTCAGGTCAGTACTAGATAAAAATAACATGCATTTTGTATGATCCCTCTTATTTTAATAAATCCATTAACATTTTGCAGATTCTGCAAGGTGTATGTAAACTTTTGGCTTTAACTGTACATTTTTTTTATATAATGAACCAAGTAAAAATAACTTATTTTTTTGTAATAAAATGTTACTTTCACTGTAATAATTACTGAAATGTTTTGAGACCCAATTATATACTTTTGAATTGTGAACAAAAGCAAGGGCATACATTAATGCCTGTACTGTCACTACTGTACAATATTAAAAATATTATGGGTTTTCTGTACCTTTTAGAAACAAATCAAATTTTAACCATCAGCACTGGACACTGCAAAGCTAAACTGAACCATATCTCTGTGTTTGGAAGTTGATTTTGTAAAACAGAGGCTGTTTTTTGTAGTCCTTAGTAGGCCACACCTGCAACACAAATTCCCTAGCACTTGTCATTTTCACAAAAGGATAACATTGAAATGGATATATAATATGCATTACAATGGAAATGTAATACAAAATTATATTTAGTAAAATATTGGATGAATTCCTTAAACCACCCATATGCAAAAACTCCTTGGTTCTGCACAAATCATTCAGGCTAAATTACATATTTTGGCTTTAAAATGGCAACGTTCACCAATAGGAACTTAATTATAATATGTAAATAATATGTGTTTTAGTCTTTGTGGAAATTGCATTCAAAATCCAGCTGGATCATAAATCTTAGCGGCCACATGTCCCCTTGATTTGAATATGTATGACTTTTGTGAATGTGTACTTTTGTCTGTGTATACAGTATTTGTATATTATATTGAAATGATGTACTGCATGTTTACACTGGTGGGACTCTTTCACTCTATTTTCAGGTTGGAAGTCACATTACAGGAGGTGATATCTATGGAATGGTGTATGAGAACTCTCTCATCAAACACAAGATCATGCTGCCCCCTCGCAGCAGAGGAACAGTCACCTACCTTGCTCCGCCAGGAAATTATGATGTCTCTGTGAGTCAAGCTCACAATCATCCTCACATGTCCTGATTACTACCACTTTTATAGACAAGCACGCAACAGTAGTTCATGTCAATTCAAATTTATTTGTATAGCACCTTATAAAAGGAACGGCTGGATGGAAGAACTTCCTAAGATGTTTAGATAAGATGAGGAAGAAGCCTAATATTATTAAATACTGGAACTTCCCTTTTCATTCTGTGTGTCAGGATGTGGTGCTGGAACTGGAGTTTGAAGGAGTAAAGGAGAAGTTCACCATGGTGCAGGTGTGGCCTGTGCGACAGGTGAGGCCTGTTACTGAGAAGCTACCTGCAAATCACCCCCTGTTGACCGGACAACGTGTACTGGACGCCCTCTTTCCGTGAGTCTCAATTACACACGTATTTGTTCCACAGCTTAATGAATTCTGTTGTATCCTTGACTCTTATTTAAGTATAGCCTGGTTAATTTCTCAGTTAATTACGCAGACCTGTCTGGGATCAGATTTAGCAGCAGATCAAAAGATTTTTCTCCATATAGTGGACTTCAATGGTGGCCAATAGGTTGAAGGTCCAAATTGCAGTTTCAGTGCAGCTTCAAAGGGCTCCACAAAATACCAGCCGAGGAAAAAGGGTCTTATCTAGCGAAATGATCTGTCATTTTCTAAAAAAAAAATAAAAAAATTTTTAACCACAAATGCTCGTCTTGCACTAGCTGAACCTCACGCATTACATAATCACACCCATGTGATGTAGGCGGAAGTACCGACCCAGTGTTTACAAAGCAAACATGCAAAGAAAGTCAAATGCCATTTACAAAAAAGATAAAACATGATGAACATAACTTTTTAAACCGAATTGAAACTGCTATTTAGACCTTCAACCTGTTGGTCACCATTGAAGTCCACTATATGGAGAAAAATCTTTTGATCTGCTGCTAAATCTGCTAACAAACCTTCTCATTGATGAACTGTAATAAATATATAATGAATTAGGAATGAGAAAATTTCTCAAAATCTTGATTAATAATTGTAAAAGTTTTTAACCATTATTTTACAGTCATAATTTTTGCCACTTTGCAGTTGTGTCCAAGGAGGGACCACAGCCATTCCAGGAGCCTTCGGCTGTGGTAAGACTGTGATCTCTCAGTCTCTCTCCAAGTACTCCAACAGTGATGTCATCATTTACGTGGGTTGTGGAGAGCGTGGAAACGAGATGTCTGAAGTATTAAGAGACTTTCCGGAGGTTTGTATGGCACTGGGTTTGATAATGCTATACCTGGCCACTTTGATTAATACAATGTATAAGAATGTAATATGAGATTCATAAGTGAATAAGTGACCCTGTGCTGTGGTCTAGGTGATTGACAGTAAATTTGTTTAATAGCTAACCATGGAGGTGGATGGCAAGGTGGAGAGTATTATGAAGAGAACAGCACTGGTGGCCAACACCTCAAACATGCCTGTGGCTGCCAGAGAAGCCTCCATCTACACTGGTAAACTCCATCTGTATGAAGTGTGTTGTAATGCTGCTGAAACAGGTTTTATGAGACAGTTGTTGATAGCAAAGTGAAATGAGACAAATCCTGTAAGAGAAAAACTGTATGCAGATACATTTATCTTCGTAACATGCTTTGTGTGTTGACAGGTATCACATTGTCTGAGTACTTCAGAGACATGGGCTATAATGTCAGCATGATGGCTGACTCTACCTCTCGTTGGGCTGAGGCTCTTAGGGAGATCTCCGGACGATTGGCTGAGATGCCTGCTGGTATGTGCAGATTTTTTGGACTTTCTGTTCATTAAAGAATCACAGTTTTCACAAAAATAGTAAGCAACACAACTGTTTTCAACACTGATGATAACAGGAAATGTTTCTTCATATATCACATCAGTATATCACAGTATATCAGTAAATCAGTGTGTGTGTATATATGTATATATATACTGATTTCTGAAGGATCGTGTGACACAAGACTGGAGTAATGACTGCTGAAAATTCAGTTTTGCCATCACAGGAATAAATTACATTTGAAAATATATTTAAATAGTTATTTTAAATCAAATAAATACAGCCTTGATGAGCATTAATTAAAAAAAAAAAGTGATTGATGAATTGTGATTGCTTTTTTTGTGTGGTTTTTTTTTTTTTTTTTGTAATTGTGTAAAACATATCTCAACTAGAGATATTCCTTCAAATTTAGATATTGTTGCTATTTTGTTGTCATGTAACACACTGGTTCCGGTGCAGTTTTTAATACCCAGCCAAACAGCTCCAAAATGAGATATTAAATGATTAATAATTCACAGTTGCAGTTGCAATTTGCAGTGCTTGTCACCACATTCACAACATGGTGTTTTGAATTGTGCAGCCTTATGCAAACCAAACTTTCTTATACTGGATAATCAAACCCTTTTGCCTTCCACAGACAGTGGGTATCCTGCATACCTTGGTGCCCGTCTGGCATCATTCTATGAGAGAGCAGGTCGAGTGAAGTGCCTGGGCAACCCAGAGAGAGAGGGCAGCGTCAGCATTGTGGGAGCGTAAGTACAATTAAAATAACATTAAGCGAGCTGTTGTGATAAATACACGACCAGTCAAAATTTTTGAACAGTAAGGTTTTTAGTGTTTTTTAAAGAAGTCTCTTCTGCTAATCAAGCCTGCATTTGATCAAAAAGTACAGCAGTTTTTACGATTTAAAATAATTGCTTTCTATTTGAATATATTTTGAAATGTAATTTATTCCACTGATTTCAAAGCTCAGTTTTTAGCATCATTACTCCAGTCACATGATCTTTCAGAAATCATTCTAATATTCTGATTTGCTGCTAAAATATGTGTATATATATATATATATAGCTGAGTAGATTTTTTTTTTCGGGTTTCTTTGATGAATAGAAAGTTCAGAAGAACAGCATTTATCTGAAATATAAATATTTTAATATTAATATTATCATTTTTAATATTATAAATTTTCCTTGCTAAATAAATGTATTACGTTCCCAAAAATAAATAAATAAAGAAATTATACAGCTTTTGAATGGTATATTTATAATGGTGTATAATGTTTTAAAAGCTTTTTATTTCAGATAAAAGCTGATCTTTAAATCTTTCTATTCATCAAAGAATCCTGAAAAAATGTACTTAACTGTTTTAAATATTAATGATAATAATAATAATAATAATAATAATAATGTTTATTGAACAGCAAATCAGAATGATTTCTGAAGCATCATGTGACACTGAAGACTGGAGTAATGATGCTGAAAAATTAGCTTTGATCACAGGAATAAATTACATTTTAAAATAAATTCAAATAGAAAACAGTTATTTTAAATAGTAAAAGCATTTCAAAAGTTTACTGTTTTTGCTGTACTTTGGATCAAATAAATGCATGCTTGGTGAGCAGAAGAGACTTATTTAATAAACCTTAAAAATCTTTACTTTGACTTGTGTAAATTGATGACAAGTTTGAACAGACATTGATGTATTATTTTGTGTAGGTTATGTATGTTTACAAAAATATTACATGTATTTTTGTGGTGGTTTATAACCACAGATGTTTCTATTCTTTCCTCTTATTTTGTGATTCTTTTGGAAATGGACTCTACTCTACTCTACTCTAATTTCTCTACAGTGTGTCTCCCCCTGGTGGTGACTTCTCAGATCCTGTGACTTCTGCCACTCTTGGTATTGTGCAGGTGGGTGAATCCTATGAAAACACATGACATTAACTCGATGTGATTTATTTATTTATTTTTTTTGTTTTCTTTTTTTTTTTTTTTTGGAATCATTAACTCTTATAAATGAGGCAGTAACAGAATCTACCATTATTTTCCCCCCTCTCATTTGAACTGTTGCTCTCAGGTGTTCTGGGGTCTAGATAAGAAGCTCGCCCAGAGAAAACACTTCCCTTCTGTTAACTGGCTTATCAGTTACAGTAAATATACACGAGCACTGGATGAATACTACGACAAACACTTCCCAGAGTTTGTGCCGCTGCGTACCAAAGCCAAAGAGATTCTGCAGGAGGAGGAAGACCTGGCTGAGATTGTGCAACTTGTTGGAAAGGTGTGTTTGGTGCCTTGTTTGTTAAATGGTGTTATTAGAACAGTGTTTTTGTAATGATATTTGTATTTATAATTAATTTAATGTATTTGTATTGATTCTGAATGCATTTATTTTGTTTCTTTGTTCATAGGCATCTCTGGCTGAGACGGATAAAATCACTCTGGAGGTGGCCAAACTCATTAAAGATGACTTCCTGCAGCAGAACGGTTACACTCCCTATGATAGGTAAACTAATCATCTGTACTATATGAAGAATGTGACATTCCCACTAGTTGCAAGTTTGTCAGTCTGTGCTAATTATTTCTCACATTATCTCCCTGTCTCTCTCTCTTTTCCAGGTTCTGTCCCTTCTATAAGACAGTGGGGATCCTGTCTAATATGATAGCTTTTTACGACCTGGCCCGGCATGCTGTGGAAACGACAGCGCAGAGCGATAACAAGATCACCTGGGCCCAGATCCGTGAACACTTAGGAGAAATTCTTTATCGGATCAGCTCCATGAAGTTTAAGGTACTGTCGCTCAAATATTGATGTTGGGTTTTTTTTTGGTTGGGATCGTAGACCACAGGTGGCAGTAAAACTGACAAAAAATGACAAAAGCACATAACAAAAGTACTAAAACCTATATTTTTGTATTAGATTAGATTTCCATAATTCCAGTATGTATCTATGTATTTTTCAGGATCCAGTGAAAGAGGGTGAAGCAAAGATCAAAGCTGACTACGCTCAACTGCTGGAAGACATGCAGAATTCTTTCCGCACTCTTGAGGACTAAAAGCAACCTTTGACCTCACACGTGTCCCACCTCTCTCCTCCCCTGTGCTGTGCAGTGCATTTCCCAGTGCTCCCTTGTGCATGTGTACCTCTCGTCTGAATATACACTGAAATTGTTCAGCTGATCTGAACGAGACAAATGAAAGTCAAAGCTAGTAGCCATCGCTAATCTGAACACGGTCTTTATAAACGTAAAAAGAGTGTGTTCTCACTCTATTACTACAACTGTTACTTGGTGTTTGAACTATAAGATTGTATTTTAGCATCTTAAGCAAATGCCTCTGTGATCTCTCTGTGCTGAGACCCAACACTCGAAGCACAAAAACAGCAAACATTCATTTTCTCTTTTTCTCACCACCTGCTTTCCCACGAGTCTTTGTTGCATGTGTTAGGAGCGCAGGGGAGCACAGTGTTTATTCCCATCTCAGTTTTTTTTTTCTCTGTGACCAATGAAAATGTGTTATAAAATATTGGGAACAATGGAAGTCAGAAAGGGATCATTGAGGCTTCCCTTATTTATTTGAATCTTGTTTTGTCTCATTAATGTGATTTCAGCTCTATGTGTGTTTCTTTGACTGTTTCTCATATTCATGTGAGTGTATGAGTGTCTGTGAGTGTGCATGGGTGTGTGGGTAGAGTATTGTGGCTTCTGTAGTGGTACATTACTACATTTATTGTGTGTGGTGTTGTGTGTTCAGTTCCAAAGAATTAAACTATTGGAAACTGTTTGAATTACTCAGTTTTATGATTACCTCCTCTAACTCTCAAAAGTTTGGGGTTGTAAGATTTTATAAATGTCTCTCTCTCTCTCTCTCTCTCTCTCTCTCTCTGCCTCTCTTACCTCGAGGCTGCATTTATTTGATCAAAAACAGAGTAACAATAGTAGTATTGTGAAATATTACAATTTAAAATAATGGTTTTCTATTTTTAATATCATTTGTTCCTGTGATGGAAAAGTTGAATTTTCAGCAGCCATTACCCCAGCCTTCAGTGTCACATGATCCACACGCGACGCGACACCGCGACAAGAGAGGTATCGTTTTTGTCCCCTTTAATCAGAAACAACAATATACAAATGACAGTGACTCAGGTACTGATTATGTGCTTTATTCATTGTTAAATGTGTCTAATGTGAGTTTGAATATCATATTGCGTGACATTATAGCCGTACTGAAAGCAACAAAAGTTTATCTCAGATCTTAAAAATACATTGAAGTAAATTTATACGTTAGAACGTTAGCTCAGTGTGAGCCAAGTGTTTTCTATGATAAAGATGGTATCAGTCACTCAGTATGTACTTTAAATAATTCCAGGAAGGTGTATTATTAATGAATTAGATAATAAAATTGTCCATTACAAAAATTAACCATGGTTTTACTACAAATAATACCAAAAAACATGGTTATTATACTAAACCATGGTAACTACAAGTTAACCATGGTTTTGGTATTCTAAACATAGTTGATTAATGGTTAATTTTTGTAAAGGTTTCAGTGGGAATGCAGTGGTCTTTTCACATCTGAATGTGATTTGAATGATTCTGTCACGTTCCCTTACGAAAATTAACCTTGGTTTTACTACAAATAAAACCAAAAAAACATGGTTACTACAAATTAGCCATGGTTTTGCTTCACTAACCATAGATTAATCATGGTATTCGTAGTACAGCTGTGGTTATACAAATGGTAGTCAATATGCCAAAAAAACATTTTACTTTAATAAAACCATGGTTAATTTTCATAAGGGTTGTTGTGACACGTCTGGCGTGGACAAGCAAATTGTTGCTTGTCTCTGGAATTTTGTCGCGTCATGTCTGGTTAGGACATGGTGATGTTCAAATTTGGTGGAATGAACTTTTTTCTTTTATTCTTTTTTTTTTTTTTTTTTTTTTTTGAAAACAGTTGTGCAGCTTTTATTGTGTAAATTCATTAAAGGGGGAATGAAATGAGAAATCAAATTTGCCTTGATCTTTTGGCATATAAGAAGTCTTTGTACCACTGAAAACATCCATAGCTTAAAACTTCATTATAAAAAAAGCACTTATTTAATCAAGCTCCAAAAATGGCTCGTTTGGATCTGAGGTGCAAGATGACGTCACCTGGGCACAAACATTTCCATAAACACTGCCTCCAGAGCAAGGCATCAATGAATAGTCATCTTCTCACCATAGGCCCCGCCCACTGGCATTCAGTCCCTTAATGTTGAATGCGAGTTTCGCGTTACGTCAAAAGCAAATAGAAATTAAAATCATTGCCACTATCTGGTCTACACTGGAAATAGTATACAGATGTGTGGTAGCTCTCTGACACAGTCCATGCGCTTGAGTCTGTCGTCGATAGGACAAATAAAGTGAAAGAATGTTGGTTTAAACAGCTTGCTCGCATCTTTGTACAGATATCAGAAGGATCCCAGCTTAAGGAACAAGTGGATAGTTTATTTTTAATGGCATTCCGGATCATGTCAGAGGATTGTTCAGACTTTGGAGCATGTTGTTTTGTAAACGAGACACAGCCTCACAAAGATTTCACAAAGAAACATTTGTTGAACGATGAAGCGGTATTAAATCTGACTGCAGCTGCATCATAAACTGTAAGTAAATTATTTCATAATGCTTTGCTTGGAAGTTACCCTTTTTTATCATGTTGTCGAAACACTTACATGCAGTAGCGAGGAGGCGTTGATACTGTTTTCCTTTGTAATAACTTTAACCAATCAGAAGAGTTGCAGATTACTGAGAAGCCTTAAAGGACCTGCCCCTTAAAAACAGGTTGTTTTAGAAGGTCAGAATGACATCAGTTGACATAAAAGATTTATGTTATTATAAATGTCTTAATTTCACTTTTGATCAGTTGTTTTCCTGCAAAATAAGAAATTTCAATTTAAAGGAGAAGTCCACTTCCAGAACAAAGATTCACATGTACATAATGTACTCACCCCCTTGTCATCCAAGATGTTCATGTCTGTCTTTCTTCAGTCATAAAGAAATTATGTTTTTTGAGGAAAACATTTCAGCGTTTTGCTCCATATAATGAACTGATGTGGTGCCCCGATTTTGAACTTCCAAAATGCAGTTTAAATGCGGCTTCAAACGATCCCAAATGCGGTTGTAAACGATCCCATCTGAGAAAGAAGGGTCTTATCTAGCGAAACGATCGGTTATTTTCATAAAAATAATACAATTTATATACTTTTTATATACCTTCTTGTCAAATGCTCGTCTTGTCTTACTCTGCGTGGACTGTTTTTCTCTGGTTCATGGCAGTTAGGGTATGTCGAAAAACTCCCATCTCATCTTCTCCCTCAACTTCAAAATTGCCCTATATTGCTGTTTTACCTTTTTTGTTGAGGGTGTTTGATCTTCTTTGCTTGTTTACTTTGCAAAGACTGGGTCGGTACTTCTGCAGCGATGTAGGATGATTTTGAAATGATTTTTGAAGTTGAGGGAGAAAATACGATCTGAGGTTTTCGACATACCCTAACTGTCTTGAGCCAGAATACACAGAGTTCAAGGAGAGCAAGGCAAGACGAGCGTTTGAGAATAAAAAGTATATAAATTGTATTATTTTTATGAAAATATCTAATCGTTTCGCTAGATAAGCTGGATGGCTGGAATCATTCAAAACCGCATTTAAACCGCATTTAAACTGCATTTTAGAAGTTCAAAATCGGGGCACCATACCAGTCCATTATATGGAGAAAAATGCTGAAATGTTTTCCTCAAAAAACATAATTTCTTTACGACTGAAGAAAGAAAGACATGAACATCTTGCATGACAAGGGAATGAGTACATTTTATGTGAATCTTCGTTTTGGAAGTGGACTTCTTTAAAAAAATCTTCACAAATTCATTAATTTTGAATTTTTTTTTCTTGTAGTCAAGCTTTTGTTGGCCAAGCCTCATGGTCGTTTTTCAAGCTGTGGTTACTCGTGTAGTTAGATGAGACAGGGAAGTCACCCGAGACACTTTGAATAATAAAACTTGTTTATTTATGTCAGAAGGATAGATGGTGATTTTCACAGTAAACAAACCTAAGCCTATGGGACAGTCGTAATCACAAAGTCACAAAACAGTTCACAACCAGCTATTTCTGAGGCGAAGGCCCTGCTGGGTCTTACAATAGGCATGTAGGTGAAAATGAAGAACTTTGCAATTAGGTTCTTTAATCAAAACAGAATACTGGAGCACAGCATGAGTGTTGAGATCAGGCCTCTCTTGAGAGGAAATGTATTCAGTGTTGAGTGCTGAAACAAGATCAGTTTCTGATTGATATAGCTCTATAATGGTACTCTGGTATGAAGCCAGTTCAACCTCTGTTAAACATTCTATCCACTCAACAGTCCATCTGCTCAACTTGAGGTATGCAAAGGACTTAAATCCGTGTCTACTAAATAACATCTGATATGTTGTTATGTGCATGCATATAGATCAATAAAAAGCGAAAGCAAGTATGCAGATATGATTTTGTGGGCATGGATGGTTTTGAACATTGACAGAGCAATGATCTGAAAGTTGTATCAGGCATATAATAACTCAATTAAAACTCAACAGATCATGTTAAACAGCAGACAGGATAAAATAATATGAACCAAAACTATTTTTCATCTTAGGAACCATTTATGTAGAAATCCATGTATTTTCAAATAGATCTATTTGTCTGTGTAATCGTATATATTATCATTCAGAATATGGGGTGAGCTAAATGCCTCCCCGTTCACTTAAGTCATTCTCTCATGCACTGCGGTCAGTTCTTGGCAGTGTGAGTGAATGTGTGTTTGTTCACTTTTACCTTTGGCCTTTACCGAACCTCCTCGCACTTTTAACCTTCATACTCCAACGCTGTCTCTCCCGTGTCATTTCTGCAGGCAGTTCAGCTTGTCCTTGAACTGAGTCAGTATCAAAGCAACCAGCCCCACTGCCACGCCAATAACTGCAACAGCAATGCCAATTATAGTGCCCACAGACTCTTCAATCACACCTGAGCGGGAATTTGAAGACAAAAGGTATAATCTCACTGTCATCTCTCATTGTCTCTCTCAGTTGAATGTAATTGGCTCCCTAAAAATAGTACTTCAGATTTCACGTTATTCAACAATTCCTTTTGCAGTTACCTAGTGCTCAGTTAAATAATCTTTAATAATGGTAATAAATTAATAACACTGTTAGAAGAATCTTTTAGCATGTACATTTGAAGTCAAAGGTTTTCATCTCCCTTTCAGAATCATTAAAAATGTTAAACATTTTACCAAAATAAATGGGATCATACAAAAATGCATGTTTGCATTGTTTATTTAGTACTGACCTGAATAAGATATTTTACATAAAATGTTTACATATAGTCCACAAGAGATACTAATAGCTAAATTTATAAAAATGACTAGATTCAAAAGTTTACATTGATTACCTTTATTCTTAATGGTGTGTTCTTAATAACTGAATGATTCACAGCTGTGTGTTTTTTTGTTTGTTTGTTTAGTAATAGTTGTTCATGAGTCCCATGAGTTCTGAACAGTTAAACTGCATGTTGTTCTTCAGAAAAGTCCTTCAGGTCCCACAAATTATTTGGTTTTCCAGCATTTTTGTGTATGTGAACCCTTTCCAACAATGACTGTATGATTTTGAGATCCATCTTTTCACACTGAGGACAACTGAGGGACTCATATGCAACTATTACAGAAGGTTCAATGCATTAAAGGAGAACTCCAGTTCCAGAACAACAATTTACAAATAATTTACTCCCCCTCCCCCTTGTCATCTAAGATGTTTGTGTCTTTCTTTCTTCAGATGTAAAGAAATTATGTTTTTTGAGGAAAACATTTCAGCATTTTTCTCCATATAATGGACTGATATGGTGCCCCGATTTTGAACTTCCAAAATGCAGTTTAAATGCGGCTTCAAACGATCCCAAATGCAGTTGTAAACAATTCCAGCCGAGAAAGAAGGGTCATATCTAGCTTAATGATTGGTTATTTTAATAAAAATAATACAATTTATATACTTTTTAATGTTAAACGCTCATCTTGTCTCGCTCTTCCTGAACTGTTTTTTTTCCGGTCCATGACAGTTAGGGTATGTCAAAAAACTCCCATCTCATGTTCACCCTCAACTTCAAAATCGTCCTATATCGCTGTTTTAGCTTTTTTATTAAGGATATTTGATCTTCTTTGCATGTTCACTTTGCAAAGACTGTGTCGGAACTTCTGCAGTGATGTAGGATGATTTTGAAATGATTTTTGAAGTTGAGGGAGAAAATACGATTGGAGTTTTTCGACATACTCTAACTGTCTTGAGTCAGAATACACAGAGTTCAGGGAGAGAAAGGGAAGACGAGCGTTTGAGATTAAAAAGTATTTAAATTGTATTTTTTTAATGAAAATAATCGATCGTTTCACTAGATAAGACCCTTCTTCCTCGGCTGGGATCATTTACAACCGCATATGGGATTGTTTGAAGCCACATTTAAACTCCCTTTTGGGGCACCATAGCAGTCCACTATATGGAGCAAAATGCTGAAATGTTTTCCTCAAAAAACACAATTTCTTTACGACTGAAGAAAGAAAGACATGAACATCTTGGATGACAATGGGGGTGAGTACATTATATGTGAATCTTTGTTTTGGAAGTGGACTTCTCCTTTAAGAGCCGGGGGGTGAAAACTTTTTGAATTTGAAGATCAGGGTAAATTTAACTTATTTTGTCTTCTGAGAAACAAGTAGCTATCTTCTGTAGCCTCTGAAAGGCAGTACTAAATGGAAAAAAATATGATATTTAGGCAAGAATTTGTGGGACCTGAAGGATTTTTCTGAAGAACAGCAGGCAGTTTAACTGTTCAGGACAAACAAGGGACTCATGAACAACTATCTCTAAACAAAAAAACACAGCTTTGGATCATTCAGGTAACAGCACAGTATTAAGAATCAAGGGACTGATAACAGATTTGATAAGTTCCCCCTTGTGGTTAATAGGCCATAGACTGATAAAAAGATAAAAAAAAAGGATAAACAATAATATATAAAAAAGTAAATTAAGTATCTAAATATTGTCTTTCACACTAATATCTTGCACCCCTCATCTTTGCTCACCCAGCCCTTTGCGGATGCTGAGTTTGGTCCCGCCTCCCTGAAGAATAGTTGATTCTGTTGATATAAAGGCACAAAAATACAGCCCTCGATCCTCCACCGAAATATTCCTTAGCGTCATGGAGAGATCTCCCTCAGACAGATCACCAGACAAAAACACACGGCCAGCAAACACATCCTCCGCCGTCTCGTTCCCTTGTAGAACATTCTTCCTTCCCTCTGAACTCTGCACATACCACGTCACCTTCTCCACAGCCTGCACTTCATCCGCATAACTCTTTAAAAAACAAGGAAACACCACATCCTCCCCTTCCATGGCTTTGGTCTTTGGAGGCTGTTGTAAATAAGATGCCTCCTGTGGACCGGGAGGATCATCAGCAGGCAAAGCAGGTAAAGTTTCTGCAGTTGACGTGTTGAGGATGGTCATGGGAGTTTGAGTAGGACTGGCGATAATGGTCACATTTATGAGCAGACAAAGAAAAAGAAGCCCACCTGTCAAAAATACAACATTTGAGACCGCAGTGATTATGTGTGAATGCATATGTAAGTGAAGAAGTCATCAATCAGCCATATTGGCGGCACTGAATGTAAACTGGCATTGTTACTAATCGGTCGGACCGGGAAAAACATTTGGAGTACTATAGACTGCCAAAAGTTATAACAAATCAAGGAGAAGAATGCAAAAAACTGTCTGAGGAACAAAAGGCATTTGTGGTTTGCCAAGCTGAACCAGGATTTCCAGGGCAAGAATCTTCATGTTTGTTTCCTATTATTTCCAGTCAGGCAGGTGAAATATTAGGCTAATATCTTAATTAATACTGCTCGTACGTATCTTTACCTTCTATTAACTTTAGTTATAGTTTAGTGTCAAAATATTGCACCCTTTCCTGCTTACTAAGTCCTTCTCTATATGATTTAGCAGCTTCCACATGTTTTTTCCATGGTTTAGACAGCATTAATTAGCAGAACTACGCATTCAGTAGTACATTAACCGTGCAATCCATGCTGTTGTTTACATCAGAGTATCTCCAATATGGCCACGCATCCGGGTAACTGACCAAATCGTGACATAAGTGCAAACCCTCTATATGTATATATTAATGGTCAAAACTCAAAAATAGATTTAGCATGTTTAAAGCAGCAACCAACTTTTTAACCAATCAAGAAAAATGTACACATATACACACTTATGTAGCGACACTGATGCTATAAATACAGTAGCTTACGTAGCAGTGTTATGGTCACACAAAGTCCCTTTACTAAAATTAGAGACTCAAAAGTCGCAAGGATTAAAATATCAGAAGTCCTGCATGGAGCGTGAATCCTCCAACCTTTACTTTATTCAGTCAACGGTAGTCTGGTAGTCAGTTCAGGATTAATCAAGCCTGAATTACCAACAAACAGACTTGACAAGAGTTGTATCGTAACTCAATGAACTCAGAAACGTTAAACTGACTACATTAAAATTAATGCTAAAGCTAATGCAGCAGCAGCTCTTTTTGCCTCAGTATAGTATTACATTTCTCTCATACTTCAAGTCTTCTCATTAATGTCTCAGAAGTTGCTGAGACATTAATTCTGTCTCAGAATTGCTAAGAATATTTAGTGTGAAACAGACAGTAAATGTTGATTTGATGACCAATCAACATGATGATACAGTCTGTTTAATATAAAAGAGTTATGACCATAAACTATTAGGTTACTCCAGGCTGGCAGGAGAGCAAGACATACACATATTTATGCTAGTGTGTGTTTATGAAGGTCTAGCTGCTGAACTGTAATGTTTTATGATTGCTTGAAGAGAGAGGGAGTCTGCTCATATGTTTGTGTTTCCTTGTTAATTTGTAAGGTAAGTTAGTAGAACAGAAAAATGAGAAAGCTAAATGCTAAGAGAAAGATATACTCTTACCTGTGAGGGCAGAGTGGAAAAGGTGACTAAGTAAAGTTTTAGAAGGTAAGAGACTGTGGAAAGCCATTTCTGTCTCAGAGAAGTGTCACACTCTGACACTGAGCTGACAGAGCTACACTTTATCTCCCCCTCCTACATCACACACACACACACTTTAGTCCCTTTTCACCCACACAGTATCACCTTGCCTATCTATCTACACTGTATCTGAACCATCTCTCTGTCTGTGTATATTTATCTTTCTATATTCTGTCATTGTACATAGCTAGCTATTTGACATTAACTGTTACATATTGCCCTCCATTATGTGGCGTAACTAAATCGAGTGGCTTCTGTCAGGGGGTCTTTAGACAATTCTCTAGATTCTGGCTTAAAATGTCCCGCAAGAGCAATGTGAGCCCTCCAGAGTCTACAGAGTGTCTACAGATTCTATTACGGGGAGATCAGGCATGATGACAAATGGATGTGGTCTGTTTTGTTGAGATGCGCAGTAGATGTGGTCATCTAGCCTGAAACTCTACTGCGAAAGTAATGAGGATGAACAGATTACTGAGTAGAATATTTGAAATGGAAGATGGACTAAGCAGCACTAGAAAATAAATAACGAGGTCACCCGTGAGAAAATGTGGAATGTGTTAAGGCAAATGAGAAATGCTCTCTTGAAATCAAGGGTATAACTGATAACTAGTAAAATAAAACTTTGTAATTTGCAAAATGCAATTGAGATGATAGTGGAACTACACCTTAATAAAAATTATGGCTCTATATGCACGTGTAATTGCGTAGTTGGGGTTCTGACTGGGTAGTAGCACCATCCAGCAGTCAGATGTTTCCTAACATTCGTCGTGCATCCCTTATGAAAATTAACCATGGTTTTATTTAGTGAAAGCGTAGTAACCATGTTTTTTTTTGGCATATTGATTACCATTTGTGTAACCACAGTTTTACTACAAATATCTTGGTTAAATTAGTGTGATAAAACCATTGTTAATTTCTTGTTACCATGGTTTAACTGTCCACCTTATTTTTCAATGCGTAAGTAAGCTGTTTTCTGTGAATGGGTGAAACTTCTGGTTCATTAGGGGAGTAACGAGAAGAAAATCGCAAGCAGCAATTACTGGGATTCAAGCGCTTTAAGGCATTTAAGCACATATGAAAAAAGATATTACATATTATTTAGCAAGCCTGTAACCACCTAAATCAATGATTTGAAACGCATTTTTGGCAAATACAGATAATTTTGTAATTTTTAATGTTTATGACTGTTACAGTGCCAGCTGTGGTTCGATCTCCCTAAAACTTTGCATGCTTGTTTAGAATCACCTGTCGTATATGCTCACCAGGTTTCGTGAAGTTTTGAGTTTTCGTTTAGGCTTTATGGGTTTTGGGGCATTTTTGGACAGGTCCCTTTTCTAAACTACCCTGTTATAGCTTCCCAAAGGGTAAATTGTCAACATTTGTTTGATAATTATTGACCTAGAGAGTCCAGAGAATTGCATTGCAGTGTTTTATTTCCAGATTGAGCCAAATACCTAGGACTAGTTCCCAAAAGCAGGTTTTCAAAATTTTCTCCATCATTTAACAAACAGTTTGACTGACGGCAGTGGTTCTAGAGGCAAAGTTGTTCGGATTGAGGAGGTGATATTTATTTTGATATTTAGGTTTATATCACATAATAAAAATATTGTGTGTATGTGTGAAAAACTATGCAAAAGACAATCGTCTACACCCTTGAAAAATGTGATATTGCCCCCCAGTGGCCATTTTCTTTCAAATTTCTCACAGACCTTTAGGGTCATGAGTTAAACAGATTCACAGAGTTTCATCCTCCATTCGATCAACCTGTGTTAAAAACATGTTAAAGTTCATTGGCCTATGGCGGCCATGTTTTTTTGAGATACGCAAATGTCCTCATAGCCACTTGTGGCACTTTGGACCAAGACCTTGTGTACTGATTTTCATGTCGATAGGACAACCGAATGCATAGTTATGTCAATATTTATGTTTTTTCCCTCATATAGCACCACCAAGTGACCAAGCTCTGTGACTTTTTTTCATGTGACCTCAGGTTCAGCTCTTGCATACGCGTTGTGAGTTTGGCGAAGATATCTCATTCTGTTCAAAAGTTATAGCTGTTTTAATAAAAGCAGCCCTGCCCCTTTCTAATGTTTTGGCATCCCTTTGCGATGGAGGGTCGAAAGGTCAACTTTTTAAAATAATTTTTGATATTCACTCTCCAGAGAATCTTCCGATAGGGTGAAAAACCTAGGACTAGTTTGCAAAAGTAGGTTTTTCAAAAAATGCAGGATTTCAAGGATTCCAACTACATAAGACACTTGAGCCTGCAAAGAACTGTTTAGGAGTTATGAGCAATTTTGTCCTTTGTATTGCTGTAGCGCCCCCATCAGGCTAATTAGGGTAAGCCTTGGTGACACTGTGGGCAATGTGAGTACTACCATCCTTCCAAGTCTCTACAATTTACCGTTTGGTCTGCCAGATCAGTTTTACATGGAGATTGCTGATCCTTGGCCATTCTAACAATTACAATAGGGTTTCAGCACTACACGTTTGAACCATAATAACAAAATGCAGTAAACGGTAAAACTGTTTGCACTACAAACCAGTGTGTTCATAATTAAGATAATACATTCAAATGATATGGTAAGACACACCAGTTTGCAATATCAAGCAGCAAAACGACCTGTTTTGTACAGTTAAAAATAGCTGGGAGGGAATGACACTGATTTTTTTTGTTTTTGTTTCATTTGTTTTTTTTTTAAAGTCAAATAGTGTCGAAACAGATGAGTTTTCTGCAGTTCCTTAAAAATTGTCAGGGAGTCGGCAATCTACTGATGAACACATTGATTAATATTTGAATTATCACTCTGTAAGTTATTTAACCATGTATTTCTATGTCTTTGGAAGACTTTTGTCTTTCAAACATATTAAAATGCACAAATTCATAAACTTTTTTGTCATCTGAACCTCTTTCATCTAATATATATACTTGAAGTGCCCATGAGATTTTAAAATAAAGATTTTAATAATTAAGTATCACATTTGCATGTTCATTGGTTCTCTGATGTTGGTTATGGTCACATGACATGCAGGTAAACATATAAAATATTTCATTTTTTTAGTAAGTTTTTTTTATTTTGAAATGATTAAAATGATTTATTTTTTATGGCTTAGTTAATGATTAGCTTTTCATCAAACTCATAAACCCCACGCAGTTCCTTCATAAACACCAGTTTGGGAAACATTGACGCAATATAAAATTTAATGCACTTCATGTTGTTAATAACAACACATTGAATATATTCTTACTCTTTATATTTTTATGTCAATATGGTACAAGATTATTCTATTTAAATCAATGTGATAAATAAATTAGGTCAAAAATAATCCAAAAATAATCTGATTATATCACCTAAAATGTGTAATGTAATAAATTACAAGTAATCGACCTAGCTCTGGTAACAAACTACTTTTTTCTTAGCTAAAGCATTAATATAATAAACCGGTAAAATAAAATGTACTAATTTGCTGAGTAGCTGTGTAAGTACATTTCTCCGTCTCTGGTTTGCTGTCACACACACCCATCATCTCAGTACATCAGCAGGCAATTAAAACAGTCCTTCATATGTATTACTCAAGCTGAATTTTAAGGTATGTTTATTGAGTGCATGTTAAAATGCTCCATAGTGATTTGTGACTGTCTGGCTGTTTGCAAATACATGTCTTTCAAAAAACCTTTTAGGAAGGCCATTATGAATCTGAATGCATATGGCTCATGCTATTTTAATGTGCAGGATATAATTATAAAGACATTTGTTTTACAGTTTATCATTACAAAGGGTCCCATGTCATGCCCTGCTCTTTCTTTCAGTCTGTGCCTCTTTCAAACTATTCAGCTTGCTCCTGATTTTATTACAGAGTGTGTGTAGAGCAAATACAGCAGTCTCTGCAAAAATAGGCAGATGCAATTTGTCTCTCTTGCTCGCTCTGTGAGACATAAAATGCATAACGGTTATGGAGAAACTGAGTTTCCGGATCATTATGTCATCTCTGTCAGACAAAGAAAGACAACAGGCTACACCCATAGATGCATTAGACAGACAGACTGCATTAGACCAAGTGCATTAAGCCTAAAGGTCGGCTGCCGTATGTGAGTGTGTGTGTGAGCGCTAATTATATGCAGGCTTTTAACACACTCCTCCAGTTCATTCCGGTTCACTTTTAGTCCTCACCACAGAGAAGCTCAATACCAACTGCATTACTGTAAGACATTACTGTAAGCGTTGCGCTATCATGACATCGAGCCTAGATAAGACTCCAGCGCCACTGTGCTGCGAGATATTTTTACACACTAATGTTTTGTTAAGTTGATTATGGCCGTCTTTAAAGGGATAGTTCAGCCTAAAATGAACATTCTTTCGTCATTTACTTACACTCACGTTGTTTCAAACCTATACTTTCTCTCTTCTGTGGAACATAGTTTATTGGATAGATAGGGGCCCTTCAAGTCAAAAAGGCAGAGAACCACACAGTGTATGCATGTGGATGCTTTTTATCTTCTTATTTCATTGTATAACCAAACACGGTCTGTGATTAATTGTATTATCAGATGAAATACTCACAAGCACACACAAATGCACACCTGAGGTCCTGCGTACCAACTGGGTGAATGGAGCCCAAATCAGCAGATTATAAAAAAAAACAGTCGAAGGAATAAATTCTTTATATTTTGCTTGTGTAATCTGTTTTTATTTAGCCTCAAACGATGATGTCATAGCAGAAGAACACTTGTTGCATTTTATAGACTGTTTTATCAGCAAACTGTGGATGTTGAAGCCTCTTGCACCTGAGAATGCACTGTTGATGCTTTGTGTGTTACTGTAGGCTAATTGTGACTGGTGTTTATACCATTTTGAAACGCAAATGAACTGAAAGTTATGCACGTGCATTTTATTTATGGAAAAAAATCTTGTACATACTGCCTTTTTGTAAAAGCAAGTTCATATTAAGCCACTGCTTGTTTTTGAAACTGTAGTCCCAGTGTCATTTGCTTTTGACAGGTGCTTAGTGCACTTTGCAGTAGCAAGAACCTGCACTGGTTTTATGAGGGAACATTGTGTCCTCCTGTTGGTTCAGGTCACCACCTACAAGAAACCTGATCTCATAGGGTGTGGTCACATCACATGGATTCACATCTGTCTGAACTATCGCATGAGGATCACATAACATCTCAGCTGTGACCATAGTTTGACCCTGACCTCCATATATGGCTGCTAAAGAACAAGGCGTCAAGTGCTGAGTACACATGCAACCAAGTTTGGAGCGAAGGGTGTTACAAGCACCGTAAGCGATCTGATGACATGTATACAGCGTCAGTCAAGACTTGGCAGTAAACTAGTATTTTGTTCTTGGATGGGACTGGGAAATCCAGGAGGTCCGCTCTTTGCTACCAAATAAACTCCACAAGGGACCACTGGCTCTCCCGTCATGTAGCACCTGCTGACCACCGGAAGCAAACTTTTAATGGCTGACTTGCAAGAATCGTGCTGGATGAGCAGTAGCACACCTGGTCTACGGGCGTTTAGGATTCTGCTTAAGAAAAGCTAAAATGAAATGCCGATGTTTCTAGAAAGTTAGCAGCAGAGACATCACCATTCATATTGCTTGGTTTATGTAAAAATGTATTTTGTTGGGATTTGAACCCTAATAATTTGAAACTATAATGAAACACAATATATATTTATTTAATTTTGTGGTACCGCCGATGTTTGGGTAAGTGCTGTAGTGGTTTTGTTGCCATGTTTTGTGTTGTTGAGAATGACATCCAAGAGGGATTTTTATCCTAGGGGATTTTATCCCCACTGTACCCTATTATAGAGAATGTGTGAAGGCTTAGATATTAGAAATGTTGAATATTATATATATATATATATATATATATATATAATTTTTTTTTTATTTCATTTAATTTTTTTTGTTTTTCATTTATTTAATTGTACAGAGACAACACTTCTTCACAGTTTCAGTCTCTCCCCAAACAAACAAACCCTGAACACTCAGGCAGAAAATGTGCACTTCCATAATGTACCTAAAGTGCTCTATTTTAACAAACTAATTTTGTACTTAAAGGGGTCATGACACTGATTTTTGTTTATTTTTTTTAATGTTCCTTGAGGTTTATTTATAATGTTAATAAAGTTTTTTGCACACACACAAAAAAAAAAAAAAAAAATGCGGAAAAATGATTACTTTCAACCCTCATTCTGAACCTCTCTCAGAGCAATGCTGCTTTAAGGGGCATGTCCTTTAAGACTTCCATCAGCACTGGAAACAGTATCAACTCCCCCTCGCTATTGCATGTTTTGAGTGTTTTGAAAACATAATCAAAATAAAATTTCCATAATTTCCAGACAAAGCATTAAGAAATCATTTACTTACAGTTTGTGATGCAGCTGCAGTCAAATCTAGTTCTACTTTATCTTTCAACAAATGTTCTTTATTTTTCCAACAAAAGGAAGGTAAGGAAATGGAGCACTGATATAAACCAATAAAATTTAGTTTCTCATTATATCTCCTTCTCTCAGGTTTACATAGGTGGTAAAATAATCCTTTGACATGGTTAAAAATAATGATTGTTTCCTGTCGTGATTAAGTTTCCCTCCAGTGGGCGTAGTTCTCAGAGTAATATGACACGTTGCGCTCTACTTTTGTGTCCTTAAACGCTTGTTTTTTGGGTCGACAGCTAATAAAATCGTAGTTCTGGGTTTTTTTTTTAGCTTGTTTACTGTACACCTTGTCACATAGCAGCTTTTAGACATTGTTCTGTTTTTTGTTGTAAGTCAGAAATGACAAAGAGGCAGCTTCCCCCAGTTGGCGTGGTTTTCAGATTATGACATCACATGTCACCGCTTCCGTGTCCAAACACAGATGCCATGAGAAAACAACAAATGGGGTTAATATACACTCACAATTTGATATAATAGTACCAAAAAAATTATAATCCTACCCTTAAATTCCATACGAAATCCTAGACAGCCAGACAATGAAAATATACATATAAATAAGTAAATATAAAAGTTATTTGTGTTTGGGACACTGTGAGCACGGAGACTGTAGTGTACACCGTAAGTCTGAAAACATTTCGCTTAAATGTTTAATATGAATAAACAGTGCTCATAAACAGCCGTTACGATAGAATTCTCAAGTGAAGTAAGTTAAGGCTTGGACCCGGAAACAGCATTCGTTGGACGCATTACGTCATCACTTAACAAGCGAATAGGATCCAAAATGTGCCATTTTCTGAGAGTTATTACATAAATGCTTTTTTATTGATGATGAGGACATCATCAAGTTATGAACTTGCAGGATGTATTAAGCATACAAAGACCTCTTCTGTATGTAAAATGATTCTTTAGTACTTCTTAAGATAATCTTAAGAGCATCTAAGTGTACTCAAATAAGCTAAAATATGCTTTTAGTATACTATCTCTATTAAAAAATGTATTTGTAGTACACTTGAACCCACTAGTGTATGAAAGGATTCAAGTGTACTACAAGAGGTAACTAAATACACTTCTTCTAAGAGTACCTTAGAAGAAATTATAAATGTACAATCATGAAAAATTAATAATAAGTATAAATAAGTATAAATCTAAAAATAAAATAGTAACAATAAAATGTAAAACATTTAAAGTTGCAATGAAAGGTTAAAGGTCATGACTGGTTCAAATTTGACGTGCAGCTCTCAGATGGTAAACTTTTTTTAAATAGTTATTGTCCTTCAACTAAAATTGACATCAATTTTATTTGTTTACATACAAATCCAATTACCTGATAATAACTAAACAGCATTTACAGCGTATTATTTAACAAAGGCGGGTTAAAATTGACGGGAACACATTAGAAGGGTTAAAGTTTGAGGTGACAAGGCGACTGTGACCCGCGTATGGCCCGCCGGTTATGCACGGTATGCGCGCTGCTATCTCTCCGCGTTGCTTCACGTTGTCGCTGTCACGGCAACACCTGCCAGCTTCCTTTTTCAACGCCGCCACCCAGCCCTAATCGGTAACAACGCTTGTAAACAGATCCCTCTCACGCGCCTGCCCTCTCAGAACGCTTGAGAGAGTGGAGCGGGAGCGCGCAGTTATCTATCACTGCCTTCCGGACAGTCCTGAGAATCTTCACGAGCTGCACCTCATAGCCTGATAAACCCTTCAAGGACGTGACTTTCTTTTTACTGGAGGTATTGTAAAGGAGCAAGCGAATGATGTATCCTTTTTGTTAAAAAAATATATATTTTGCTTTCGTTTTTTTTTATCATATAAAACGAAGACGAGTCTGGACTTACATCTGCGTTCTTTTACGGGAAGCATTCAGTTGACAGGAAAAAAAAAATCGGATTAACGGGAAAACTTCAGCTGGATTTCTGTGGATGGCATCTTGCCATCTTAGGCTAAAAAAAAAAAGGTTGGAGAGCTGTTCTTTCAACAAACTACTAAAAGTGCATCACAGAAGATGAGGAACTAATTTAGGCTCACAGCAAATTGATGAACTGAAGAACTTCCTGTGGGATGCACTTCCACCTGTGTTGAGGCTGTTTAACCATAGGTAACGCATTGATGTTAAGGTTTTAACTTAAAATTATTGTTAATATATATTTAAAGTGGTCTTCAGAAATGATAATCATCCTGTGCAGGGTTAATTTTAATCACAGCACACTCAAGGGGAAACCTTTTGTTTACTCCAGGGAACAAATGTAATTTAGAACATGTCAAACACATGCCACTCAATTATTTTCTCTCTCCGACAACTGTGATGGAGAACGGCCTCTCAGGGAAAAGTTTTTCGATGGCCCAATTACGGGATCCACATGAGACGTGAGATGGCCTTAATTCAAGATACAAAGAGCGGATTCGGATATTAATATTTTCTGCATTGATACGCTACATGTAGATTATTTCTAGACAAGTCCTTCTGTTATTGTGTGTCCTCCTGTATATCTGTGCCAGTGTCAGATCCCAAGTGAGAAAGACACGCGTTGGGCCAGATGTCAGTATTGGACCCCTACTATGTGCTGTTCTTCTGTGACCTAAAATGAGTTAGTTAGTTTAGGGCGCGAGCGTGTAAATTGACTATAAAAATGATTAAGCTTTCTTTAATATTTTTGTATCATATTTATTTTATTTCCTTATGTATATTTATGTTTATTACGATGACGAGACACTCTCTAAATAGCTAAATTCATTCAAAATAAAATACCTGAATGTGCATACTTTGTTAGACCAGAATGACCATCTTTCTTCTTAAAATCACAGATTCACTATATTGTATCAGACTTCAGATCAATGCATTTGGTTGTTAAAAAGTAAGGAAGAATTGAGAATCTGGTGTCGTCTAAAATTAAAAGAACCAGAAAGGCTGTGACAAATGAGTTATTGATTTGCACACCATAAATCTGTTAATTTTTGTTTAAAAAATGTATATTGATATTATAAGGGAAGCATGATGATGAAAATAATTATCTCTGATTTTACATTGTTTTTTTCCCCACACAGTGCGCCGCATGATTTTTACATTCGCTTCTGATGTAAAATGTAGCAGATGACCAGTAACGAAACTGAACAAGAAATCTGCAGTCATCTGTTCTGTCAACTATCTGCTAAAACTACCAGCAGCCCTGTTCCAAGTTGAATTAACCCTGTCCACTCAGTTGATTAAATGTGATTTAACCGACTACTGAAGAAAGCTTGATTTCACAGTGGAAGCAGGTTGTCTCTGACATAAAGAGATGAAACGAGAACGTTTTAAGCCCCCCGAACCGGATGACCCTCTGTGCTGCTGTGGAGACATCGACCAGCAAAGAGAGTACTGCTGCTGTGACTGTGAAGAACTTGACGATGCCTGTGAAAGGTCAGAGGTCACCAGTTAAGATCATGGCATGCAGAAGACGTTTGCCATTACATTTGTTCATATAAGTTTTGTAAAGTGTAGAAATTAATTTTGTGCGTTTACTCACCTTCATGTTAATTCAAATACGTTTTCTTAACCCCTTGTGAAAAAGAAGTCTATGTTTGTGTATGTGTATGTGTAAAAGTGTATGTTTAGAAAATTGTACTTGCAGATAATACAATATTAATGAAATATTATTCTGTATTTCCTCTCTATTGTCACCCGTTCTCATTAGGCTACTCAGAGGAGAGCCGGACAAGCCAGACGTCTTCTCTCGTTTCATCTCTCGTATGGCTGATCGTTTGGGTTTGCCATGTTGTGCCATAGGACCCCTTCGACTGGAGCTCTCCGTCTTACCTCCAATGGTATTAATTCCTGGCCTGTTGCGAGTAGCTGCAATTAACTGTTTGTTGGGAGTTGTAGTCCTGACTGCCTTACCAGGACTGGTGCTTTGGTATTACTATGTGACTCACAGAAGGAAAAGACGCACATTGTTTTTCCTTAGCTTGGCACTTTTCTCCCTTGCCTACATGTACTACATTTTCCTTACTGAGATCGTTCCCAGAGGAGATGTAAGTAATCTGCAGGTGGTTACTGCGACGACAGGCATGATGTTGACACTTATCTCCCTTGTGCGCACCAAACAAGGACCGGGCTTTGTCAAATCCCAATCATTAGCTCAGGGAATTAACAGTATCTCTACAACCAATCAGAGCACAAACGTGTCCGGAGATTCCGCCCCCTGCAATGGAATCAGCCAGTCAAACAGGGAAAAGGAAGGAAAGAAGAAGTTATGTCCTGTTTGCCGATTGGTGCGCCCACCGAGGGCAGGGCACTGCAGGATCTGTGGGGCATGTGTCCTTCGAATGGACCACCACTGTGTTTGGTGGGTTTCTCATTCCTTCTTCTTTAATAATGTTGTTGTTGTCACTTTATTCCTAGTGTGAAGTGAATTAAACATTGTTTAAATATTCTCAGAATGACAAAATTATCTGTATCTACACTGCCATTTAAAACCATTGGGTGGGTAAGTTTTTAGAAAAAGTTTCTTATGCTTACCCAGGCTACAATTATTCAGAATTACAGTAAAAACAGAAATATTGTGAGAAATCATTACAATCAATATAACCGTTCTAATATATATTTTAAAATGTATTTTATTCATGTGATAGCAAAACAGAATTTCCAGCTGGCATTATTCCAGTCTTTAGTGTCACATGAGATTTCAGAAATCATTCTAATATGCTGATTTGGTGCCTAAGAAGCATTTATTATTTTTATTAATGTTGGAAACAGTTGCTATGCTTAATATTTTTATGGAAATACATTTCTTGATTGATTGAAAGTTCAAAAGAACAGCATTTATTGTAAATAGAAAATGTTTGTAGTTTGTAGTATTATGAAAGTCCTTACTTGTCACTTGTGATCAATTTAATGTGTCTTTTTTGAAAAAATTAATAATTTCTTTTTTTTTTTTAAATCTTACTGAAGCCAAATTTTTAAACGATAGTGTACATGTGGATAGAACTGCAAATGGGTGGGGCATAAATCTGTTGTGTTTAAAATCTAAATAAAAAGTCCCTTTATGGATGTAACTTTATTACATTTATATGTTTCATATAGCAAATATGCCTTGCATAATTTATAAAAGTAATTATTCTTATATTCTAATGTTTTTAATTATAATTAATATATTTTACAAATAATTGTTTAAAAATATACAATTGTATAAATGATTATAATATTTAATTGTTTATTTTTAATTATAATTAATAATTATTATAATATTCAGTTATTTTCAATAATTATTTTAAAATATAAAATAAATATTAAAAATCTTTCTGATATATGAACAATAAAAGGACGGAGAGTAATGTTGGCAGTGAGAGCAATGTTCATAGACTTACCGCTGCACTGTGATTTTAGATGTTCATTAAAAATATCACTTTACACTTGTGCTTGTTGGATAATCAGTCAAATGAATATTTTTTTGTTCATTTAAAATATTCATTTTAATGTCATTATTAGTGCCCCTTTCCTTATAAGATATTTGGTGTAGAGGATTAGTTCACTTGAAAAAAACAATAAAAATTTCTTGGGAATTTACTCATTTCATCCATGATGTTCATGTCTTTCTTTCTTCAGTTGAAAAGAAATTAAGGTTTTTGAGGACATTACAGGATTTTTCGCCATATATTGGACTTTAATGGGGTCAACAGGTTGAAGGTCGAAATTGCAGTTTTAATGCAGCTTCAAAGGGCTCTACACAATCCCAGTCGAAGAATAAGGGTCTTGTCTAGCAAAACGATCTGTCATTTTCTAAAGAAAATAAAAATGTGTATACTTTTTAAACACAAATGTTCTTCTTGGACTAGCTCAACCTCACGCATTACGTAATCACGTTGGAAAGGTCACACGTGACGTAGGCGGAAATACCGACCCAGTGTTTACAAAGAGAACATACAAAGAAAGTCCTTTACAAAAAAAGGTAAAACAATGATGTTGGATGATTTTGAAGTTGGAGGAGAAAATGTGATGGAGTTTTTCATCCTACCCTACCTTTTTGAACTGGAGTACACAGATGAAGAACAAACCACGTGTGACCTTTCCAACATGATTACTTAACATTTTTTTTCAAAAATGACAGATCGTTTCGCAAGACAAGACCCTTATTCCTCAGATGGGATTGTGTAGAGCCCTTTGAAGCTGCATTGAAACTGCAGTTTGGACCTTCAACCCTTTTGGCTTCCATTGAATTCCACTATATAAAAAAAAGTCCAGGAACGTTTTCCTTAAAATTTCTTTTCAACTATAGAAAGAAAGACGTGAAAATCTTGGATGACCTGGGGGTGAATAAATTATCAGGAAATCTTTATTCTGGAAGTGAACTAATCCTTTAATGCAAATCCCTTCTACAGAAATAGTTTAACAAATCCAAAATGAATTGTTTAACTTAGTGCTCTTGCCAATAACTTGATTCATTTTCTGATCTTTTCACACTTGTATGCATGTGTTCCCAACCCCATCAGACACACACATATGTTCAAGCTGATTCCCAAAAGACGTCACTGGAGCAGGCAGGCTGGTGAGACATGTGCAAAGGCCACAGGAACGCAGCTTTCAGCTCAGTAAAGGGAGCGCTCACCAGGCCAATCTGTCTCCATGCTGCTTCAACACACACACAGGCACAAATAAAAATTTGAACATGCCATGAGCCACATAATTCTCATTAAAGCCACATTAAAAAGAAAGAAAATTGTGTAACAGTTCTTAGTTGTTTGAACAATGTCTCTATGCCTCTATGTGTGTTTGCATGGCTGCTTACTTTTTGTGTCTTTGTATGTATATGACTTTCCATGACAGGATAAACAGCTGTGTAGGTCAAGCCAATCACAGGCAGTTCATTTTGACGCTCCTTCTTTTCCTGGCGACATCGTTCTACGGGATCAGTTTGGTGTTACGGAGTATATGTCCACGACAGAGTCTATTCACAGCCATGTTATACTGCCCTGGAGTCTATAACCAATACAGGTACACCATCTATTACTTTTTATGTGTCTAATGGAAAATATTCATGTATTTTCAGCCTAATGTAACACATTTGTGTGTGTTTGTGTGTGTAGCACAGCGCTGTGCTTTACATGCGTGTGGTACAGCGTTATCATAACAGGCGGTCTGCTCCACCTGTTCATCCTTCAGATCATCAATGTCAGTTACAACGTAACAGAACGTGAAGCTCAGATTGCTTTACGCAGCAAAACTGGCAGACGCCGCTTCTATGGTCTGGTTGTGGAGACGGGTGTCTACTCACGAGGCTTCCTCCAGAACTGGATTCAGTTCCTCACAATGAACACGGATGAGAACGGTTCCCCTTTCACCTTCACAGACATGGTATGAGTCGAGGGACTACAGACATGATCCTGGGTGGTATTTAAACTATAATTATGTGAAATGTTAAACAGATAGATGACCCTGGACCACAAAACCAGTCAAAAGGGTAAATTGCAGGGCCTAAAACTAACTTTTTGCCACACCTGCCAATGGCCAGTGAGATGATAAAATTATTTATTACAGTTATTACAATGATTAAACATATTTACAATGTTTTTAATTTTTCCTGCTTCTGGTGCAATGCATTTTCCCTCAATTTTGCCTTTTAATTATAGCCACTCAACATTACAGTATAACTGAAAGCCATTATTTTAAACATTTAATAGGCTCTGAAATATATAAAAAACTTTCAATTTAAGTGATTTTAAAACAATCTTCACATAAACTATAAACTTTATATGAAGAGTTCAGACGCAAAAACAGCTAAATCCATCTGACGTGTTTCTTTAAGAAATGCATTTTTATCAGGCTCAGATGTATAGGTTTCTGGTCAGGGTATGTGAGTGGGGCGGAGCGGAGTGAGAGCGGAGCGCGGAGTGGAGTGGTGTGATTTTGAATGGAGTGAGGAGCGGATATTTTAAAAGTCAGAGCGTCGTGGCTTTCACTCGCTCCAAGAGCGTTCCAGCATCGCTCCATCACGTGTACAGTTCATGACAATGACCCATAATATAACTGCATATTTAGCAAGAATTCACGTGTTAAACATAGCCTATTTAGCTAGCTTGATAAAGATGTATCACTCACTTCAGTCTCACTTCAGCGAAGACTAGGATGACAGCAATGGACATGAGCAGAAAGTTATAGTTTTCAATCAATTAGTTTGTTCCTTCAAGATACTGAATATTTTCAGGTGAGAGTGTAATTTAAACAAGACTTATTCAAGTGCATTTGCTCTCCCAATAATGCATTCAAACAAATGTAATCTTACTGTACTTCATCTGTATCCGATTTCGAATGAGAAAAAATCTGTAAGAAGTGCAGCGATCTATAGGTAAAATAACTGACGAAACGTACTGCTATTTTCATCACAAACATTTGCACTGCAAAAACCAGCAATTATACGTTTTAATGCTGACAACCATGTTAGCTTGGCATGAGGAAAAAAAGTTTGCACACTAGTATCCCAATAAGCCACTTTAAAACTATCCTGTTGTTTTATTTCTGCTATTTTCTTCTTTTAATATATGTTATGAACAGAACTGTGGTATTTCAAACATACTGAAGCGAAGGCGGAGCGGAGGAGTGGAGCGGGAGCGGGTAGCTGTGAAACCCAGAGTGGAGCTGGAGCGGAGCAGTTATTAAATACTCGGAGTGCGGAGGGGAAATTGTTGACGCTCCACTCCCCTCACATACTCTGGTACTGGTACTTCTGATTGGGCTGAGGCTGGTATTTTAGCAAGTTTGAAGAAAAAAGTATTTGATGGACGTATAATAAGTGTCAAGAGCATTCACTCAGTATCATTATCTCATTTTTGACCGAGATGGCTTTTAGCTGGTTTTGCATCTGAACTCTTCATATGCATAAACTATACAGATCTTTATTCAAGCTACAAAAGTTAATGAGTGACTAGAGCAGTCGAGCGATTTTTCTTTTTCTTTTGTTCTTTAATTTCCATCAATGACAGACTTAAGCAGGTTTCACTATAAAATCAGCACTGTTTCTTTAAAACCTGGTGCACATAACACAGATATGACACATATCCGATTTTCGTCCAACTCTTTACAGTCATTTAAGACTTTATAACTCATTTAAGAATACGTTTAAGAGGTAACTCACCAAAACCGCGCATTATGACAATTGTGTGTTTTCATCCATTGAAGCGCTACTGGTGCACTGTCTGAAGCGGCTCGGCATACGCGCGTGCAGCCGAACACACATTCTCGGGTTATAAAGAATAAAGGAGGGAAAAGTCATCTTCCAAAATGAAGCAGCAATATCTTCTCAAGGACAAGCTGGCCATCAGACTGCTCTGACCTTATCAGCCCGTTTGTGTCCTATTGTTTGATTCGCTTTTGCCGCTTATGACAGAACAGCTAATCATGATGACCTTGTCTTTGGAAAATATTATTTTATTTGCTTATGTCAGAAACAGCGATTCTCTTTTAAATCTCTTTATATTTCGTGAAAGTTTTACCTGCCAACTGGCGACTGACACTGTTACATATACTCACCAACACAGATTTTTACTCACATTTAGCGCTTGCCGAGTGTTAATTTTAGGCCCTGGATGAAAGCTGAATAAATAAGCTTTCCATTGATGTATGGTTTGTTAGGATAGGACAATACTTGGGCGAGATACAAATATTTGCAAATCTGGAATCTGAGGGTGCCAAAAAACAGAAGTTTTTAAAGTTGTCCAAATGAAGCTCTTAGCAATGCATATTACTAATCAAAAATCATGATCATGATCTTTACTTAATATCCTCATGATTTTTGCCATAAAAGAAAAATGTATAATTTTGACCCATATAATGTATTGTTGGCTACTGCTACAAATTTTTGGTTTTGTGGTCCAGGGTCACATGTGGTTAGGCCTAAATAGTTGGTTTGCCCTGCATTCAGGGAGAATGGTTATATTGGTAATTATATAGTCATTTTAAACTGATGAACAAACATACCTATGTTTTTGGTATTTTTTAAGATTTTTATTCCAGTGGGCATCTGTATGGACACGCTGAATTGGGTTCAATGTGCTATATGGCCACAGCTGTTTTCATGAAATATAAGAAAACTCTGCTGCTAAAGACTACAACGTTATAGCATAAATAATCAAACCTTATGAATGAAACATGCTTAAATGATCAGACATAAATGGCCAACTTTGTAATTATAAATCGAGTGTGTATCTGTTTTTAATGACAAGTGTAAGAAACATATAAAGAAAATCTATTTCTTTTTTGGGGGGGGGGAACTATACCTTTAAAAATCTGAAAATATTACTTAAAGGAGTCATGAACTGCCTTTGCTTTTTATTTTGTGCTGTTCTCTGAGGTCCACTTATAATGTTATCAAGATTTTTACTAAAAAACAGAATTTAGAAGTAATTGGCTATTTTCTATCCTGTTTTGACCCCCCTCATCAGAACGCTGTTTGAATAGACGTGGCAGATTGTAGACTTGGAAGTAAATGCCCACTGCTATGATTGGCTTACAATTGTGTATGTTTGACAGCCATCATTCACAATTAGGATAAAAATGCATAAATACTCAGTACATATCAAATGATCTGTACTACCAGATAAAGCAATAGTGACCACGTAATAAAAACAGTTACACACACTTGTGTGTTGCGACATTACTGTCGGATCCAATATAGTCGGCGCAGCATCGCCTTTTAGTTTCAATCTTTCTTAAAGACCTGCATTAAGTTGTGCCTTGTTTGTAAATGAATCCGCGGGAAAACAAAGTGAACAAAGAACCAAGTTCTTACTGAGTGGTCTGGAACTTCAGTAAAAATAAAGTTCATCCAGTCTTTCCTAATGTTGGGATCAGTTTTTCCACAACTTGGCACTGCACAGCATCTTGTCTTCAGAGCCAACTTTATTGTTTGGTTTCTGCATAGACCTGTGTTCACCTCTCGTTATTAGCACTACATGTGTGAATCGGTGGGCGGGGCTAAACAGGCAGTGATCTTCTTCTCCAGAGGCAGTGGTTAGTAACACTATTACATCATAAAGTGTCACATTCCACAACCTGTCGGTTTGGCAGATTGGCTTCAGCATAAGCTGTTTAGACTAACAAGAAAGTTTTGAGTTTTGAAAACTACATGATGTTTTTATAGTACAATGACCTCTTATATGTCAAAAGATCAAGGAAATTTTGATTTCTCAGTTCATGATCCCTTTAAGAAGATTTATCAGCCTGCCAAATGCTAATAAACCAAAAAATAATTTTGCACCAAATGTGTAATCCTTGTAATTGTAAATATGCTACTACCTTTGTAGTGTGCTCTCTCAGGACAAATGATGTTGTACGCTCTCCTGTTATTACAGGTTTCTGTGTTCAGTGCTCTTACATGATTGAGCATCCATCATTTCATATGTGTAAAAATAAATAAAATTAATTCTGTCACGCACAGTAAATAGACTGCCACTAGTTTTAGTAAGAGTCACTGGTTGTGTTGATCACTGTGAAAGGGCCGTGAGTGACCTGCCTACCTCTGCAGCTTAAAAGACAGGAAGTGTTTTTAGAGCAATGGTGGCCCTCTTGCCTCTGTGCAACCACAAGTATATTGAGAACAAAACAGAAAAAACGTTTCCTCCTACATATATGCAAAATAAAGTGAAACTACGACACTAAAATATTTCATTTCATTTTAAAAGATTATAAGCAATGTACAGCTTGGCTTTTCATTTAAACAAATTGCAGAACAAAGAGCTTCAAAGATTTTAAAATTTCTCTGGCTACTTTAAAAACAATGTAGTATTCAATATAAAATAAAAAGTACAATCACACCTGCTGTACTTCACAGATCTTAGGTATGATCATTCTTTACGTTAAGTATTTTTCTTCTTAAGTTTTTTTTTTAATGTTTTTTTTAAAGATGTGATTTACTGAAACCCTGCCCCCACCTTATGTGGTACAGAGCCATCAGGGCTGTCTTTGTGGTTACTGTCTATGCTAAGAAATGTATCAGACGGCATCACACGTCCTGTATAGCACAAGACACCATGAGGATTGGACAAACTAATTCCCTCTTGCCTGAACAGCACTGGAACCGTCTGTTGATATTCTTAATAACCCTCATAACAGGTATGTGTGTGAGAGTGTGTATGTGACTGTGAAACACACACACTGAGAAGGAGAGGATTTGGATGTTTTTTAGTTTTGTATAAGCTACGCTACCATTCAAAATGTTGAGGTCTGTAAGATTTTTTTGTGAGGTGTTTTTGAACGAAGTTTCTTGTGCTCACCAAGGTTGCATTTTTTATCATTAATACAGTAAAAAATACAGTAGTATTATGAAATATTGTTACATTCTTTTTTAGATTTTTTAAAAATGTAATTTATTCCTGTAAAGCTCAATTTTCAACAGTTGTTATTCCAGTCTTCAATGTCACATGATTCTTCAAAAATCATTCTAATATGCTGATTTGCTGCTCAAGAAACATGTATTTATTATTATCAATTGTGAAAACAATTGTGCAGGTGATTAATATGTTTGTGGAAACCACAATGCTTTTTTAAGGATTCTTTGATGCATAGAAAGTTTGATGCATAAAAAAAAAAAACATTCATGAAACTTTACTGTCACTTCTGATCAATTGAATGCATTCTTGTTGAATAAAAGTATTGATTTTATTTTTTTTTTTTAAATGCCCCCAAATGGGCAATTTTAAAATGGTATTGTATTAATCTTGTGTTGTATGTATAAAGAAAATGATTTCAGTTCAACTGAAACTGAGCTAGATACAGGAAGAGAAAGCACATACAAGCAACTAAAAATAAAGAACATTTACATTTACTGCTTCATTAGATGTGCTGTGCTGAAAAAAAAAAGAAAATTATGAAAATTGTTGACTGGGCAATTACATGATTTTTTTATTCGCACTTCTTTCTCTGTTTGTTTTTCACAGGGGCCTTGACAGATGAAGATGTTATTGAAGCTCCCGTGGGTGGGAGTGCGTCTTTCAACTTAAAGGTTAAAAGTAACACGACGGTAACCTTAGCTGTATGGAACAAATGTCCGAATCAGAAGGTTTTTGTGTTCAGCCCCAACCATGGATTTGTTATATCTGACAACAACTATGATGGTCGTCTTTCTGTAAAAAAATCAGACCACATCATTATACTGGATAAATTACAAGAGAGTGACTTTGTGACTTACTGTTATGAACTCTCCACTTTCCCACACGGGAGTCTTCGAGGACAAGTTAAGCTAGTGAAAACGACAGAAAATGGTGAGAATATTTATTTTATAAGACATCTTCCTCAACATAAAACCAGGCATAGTGTCAGTTAGTTAAAAATAAACCCATTTCTGTTATTACAGATGATTTTTTTTTTTATACGGAAATAACCATTTTATGCTATTCACGTTAGTCACACCTGTATCTGACAAATCATCATTTGTGACCTGGACCACAAAAACTCGTAAGGGTCAATTTTTTTTAAATTGAGATTTATACATCATCTGAAACTGAATAAATAAGCTTTCCATTGATGTATGGTTTGTTAGGATTGAATAATATTTGGCCGAGATACAACTATTTGAAAATCGGGAATCTGAGGGTGCAAAATATAAATAATGAGAAAATAGCCTTTAAATTTGTCCAAATTAAGTTCTTATGAATGCATATAACTAATCAAAAATTAAGTTTACAGTAGGAAATTTACAAAATATCTTCATGATACATTATCTTTACTTAATATCCTAATGATTTTTGGCATAAAAGAAAATTTGATAATTTTGACCCGTACAATGTATTTTTGGCCATTGCTACAAATACACCCATGCTACTTAAGTTTGGTTTTGTGGTCCAGGGTCACATTTAAGATTTAGAATTAAGTATGAGGGACACGACACAAAACAGTGTTACAGCACTTTTATATTTACATTTAGCAGACGCTTTTATCCAAAGCGACTTACAAATGAGGACAATGGAAGCAATCAAAACCAACAAAAGAGCAATGATATGTAAGTGCTATGACAAGTTTTAGTTAGCCTAGTACACGCAGTACACATAGCAAGGTTTTTTTTTTTTTTTTAATTATATAATAAATAAAAAGAAAACATAGAACAGAAAAAGAATAGGGCAAGCTAGTGTTAGAGGCGTTTATTTATTTATTTGCTTTTTGGTAATTGTATAATTAATAAAAAGAAAACTGATCAAATACAAAAAGAATAGAGAGCTAGTGTTTTTTTTTTTATAAAAACAAGCAGTAAATAAACAGTGCAAGTCTTTTCTGTTAAGTAGTTAAACACTACTAGAAATCATTGAATAATACTAATACTCAGCAGAAACAAACTTTTTCTTTGTTTTAAAACAAAAACAGTACACATAACATACATCTGAATCAAATGCGTCTTAAAGTTCTGACAAACCTCTACAAAAAAGAGGAGGATGACAGTGAATCTGTGCATTTATGAATTTATGTTTGAATTTTTTCAACTTTGTTGTAACTATCCATCCACCTTCTTTTTCCTGTAAAAGCAGGCGCGGGCATTTGTACATTTTGTCTAATTTCCGGTCTCATCCGCGTCCAGCTATTTTAGCTGTACAAAACAGCTCATTTCGCTGTTTGGTATTGCAAATTGGTGTGTCTTACCATATTATTTTAACATATTATCTTAATTATGAACACACTGGTTTGTAGTGCAAACAGTTTTACCATTTACTGCTCTCGTTATTCGCCTATAGTTGCTAATGAACCAGAAGTCTTGCCCATAGGCTTACTTCCGCGTTGAAGAATGCGGTGTATAATTTGAGTGTACATTTAATGATATTTCTTTATGCATACGTCTGCATTTTTGCAATAATAAGAACCAGAGAAACGTCAAGAAAAATAATGAAACATTGTATTGATCTTCTCGCAGGAAGATCTTCTGACATGCCCATCACGATATTCTCCGTGGGTTGCGGCATAGCTTTAATAGTATTATGTGGAATCATCGCTGGAGTGGTTTGTTATAAGGTAATAATTCCAAACTCATCCACATTCTAAAGAACAAAATAGAATCCATTGAATTTAACTGAACAACATAACCGAGGGATTTAGTGAATTCATTCTGCTCGTGTTTCATAATTAAGGACTGATGTGTGTGCCACACTTCTTAAAAATAAGGCTTGGTATGTCTTCTGTAAATGTGTTTTAGTAACATAAGGTTTGATGTTTCATTTGATGTTTAGAAGAGGAACAGTAACTCTGCGTTGCAGCCCGGAGGACTTCCTGGCGGTCAGCCCTCTGTGCGGCTGAAAAATCAGAAGCGGCCCAAGAGCAAACGCTCACAGAGTGAAGAAGAGGTGGAGAATGAAGACTGCAATTACCTGAGTGTTACTTAACCTAACACAGTATGTCTATAATGGATATAACTGATGCAGTAATTTTTATAATTGACTGCTTTTAATAACAAAAATGTAGTCAGAAAAATCCCATGGGGAAAATAATCCCATGTGGACATGTTTATGCACTCTCTTTCTAGTGAATTTATGAACTTTCTTTCTAGTTTTTTAAATAAGCTTTAGTTCATTCTTATTTTTATATTCATTTTTATTGTGTAATGTACTACTTTTTTGTCTGTGGCAGTAAATGTCACCTTCTTTTGTTGTCGTTTATGTTGTTCTTTTTTCATCATGATAAATTGAGAAAATATAAGAAATAAAATGCAAATACAATGATCAGAAGATGTTTATTGGCAGTTGTGCTTTAGTCATTGATCTGATCAGTCAGATCAAAAACAAGTCATTGTTAACATCATTATACTCTAGCTGAGTTGCGATTATTATTAAAGTCTGCTTTGTTGCTTGAAGTGTTTCAAGTAATAATCACTGCAGAAGTCACAAGTGCAAAAAAAAAAAAAAAAAAAGAAATCAGCTTAATTCATCATATCTAGTTGCATTATCCTTGTTGTTCAGACGGTGGCAGTGTGTAAATGATTCTATGCAAGGCTGTGGTGCATGTGGATTTCTGTGAAATATTACAACTCTTAGAAGTATTGTTAACAGTTATATCATTAGTAACTGCAGAAGTTTTAACTTTTGTGACCAGAAATGCTTTTAGTTGCATGTGGGACTTTTTCATTCAGTTTTTTCAGTTAATCAGTTAACCACAAGAAAAGACACTTCCTGACTTCTGAGTGATCTTTTTAGATTAAACAGCTCATCAGTAGGAGCAGTAGAATGGTCGTTTTTTGTTTGTGCATTGTTTGAAGTCTGATTTCCACTCTGTTTGATCATTTGTTTTGACTTTTTTTAAGTTCTGATGACATCATTTGCTGATTACCTGAATTATGGCACACAGTGTAGTCATTAACACCTACTACAGATGAACGTTACACCCCACTGCTTTCTCTTCAGAAATGCAAACATACAAATAAAGAGGTCTTGCACAAAGCCACAGAATAAACTGTATGGCATGTTATTCAAAGTGAAACAGGTAACATCCTACTGTGTCTTTTAGGGTCTAACCATTGTTAAGTTGCAGTGGTTACATGTAAATTTACAGTCTCGCTCCATCAAACATCAGATCACAGTCATAGTTTTCTGTTTCCTTTTTCCCTGCTTATGTTGTATGCAAGAAAAATCAGTGGGTTTTGGTAACCGTTAAAGGTTTGTGTTAAATAAGTGATTTTCATTATAAACAAAATCCTTTATGACACTATTCTAATCATGAATTAAGCTATCATCCCTAGAGGCTAGCACTTGTATAACACTGTATAACAGTAATTATATATTTACCAAATAAGGTTGAGGTCAAAACTTTACATACACTCTGCAGAATCTGCAAAATGTTAATTATTTTACCAAAATAAGAGGGATTGTGTAAAATGCATGTTATTTTTTATTTAGTACTGACCTGAATAAGATATTTCACATAAAAGACTTTTACATATAGTCCACAAGGGAAAATAATTGCTGAATGTTTAAAAATGACCCTGTTCAAAAGTTTACATATACTTGATTCTTAACACTGTGAACTTACGTGAATGATCCACAGCTGTGTGTTTTTTTTTTTTTGTTTTTTTTTTTTGAATCTCTTGTTTGTCCTGAACAGTTATATGCAGCATATGAGTCCCTCAATTGTCCTCAGTGTAAAAAAAGATGGATCTCAAAATTATACAGTCATTGTTGGAAAGGGTTTAAATACACAAAAATGCTGAAAAACAAAGAATTTGTAGGACCTGAAGGATTTTTCTGAAGAACAGCAGGCAGTTTAACTGTTCAGGACAAGCAAGGGACTCATGAACAACTATCACTAAACAAAAAACAAACAAACAACAAAATAATAATATAAAAACAGCTGTGGATCATTCAGGTAACAACACAGTATTAAGAATCAAGTGTATGTAAACATTTAAACAGGGTCATTTTTATAAATTCAACTATTATTTTTTTTCTTGTGGACTATATGTAAATGTCTTTTATGTGAAATACCTTATTCAGGTCAGTACTAGACAAAAAAATAAAAATAACATGCATTTTGTATGATCTCTCTTATTTTGGTAAAATAATTAACATGTTTGCAGATTCTGAAAGATGTATGTAAATGTTTGACCTCAACTGTATATTTATATATAAAATATATCTGTATTTGTAACAGGAGAAGACAGAAAGAGTATCTGATTATTGGCATGAGTTTGAGAAGAACCACTGCATTAACATTATTTCTGAATTAATCAACTAATTTTTATTGTATTAAATGCCACTTTTAAATTCAAGAGTTTGTGCTGCATGGAGATGTGTATATGTATTTTATATAATATTCATTATGTTGTTATACATATTAAGAAAAAAAAACGTTTAAAATTTAAAAGTTGAGTGCAAATTGTCATGTGTTTTCTGCAGCTGAAAAACCAAGCTTAACAAATTCTAAGAAGTACTATATTTAGTAGGCTATATTAAGAGCCATATAAAACACAAGACGCTGATTGTGCTTCAAAACGCTTAGTTATAGAATTTTCTCAGTGGCCTAAGTGATTTTCACTTTGATTATTGTCTGTCTGAGCATGTTACATTTGTCAGGCACACCACGCTTCTCATGACAAGCAGAAATCAACATGAAAATTAACACAGAAAAACAGAAAAGCACCGAACAAACTATGAGATTCTCATAAACACAATAAATAATTTGCAATAACCAGCAATTAAAACATTTATTTTAACTAACTGATTAGAATTCTCATTCAGTCTCATCTTTATTTTCACGCCTCCCTATCAAATGTATATTTTTTAAATTAAGCTAAGTGTCCCACGTATGTTATATTATTAAAAAAAAAGAATTAATAAGAATACAGGCAAAGTGTTTCCGAATGTAACTTTCAATCTTGTTACAATATATGCAAGTATCACCGTATTGCAGTGATGAGTTCTCGATCTTGTGATGTTGGATCACATGAGTAGGTAAGATTTTTGCTTGACTTGATTGGCTGTGAACACTTTGCTCATCATCTCCCTCAGCCAATGAGAGGCCGCCTCTGTGTTCACGCACGCTTTAAAACCCGCTCAATTGTAAACAATGACAGTCAATCATTTCGCTCGCTTCTTAAAGGTAAGTTTATTCCTCTAATTTCAGTTTTTTTTTTTTTGCGTGCTAGAGTGAATGGTGCTCTACTTATATTTACGTGAGTTTCAGCTGTTTGTAGTGGATAAATGGGCTTTGCACAATTGCTTGTTTAAACTTAAAGCAGCTGCCTAGATATTGTATTACTTGCAAATGTTGAATATTTTATTATACGCTGTAATGTGGCTCTGTACATCTTCAGGTTCTTTTTTTAACAACTTGCACACTGGGTTTATTCTCTTTTGAAATTGTTTAAAACGTTTTCTGCTGTAGTCTGTGTAATTTCTGTTACATTCCTTCAAATTATATCTCGTTTTCCACTTTCAGTCTTCCAGGCAGGATGATGTTGTTTGCTTCGCTCCTCACGCTATGCTTGAGTGCAGTGTTTGCTGCTCCAAGCTTCAACCAGCAGTTAGACGATCACTGGCACCTCTGGAAGAGCTGGCACGGAAAAAACTATAATGAGGTCGGTAGTGCTTGAGTCTATAGCCAAACATAAGTTTCAACACATTTGAAAAGTAACAGTCTTCAGAGAACCCTTTTTTTTTTTTTTTTTTTTTTTTTTTAAAATGGTGCAATGTCTGCTTTCTTCAGAAAGAAGAGGGCTGGAGGAGAATGGTGTGGGAGAAGAACCTGAGGAAAATTGAGCTGCACAACCTTGAGCACTCTGTTGGCAAACACACGTTCCGACTGGGCATGAACCAATTTGGTGACATGGTGAGCAGTTTGATACGAGTTCCATGATCTTTTTCCTGCAACATTTAAATTCCAACACTGGAATAATATTACCTTTTTTATAGGACTGGTTTATTAAAATCTTTTGTTCTTGTTTTCCCTTTTAGACAAATGAGGAGTTCAGACAGGCGATGAATGGTTACAATCTTGACCCCAGCCGGAAATCAAAAGGCTCATTGTTCATGGAGCCCAGCTTTTTTGAAGCCCCCGACCAGGTTGATTGGCGAGAGAAGGGCTACGTTACTCCTATCAAAGACCAAGTAAACGGATTATCAAAATAGTTCCTGGAGCTTCTGTTTATACTGTGTCTGGTTGTGTTTTAAAATCTGCATGTTTGGTAACAAAGTCCTGTTTTGTGATCCTAGAAACGTTGTGGATCTTGCTGGGCTTTTAGCTCAACAGGTGCATTGGAAGGGCAGCTGTTCCGCAAAACTGGAAAGCTGGTTTCTCTGAGTGAGCAAAACTTGATCGACTGTTCCAGGCCAGAGGGGAATCAAGGCTGTGATGGTGGCCTCATGGACCAGGCTTTCCAGTATGTTCAGGACAATAATGGGCTGGATACAGAGGAGTCGTATCCCTACCTTGGAACGGTAAGAATAGTTTGTGCGCTTTCTAACTTGCAGAAGCTAATGAATCTATTATGGGTGCCAAACTTAAGGTTTTTGCTCTCATTTCAACCCCATATCATTTCATCTTAAGTAACCTCACTTTGTTTGTTTTATTCATTTTATTTATTTTAACATTTTTTTTTTTTTTTTTTTTTTTTTTTTTTTTTTTTTTTTAAAATGCAGGATGATCAGCCATGCCGCTATGACCCACGTTACAGTGCTGGAAATGACACTGGCTTTGTGGACATTCCCAGTGGTAAAGAACATGCTTTAATGAAGGCTGTTGCTGCTGTGGGTCCTGTAGCTGTTGCTATTGATGCTGCACATGAATCCTTCCAGTTCTATCAATCTGGTGAGGTGACATTTTTATTTTATTTATCCCTGAACTGTGTAAGTGGTTTAATTCTGTATGCAGTATTACAAAACTACATGGCTTGCCTTTAAACCTGAATCAGACTGGAAGTCTCTAACTCGCTTCTAATTTTTCTACTGTAGGCATCTATTATGAGAAGGAGTGCAGCAGTGAAGAACTTGATCATGGAGTCGTTGTGGTTGGTTATGGCTATGAGGGTGCTGATGTTGCTGGGAGGAAGTACTGGATTGTGAAGAACAGGTATGACTTGCCTCTGGTGTCCTTTTAATGATTCATTTAAGTGTTTGTGTGTTTAAACTGGAGTTTTTAAACCTGTTCTGTATCTCTAGCTGGACCGAGAAATGGGGTGACAAAGGCTACATCTACATGGCTAGAGACCGACAGAATCACTGTGGCATTGCGACAGCTGGCTGCTATCCCCTAGTGTAAGGCCACTGGACTGTTCTCTGCATTCTGGAAATGCCAGTAGTTGGCCTACTTTCTTTTAAATGCTGTTTTTAATCCTACTGTTTTGGTTTTTATTAAATATTGTAATGCATTTAGGACTTTAATATGTGCCTTTCTTTATGAACACTTGCTCCGTTTTAATTGTTTTAAAGTCACTTTAGTCTGGAACACTGTCAGTACATTTTGTAGCAAGTTTCTTCTGTCACAGTTAAGCTATTTTTGGAATGCACTAATCTGTCAGAAGTTTACACTTTTGATTCTTTTGATCTAATGAAGCATTTTCTTTTGTGATGCAAGTCGCTTCACTGTATTTGAAGCTTACTCTTGTGAACATGGCTCATGTCGAGTGTTACAAGTATGTGTACAAATTGTGCTACTTGAACTGTAAATGGATAAATATTAAATCTACTGGTAGAGAAAGTTATGAGTCTGTATGTTTGTGCACAAGGGATCTCATGCAAGCATGGTCTGCAAGAAGAACAAAATTTGGTTTAACCAAAGGCCTAAGAAATGTTTTGTTCTGAGTACTATTAGAAAATGGTGCTTTTATGGCGCATCGTCAATTGGCCATATTGGTGGCACGGAATGTAGACTGTTCCACTCAACTGAATGAAACTTGCATATTTTTCTGACTATTGCTGCTGAAAATGGCAAAATGTTGTCATGTTTTGGGCTGTACTAATCAATCAGACTTGGGGGGAAAAACATTTGGAGTACAATAGACTGCCAAAAGTTGTAACAAATTAAGGAGAAAAGTGTGGAAAAACTGAGAAACAAAAGCTGTTTGTGGTTGGCCAAACTGAGCCAAGATTTCCAGGGCAAGAATCTTGACAACATTCATGTTTGTTCTAATTTCCAGTTGGGTAGGTGAAATATTAGGATAATATGTTAATACTGCTTGTATGAATATTTACTGCCTATTAACTTTAGTTTGTCAAAATACTGTGCCCTTTCCTGCTTACTAAGTCCTTCATGATTTAGCAGCTTCCACTGTTTTGTGTGTGTGTGGGTTTTTGTTTCATCGCAACACTACCAAACCTTATTCTAAACTGCTGAATATTGTAGCACATATTAAAACTAAATTGTAATCAATGGACCTACAACCTAAATATTTTTTTGGTGCAAATCATTATAATTGGTTTGCTGCTCTTGTAGATTAAACCATACTTGCCATGCAAAGACATGCTTTAATTGTTCTGAACTAAAGTAAAAAGTTAAATACTAGGCGGTGTCTACTACTTTTCTTAAACTAGGGCTTTCATTAACATCTTAAAATGGTTCAAAAAAGAATTTCACAAGGACGTCAATGGCCCCATGAAAATCACTGCTGGGCTTTGGGCAATACATCTAACTTATTTACTTTTATTTTACTCTTATGAATCAATACCTGTGAAATTGTCAAGGCTCGATATAGGTCAGCACTGATTTTTTTTTCTCCCTCAAATTACCAATGCCATATGGAACTGTCTTTTCAAAATTGAGAAAATGGGGAAATATTTGTGTACTCATAGCTATTATTTTACCTTTTTATTTGACAAAATCAAAAGCGTACGACGCCATTAAAAAAAAAATGCCCAGACTCTCATTACCATATCTTGATGTTTTACCATTGAATTATTGTCATTGCTGATTCTCGTTACTGTAATACAATGATTTTATTTTTTAATTTAAAAAATACAATAAAACTATGAACTAAATATTTTATTTAAATAATAGGCCTAAATCTTGTGCGCGAGCAAGTTCAGGTGATCATTACACGACTGTTTGGCGCTAGTGGCGGGAGCTAGAGACGGTAAACAACGCTAATAGACCTGAAAAGTCTGTCAAGAGCGTAGTTATTGAAGCTTATTTGTCAACTTCGATTTGATGCTTTAAAAGTAACTGTAGTTGTCAAAGACACAATATATTACTGTGGCATTAAACAAAAATGACAGCGTCTTCGCCAGAAAGTACTGAGACCAGGTTAGTAATTTGCTGTTAGTGAAGTAGCACAAACCGGTTGGCCACATTTTCTAATTCTGTTTAGGATTACCCACCTTATTTTTGTCGTAAGAGTGGGAGTGGCCGTTTGTAAATTGAATGTGTCTGGCTTCCGGTCTCATCCGCGTCCAGCTATGTTTATCTGTACAAAACAGCTCGTTTTGCTGCTTGATATTACAAATTGGTGTGTCTTACCATGTTATTTTAATGTATTATCTTAATTATGAACACAATAGATGGTAATGCAAACTGTTTTACTGTTTACAGCACCTCAGTATTCTTCTCGTTATTTCTCTATGGCAGATTATGAAGAGGAAGTCTAACACATTACCAGAAAACAGCTTACTTCCGCATTGAAAAATAAGGTGGATAAAACAAATATATTAATTTTTTAATCCATGTGTATAAACAATTGAAGCACCATAATAAAATATAAAATGCATTAAGGTGCTGAGGTTAGCATTTGTATGTGAGAAATATTTATTTGTATTTTTTTTTTTTTCCTTTTCAGACGCTCATGATATACAGGACCAAGCTGTGTTTCAAAATGGGATAAACGTTTACATCAAGATCAGATGAAACAAGTAAAGCAAGGTACATTTTAAATTCTGTTTACACCTGTATATAATGTCATTCACTTGTGATCAACAGAAATCCTAATTCCAGGTGTAAACAGCACGGTTCTAGTGAAAAATACATTAGTTGTATAAATTCTGTTATATGTGTCTGAACATCATGCTGAGTAGTCTTTTTTTTTTTTTTTTTTTCAAAATCCACTAGTGTGTGGTAATGCGCCTAGACATTGACACAGCGCTACTTAGCTTGGCTTTGAAGTTTGAGCTGTAAATATGAGAGGTCAGTACATGCTGTGTGTGCTTGTTAGAGAGTCATTCTGAGTCATGTGCTTGGCTTTGCCATTCCACTGCTGTTGTAAGCAGCTTCTGGTTATAATATCAGCCAGCTTCATGGTTATCAAATGTTATTCACACAAGTCATTTCTTACAGCATTTGCTTTGATTTTATGTCTCGAACATAATTTGATCAAGCAACGAGTTAAAGAATGATACAGAGTTACATTGTTTATTGTAGCTTATTAAAAAGTGCAGCTGATGCATTTCAAGTGGGAGTTAAAGTGAGAGTGTTAAACTGGCTGTGATCACTATTTACAGAATTAGAAGGCATTGCATGTAGCGTTGAATGCTGTACAGTGATTTTCCCCCCTTTTAATAGTTTCTCTTATCTCAAGATTTAAAAAGTCATTCCTGTTAACTAGCTTGGAACACACTTCTTATCCATGTTTTTTTTTTTTTTTTTTAAATAATGCTTTATTAAATAATATTATTTAATAATAATAATTACAAATGTGGCAAAAGAGAATAAATTCATATAATAAACATTTATGTTGCAATAGCGCCTTCTGCTGGTAGAGACTTTCCTCAACGTTCAAGAATATGTTGTAAATGGCAGCACAGTGAACAATTGTTTGTTAGTTTCTTGTTTTACGCTGGTTAATATCAGTCTATTCGAAAGTTCACCATTTCTAAAACAAAGGGGCTTTGTATAGTATCTCTGTGACATGCTTATAGTTCAAACAAAGGTGGTTAGTTGATTTTTTTTTTTTTTTTTTTTGTGTGATATAGCGATGTGTGAAAACAAGATCACTGGTAAACTGTGAATCTTGTAACATTGTTTGTATTGTTATATTAAGTCTTCTCACAAATAGATTCTAGATGAAAATAGATACAGATTGTGTTTGTGGACCCGGGCAGTAGAACGCTTACCTGGTCGATGCCGTTACCTATTTCTTAATTAATTAATATGGGGTGTGGTTAAATAAATATAAATTTTAACTTATAAATTAAAATAGTGACGATACTTTAAGTGTTAACTGTGATATTTTGTTCTCACAAAAAAAAAAAAAAAAAAAAATCATTATTGATTTAGACATTTGAATGTGTCCCAGTAACCACAGCATTTTTGTGGCAGTGACCACAACGTGTTATGAACATTGTGTATTCAAGCTCACAATTACTTATGTATCTTACGGTTGAGACTTTCTCTTATTTGCTATGTATCTCATAACTGCAATAAAGGGGTCTCCAAAAAGTATGGATACTGCGAACTGTAGTCCAAACTACTGTACACTGCATTAATGAAAACCAAATGTGTATGTTTGTTAGCTTTGAGTATAATGCATTTTAAAAAGGCTGGTGGTTTGTCTTCTGCACAGAGTTAGGGTTAGATAGATAGGTTAGATGTGTTCACCATGTAATGAGTTTCTTAGTAAATCAAGTGAAGACTCATTGATTTATTTGATTTGACATGTCATAATTCAATTATAGCTTACTAGGATGGAGGGACCCCTCTTGCATGACAATGAACTCTCAGCATTTTGTACTAAACAAGTTGTAAAGGATACTCCTGCTCACCAGATTAGCTATGACTTCCATTCTAGCTCAACTATGACTCAAGGTGTTTTGCAGGATGGTTGAAACTACATGAAAATGCTGCAGCGCTTTTTAGCATTTCTGTAGGAATTTGGATATTGGCTTGTGTATTGACTTACTTTGTTTTTAAATTGCAACAACAGAGCCCCCTGCTGGTACAAGGTGCAGTCTTCACTGCAGAGCCAGAGTGCATTAGAGAGAAGGCAACAAAACAACACACAGGCATCATAAGCTGTTTATCTCTTTTTCTTTTAAATATCATTGATGCTATTGTAGCAGATCTGTAGTGTTGTGAGAAATGTACGTTTTGTATCATATCACATCTCTGTTCTCCCAAATGTACTTTCTCTCCTATTTACACTGATCTTTTTTTATGAACTCTAACCATTAACAACATGGTTTGCATTTCCTTTCCATAGTAATTATGTTAATCATGTTGTTTAGATTGCCTTTGAATTGATTTGCATTTCAAATCATTGTGTAATCTACAATGCATTAGGATAAAGGCAAGTCAGATATGGATATGTAAGCTGCCTTTTTGCTGTTCATTTTGATTTTCAGCTTTAAAATGTAATGGTGAATGTAAATTCATGCTCCATTTGTTTCTGAGATTAAGACAGATTAGTGTAACTCAGTATATATACACCACCAGTCAAAAGGTTTTTGCTCACAAAGCCTGCATTTATTTGATCCAAAATACAGCAAACGCAGTAATATTGTGACATATTTTTACTATTTAAAATACCAGCTTTTTATTTAAATATATTTTAAAATGTAATTTATTCCTGTGATCACAGCTAAATTTTCAGCATCATTACTCCAATCTTTAGTGTCACATGATCCTTCAGAAATCATTCCAATATGCTGATCTGCTGTTTAAGAACCATTATTATTATTATTATTATTATTATTATTATTATTATTATTATTATTATCAATATTTAAAACAGTTGAGTACATTTGTTTTAGTATTCTTTAACGAATAGAAAGATCCAAAGATCAGCATTTATCTGAAATAAGACGTTTTTGTAACATTATACACTATACCTTTCAAAAGCTTGGAGTCAGTATAATTTTTTATTTATTTTTTTTTTTTGGAAAGAAATTCTAGAAATTAATACTTTTATTTAGCAAGGCTGCTTTAAATTGATCAAAAGTGATGCTAAAGACATTTATAATGTTACAAAAGATTTATTTTTTGGATAAATGCTGTTCTTTGAAATTACAGGAATAAATTACATTTTAAAATATATTCAGTTAGAAAACAGTTATTTTAAATAGAAAATGTTTCAAAAATGTACTGTTTCTGCTGTACTTTGGATCAAATAAATAAAGCCTTGGTGAGCAGAAGAGTCTTCTTTAAATAACATCAAAAATCTTTTGACTGGTAGTGTATTTTACACTGTCAATTCTATGTACTCTAATAATTTTATATTTTTTTGTTTATAATAATGTATCTTTTCTTAATTATACATATATATATATATATATGTATATATAATATAATTTTTTTTTTTTTGTAAGTCACATCAAAATTACTACTAACTGCTATTCAGCACATATTATTACATTCATCTTACATTTAAAGAAAGTTGTGTACTTGCTAAAAACAGCTCGCTCACAGTTCACTATTTAAGTAGTTTAGATTTGTACATGACTGAAAGTGGTGATGTCTGAGTGTACAACTTGTTTTCTTTGTAATTTGTCCATCCATTACCCCCAATTTTACCAGTTCAGGCTGATTTGTAGACCTGTTGACCTGATAGTCATCATTGCATTGACGGGCCAATCAGCAAAATCAGAATTTCTTTTTCTCCTGTTGTTGCTATTGGACTGCATTACTTTAGGAAAAATTAGTGCTCTACGCATAATTTAATCTTTTATTTTGTAATATTCCTAAATAAAAATGGCACTGATGATTGCACAGTAACAAAAAAGATTCTATATTAGATCTTCCACTGGAGGGCAGTAAGTAAAATCAGCGCATGTGTTTGAGACACTGCAGACCTTGTCCTGTAAGGCCACTGCGACCTTTAGTTCTTGGCACTGAAGTTGTGGAACGTCTAATGACTGCAATCAAAACTACTCAAATCTGAAGTATGAACAACAACACGAGCTGCCTGAGAAACAGCCGACGTTGCCAGCGGTGTTATAGGCTGCGCTCCTCGACTGCGCAATAAATATGAAAACTCTGACCTGTGCTTTTGTGCGGCGGTGGCAAATTTAGCTACATTGGGCTTCTCTTAAATGGAGCGGGGAAAAATAACTGGAACACAATGAGGGAAAAGAAGTTTGTCAGACTTCATTAAGTATCAAGGGAACATCGCTGGAACTGGCAACGCAAAGCGCACCGGGCCCGTGTGCCATTAATCACGTCTGACAAGGAACCGGAGCAGGGGGCGTAGGGAGGGAGCGCAGTACGCGGGTGCCGCTGCCAGCGGCTCTGTTTATGATTACTGCGAGGGGTCCTGACTAAGCTAGCAGCCCGAAGAGGAGCGGAGCAGAAACCCAAGATCAGGAAAAAGTCAAAGCCAAGGAGCTCTCATCCAGCATTACTCCTCCTCCCTTTCAAAATGACACAGCCACCAATATGATTAGACCAGAGCGCCGACTATCCTCCAAACAATTACTAAGCATCGGAGCGGAGTCGAAAAATTGAATGGCGTAGAAAAACGGTGAGATATTGCCTTTCAAAGCAAAGTCATCAGTATATAAAGGTTCACTCTACTTTAATTTGCCATTGTGCAGCCTTGTATAAGGGGGAGGGGGAGAGACACGGAGGGAAAAAAAAAAAAAAAGCCTGCTGACTGCAGCTTCATCTGTGTTCTCCGTTTTGTAAGCTCTCGCAGCAAGACCGTGTCTTTCCTCCTTTCCTTGGTCTGCCACCCCAGATGCAGAAAATAAATGGGAGTGAGAGAGGAGGAGAAAAGAGGGCCTGTGACTGGTGGAGATGGAGGCCTGTGTTAAGTGCTGTGCTTGAAAGCACGTCTGGCCTCATTAGATGTCAGTTGTAACAATACTGAACTGGCAGCAAGGACTGCTGTGAGTCTCACAACCATAAATCACACTCTGACAGCTCACTGACAGGGCTGGGAACCGGCACACATGCAAACACTGACTTCTCTCTCTCTCTCTCAGCCGCACATTCTCCTTTTTCTCTGACGCACAACATCTTTCTCTCCTGTTCTTTTCTTTCCTGCTCTCTCGCACATAATCGCCGCACAAAACGAACACTGCGGGCTCTCTCGCGGTGAAATTTTGTGCTCTTTTTGTTTTGTTTCGTTTTCAATAAAAACATGGGATTTTTGACACGCATACATGTTCTTAATGTGCGTGTGAGTCTGGAGCAACGGGCAGCTCCGGCCACTGTCTGCCCGTGTCCATTAGGCTGACATGTGACGGTGTGTGTGTGACATCGCTGCTGAGGAAGGAAGCAAGAGAAACAAGGCCTGTGGGTCATTAATCACTACTCCCTCTGACACACACAAACAGAGCTTGCTTCTAGGGCCTCCTAACACACACACACACACACAGCTGTCCTACTCTCAGCTCTTCAGGAACGTTGCCTTCCTTCCCACTCGTGCCCTCCATTAACTCCCTTTTGCCTGTCTGTTTTCTCTCTGAGCTGCTTCATTCTTGTCTTCATTCTCTCTTTCTCTGACATGTTTTATCTTCTCATGAACATACTGAGGGATATGTTCGGCTAGATATCGGTTGGAGAGTCTGGAATTGCCGGTTAACTCTCCCTTTCCTTTTCTAATTTTTCATGTCGTCATTTATACTGATAGCTGGTAATTTAGCATGCTTAGGTTCTTCTTGCTATCATCTGCTTATACTTCTGACTAATAGAAGCTGTTTAGTCTGAGTATTACAAGCCAGATTAATGAATGTTGTCTAGTATGTGTGCGTGCGTGAGCGAGTGTGTTGCAGAGGCCTATACTTTTTTTTTTTTTTTTTCTGCATCAGTCTGTTCAGTGTCTTCCATAGGGTTGTACTGCTCTATTTAGTATGACGATATACAAAGGTACAGTGTGTGTGTGTGTGTGTGTGTTTGTGGCCTGTGAGTTTCCAGGGAGGCACAGTGAGGGGATTATGGGAATCGAGAACAGAACATTATGATGAGGGAAATGAGAGATGTACAGTTTCACATTCTGTCATGTTAAGAGAGGTTCACAGCTGTTAGCCATTTTATTAATGCACAGGGAGTGAATGTGAAAAAAGGGAGGTCATAAGGAGACCATGCAGCCTAAAAACTGAAGCAAAATTATTACAAAGTAAAAACAAAAACAACAGCTGTTATAAGTTGTTAAGGTTCCTGCTGCTCAGGATCTATTGTGGGTATTTTTATACTGAAATAATTGGTGCTTTCTATTGAGTATATACATTTGCTTGCATTAATGTCAGTCGGTGGAACAATGTTAAACATAATCTTGCATATCTCAAAATGAATTTCCATTTTTTTCATAGTGTACACTGTAATGTTCTGTGTCTAATTTCACTTGTAGCATTCAAATGTTTGGTTTTACTTTATTTATTTATTTATTTATTTTTTTTTAGACCAAAATATATATTTTCTTATATCAGCCATTTGTCAGTTAATGTACATTAAAAGAAAATAATTACTGGGTAATTATACCCAGTAAATCGGACAGTTTATCATGATATGATATAATATTAATTCTCATACCCAGCGATACGACATTTGCAGATACCTCAAAAAAATATGATTTGGCTTTATGTTGATTGATATATCAATATTACACTGCTTTTCAAAAGTTTTTTTTTTTTAAGTGGTTTCTTCTGCTCAAGGCTACGTTTTGTATTGATCAAAAATACAGAAAAAAAATATTATGAAATGTATATTATTACAATGTAAAATAACATTTTTTCTATTTATAATATACATTAAAATCTAATTTATTCCTGTGATCAAAGCTGAATTTCAGCATCATTACTCCAGTATTCAGTGTCACATGATCCTTTAGAAATCATTCTAAAATTTATTATCAGTGCTGGAAATTATTTTTTGGAACCTGTGATAGTTTTTTCACGATTCCTTGATGAATTAAAAAAAGAACAGCATTTATTTAAAAAAACAAAACAAAAAAAACTTTTCTAACAATATACACTTCTGTGCAAAAGTTTTGGGTCAGTAAACTTTTATTCTTTCTTGTTTTGAAAGACATTATTACTTTTATTCAGCAAAGATGTATGAAATTGTTAAAAAGTGATAGTAAAGACTATTGTTAGAAAAGATTTATATTTTGAATAAATTCTGTTCTTTTAACTTTTTTTTCATTGAAGAATCCTGAAAAAAGTATCACAGGTTCCAAAAAATATTTCGACAGCACAGCTGTTGCCAACATACATCATTTTAATAATAAATCAGCATATTACAATGATTTCTGAAGAATCATGTGACACTTAAGACTGGAGTAATGGCTGATGAAAATTCAGCTTTGCATCACAGGAATAAATGATATTTTAAAGTATATTAAAATAGAAACCATCAGTTCATATTGTAATAACATTTTGCTAAATATTTTTTTGATTAAATAAATGCAGCCTAGATAAGCAGAGACTTCATTAAAAAACATTACAAGTATTACTAATCCCAAACTTTTGAACAGCAGTGTATGTACCTATTTTATCTCTTTTACCAAGCAATAGCAGAAAATAAATACAGTACAACAAAGACACAATTTAAATAAACAAAAGGTCTTAAAGGAGTTTATGGGTACAGAAATGTAATAATCAAATGTAAAATAACACTCAATAGTCTTCACTGTATAAATTAATTAAATATTGATTCATTATTAAAGTTACAAAAGTTATTCAGTCAATAGCAAGATATTTTTCTTTGACAGAGGCAGGCTTATTATTAGTCTGCTTTCACTTTAAGGCTGAAAGCACAGATCCAATATACTTACACACATGCGTTTTCTTTCTCAGCTGTTTATGTTAAGACATAGGCACTCCCTCTCAAATGGTCTGATTTTTATAGGCAAGTTCTTTTATACTGGAAGCTGATTTATAAACAGTTTTACCCCTCATAAATCACCCATCTTTACATGAAATTTTCAAAAGATTCCAAGAAAAGTATCAAGTAATGATGCAGTGGTCAGTTGGATGTGGGACTAATGAAGATGGTACAACACTGCTATGTTAATGCCAAGCTAGATTTCTACCCACATGTGGTTTAAAAAACTGTAACCATTGAGTCTAAAGAAGACCTCCCAGCACAGACCAATGGCTCTGCGGTCCATACAAGAATTGTTGGCCTGTCTGCGTTCGTGATGAATAGCTTGCAGACCAATTGGTTTCCAATACTGTCAATGAGACAATGGCTAATGAATGTGTGCTCAGTGTCATTATGCCACAGAAATCTTAACTGGTAGCTGTGTGTGTGTGCGTGCAACCGCCACTCTTTAAGGTCAGCAAAGTGAAATAGTCAGGTATCAGCACTTTAGCTCCTGCCAGAAGGAAAATCAGTCACTTCTAAGGTCAGCTGTTTGACACACACACACACACACACACACACGCACATACATACATGTCTCCCACAAACACTGTTAAGGTGTTCCATATGATTCGACTACTTCAAAACAATGCAGAGATCCCTTTAGCGCTGACAGGATCTGCTTTTCTTCTTACGCTAATGACTGTTACTTCACTGCAAGTCTGTTGTATGCTATAATTATTACCACGGTTATTTATGCCATAAATCACATGCATGGTATTTGCTCAAGCGCCGCAAGTTTGGCCAAAAACATCTAATGAGCATATTTGTGAGGTGAAGCCATGCAGCCTTGTTGTTTAAACTCATTAAACCTCTGAAAAGTGCCGAAGCTCAAACTGCTGTTGACTAGTACGCGCTTTCTCTTGTCTCGCTCCCTCTCCCCGTAACATCCTGTGACGCTCTATCTCTCTGCCACACTACACGTCCTTCCACTACCTAACACCTACCCCCACCACCCACCAACCCACCCACTCATCTCACCTCGCGGTGGCCTCACGCACCAGCACTGCCATTAATCAGTGGCCAGGATCATGTCTGCCAGTTAGACTAAACAAGAGCATTTGTGAGGATTTGCTCCCCCTCATTAATCATCTTGACAGTTTGAAAAACACATTTCCCCTTTAATGACTGTATTTGGATAATCAGGTCTGTTCCCCTCCCTGCCAGCTTTTCTCTCTCGCTCGCTCTCGCTCTCTGTCCCTCTCCTGCCTTCGGTTTTTCCTCTCCCCAAAATGGCATTGAGAACAGCTGGGTTAGCTTACCGCCAAGACGGAGAGGGCAGGGAGACCGAGTGGTTACCATCACCGCTGCTAAAAGGGAGGGAGGGGGGCGTTGAGTCAGTAAAAATAATCACATTGCTCTGGAAAACTTTTGCTCTTACTTAAGAAACCCCTGCCGCTTCTCATAACATTAACTTGGCTGTTCTGTGGTGTACGCTCGCTACCACACACACACACACACGCGCACGTACACACATCGACGGTCCATAAAATATCCTGACAGAGGCGGAAGGAAAATCTGGTGACTAGAGGCCTTAGGTAAAAGTTTCAGAGCCGAGCGGTATGTACAGGCTTGTCACATTATGAAGAAAAATGGAAGGGTGTTGACAAGAACACTTTTATCTCTGTGTATTTCATTAAACGAGACCTGACAGATTTCTATACCTTTCTGTGCCCTTCGGTTTTGAGCGTGAGGACTCGTATTTAACCTTTAATAGTAGTGCTATATATATAGTGAATGGGAGAAAAAGAGTACTTTACACCTTAGTTTTAACATCGCCAAATTTTATTCCCTCTGCCCAGCGTGTGTCAGACGGCAGCTTTAATACATGGTGTTTAATGGATTGGTTGACCTTTGGGTTTAACACGTCGTTGTGTCATGCTCGCACCTAACATTGCCCGTTGGAAGTTTATAAATGATGTCATACAGTCCACTTAAAACCGGACTGCACATGACAGCAGTATTTAAACATTAGGACAATGTTATGCCAAGCTTGAGGCTGAGGGCAGCAGGTAAAATAAACAGTTACAAAGCTCTCCATATTCCACATGTCTTCGTAGTGGTGTTCACAAATTACAATATGCTAGTCATTTTATTAAAGCACATTATTCTGGATTAATGTAGCTAGTTGTTTGAATTATATGCTGATTATATATACTATTTATATATACTGGCACTCAAGTGCACACAAAGCACAGAATGAACAAAATGTCCAATCATGATATCCAATGAATCAAAATAATTACATAATGAAACTGAAAACATTCCCCAGCAGATGTCACTACATCATGCTGCAGAATTTATTATGGAGGCCCTTCAAAATATGACAGTTTTCATAATAGTATGTAGTCCTAGTTATAGTAGAGGCCAGATACATTTAAAAGACTCCCATGAAATGGCTTGATGAATGCAATTTTTCCTGTGTTGACATCTTCTTTTAAAACAGGAAGTTGGGCCACTGGGACATATCAAATGGATTTACCTTTTTTTTTTTTTGTTTGTTTGTTTTTTTTAAACATCACAGCCTTGAACCATGATTCTTGCTGTTCTGATTCTAAAGATTATTTATTGGACATAAACTTCAGCATTTTTGGTCACTTATTTCCTAGATGTAAACTTTAAATGTGTATATCTGCTAGATGCCAACGTGTAGGAGTACAGTAGCATACAGTAACATTTAAAAGTTTTTTAGTTAAAGGGTTAGTTCACTCAAAAATGAAAATTCTGTCATTAATTACTCACCCTCATGTTGTTTCAAACCCGTACGACCTTCGTTCATCTTTGGAACACAAATTAAGATATTTTTGATGAAATCTAAGAGCTTTCTGACCCTGCATAGACAGCAATGCAGCTGCATGTTATGAAGCTACAAGAGTACTTTTTGTGTGCAAAGAAAACAAAAATGCATTAAATCGATGAAGTTGCTCAAATTGACAGTAAACACTTTTACATTGTTTCAGTTTAAATTCAAATGCCTATGCCGTTCTTTGGAACTTTCTATTCATCAAAGAATCCTGAAATAATAAATATTAAGCAGCGCAACTGCTTTCAACATTAATAATAATAATAAGAAGAAGAAGAAGAAGAAGAAGAAGAATTTTTCTTGCTCAACAAAAAGCATAATGACTTCTAAAGGATCATGTGACAATGAAGACTGGAGTAATGGAAGCTAATAATTCAGCTTTGCTATCACAGGAATAAATTACATTTTAAAATATATTAAAATTGAAAAGTATATGGAGTATTATAAATATTAAATACTAATTTTTACTGTATCTTTATTTAAATAAATGCAGTTTTGGTGAGCATGGTGGGAGAAAATCGATTTACATATGAAATGCGATTCAGTCTTTAGCGCTTTGCATCGATTCACAAATTTAAAAAATGAATTTTCTACTTAATATCATAATAAAAGTTAATGTTGTTGGAACAAAACAGCAACACCAATGGTTCATTATGGGAAGTAGGGATGTGCCTAAATAGTGAATCCGTATTTGGAAAGAAATGGAAAACGAACAAGGTGTCCTACGGAGCCACTAAAGGGATACGGTTAGCTGTTTGCTAGCGGTTGCCTGTTATATTAGAGTACATAATATTTCACTTAACACAAAAACAAAGTAAGGAGACATAGGACGATGATGAATTATTTGCAGATCCTGAGCACCACCTGACAATCTAATCTTGTAAGTCTAATCTTGTAAAATGTGTGGTAAGTATTGCCATGAATCTCAAAAGTGAAAGTAAAAAGCGAGCTTGCATTCAAAAGCGATGCATATTCAATGCCCTGCATATTAATAATAGCTCCTTGATGCCCGCAATTTATATACAGTGTAATTACCCAACAATATAATTGCGAGAGAAAGCACTGAAATATATTTTTTCCTCCCATCTCGTATTTATTCCCTTTAGGGAATACACGTAATTTCCTTCCTGTACACGGTATTCGGATTCGGGCACATGCCTAATAGGAAGTGTAAAATATTTTTGATTTATTAAAAATTTAATTGTTAATAGGAAACACTGATTTCTTAAGTCAGGACCACTCATACTATAGACTGGTGTGTTTTTGTATCAAAATACTGGTGTGTTTGATGTCCAGTGTGCACAGAAATATTGATGATAAATCGTGACTCGTGATTAAAAATTGAAAAATCATGAATCAATTTTTCATCGAATCGCAACCCCAAAAATCGATATGAATCGAATCGTGAGGTACTGACAGATTCCCACCACTAGTCTCAGTGCTACTAAACAAACTAAAAGGACAAAACCCCCTCAGTAGAATACACTCTCTAACATATAATAGAGGAAGCATGATGTAACCGAAACGTTTTCCTTAGCAGAGCAGGAAAAGGTTCTGTCACTCCGGGCATGACTCGGGATCAATCTTAACCCTTCCGTTCCAGTGCCAAGGCACGATTTCTCATACGCACAACGTTCGTGACATCGGTGCCTTGCTCCCCCAGTGTGTTTGCAAATGGAATCCAGCTGTAGCGGTGGAATGCATTATTAGTGGTTAGCCATAATTGCAACACACTCGTTTGCCTGCGTTGTCAGGCTGTCGTCACACATGCACACAGTTTCGCTAGACAAATGGGATGGCTAAGAGATCACTGGGTAGAGGTGCTCACCACCGCAATTTTTTTTGTTGTAGTTGCTGGCGTATGGAGCGGTATTTTGCGATGTGGTTGATGTGATTAAGAGTTCCGTGGAAAGTCCTCCATGGATTTTTTTTAGTCGTGATGCAGCAGCAGTTGCGTGATTGATTGCTTTATGAGCTTGAGGAGTGTGTGTGTGTGTGAGAAAGAGAGCGGTCTGGTCTGTATCACCGTGACAAACAGTCATCAGGGTACTCATGCGGTAATTAACAGAGTGTAATGTATATGGAAGTTTGCGAAGGGAGAGGGAGAGTCTACATTAGGCTAACATAATCAAAGAGACAACAAGAAAGTAACAGGAGAGAAGCCAGGGGAAAAAGAGGGTGTAGGTGAAGAGAGACAAGAGACAAGATCTAAACAGAGAGAGACAGCTCAAGAAAAGGACTCGGGGGAGGGAGGGGTGATCTAACTCTCTCCCTCTCTCATTCTTTTTCAGGTTGGGGCTGTCAGCCTCATGAGTTGCTGTGGACTTGGCGGCTAATTGAGGAGCAGCTCCACACCCTGTCGTCATTAATCACTAGGGCTGCTGGGCTGCCTGCCCGGGACACTGCTGTGATGGGCTGCAGCTCTCTCTCTCTCACTCTCTCTCTCACTCACACTCTTTCTCTCTTCAGTAGTTGACTGGACACATTGGGAAAAGGGGAGGGGGGCGGTCTCACCCCCCCATGTCCATTCTAAGCCCAGTGGGACAGCAGAGAAAGGGAGAAAGAGATCAATCAAACAGGTGTAGCCCTGCTGAGAAGACACTGGTCAGGGACTAAATTAACTCCACACCCCCACCCACACATCCATCCAGCTCCCCTCCCCTCCACAAGCAGGCGACAGAAACAGAGTGACTGCATATTGACTCAGCTGGAGCCCGGGAGACGAGGGAGAGAAAGATAAATGGCAGGGAGAGATTGATGAGGAGAAAGACGGAGAGAAGGATAGAACGGGAATGTGATGAACGAGTGGGAACGGAGTGATGGCAGGATTAATCCCTCTCCTTCAGATAAAAAGTGAAAAGTTCTCCCCTCCGTTTAACCTTCCTACACTGGCAGTAACTAATATCTTATCTCATTTGTTTCTCATTCTTCATGAAAAGAGTCTAGTGCTCAGGACTCACCAATTGTTGACTAAATTCAGTTTCATATTGTTCATTGGAGTTGCACTGCATTGCTTTACCACTAGGGGTGACGTAATCCATGTTATGAAGTTTTAATTCTCTTGGGCTGTGCCCAAATAGTCCGTTACTCCATTAAATAACTTCCTCTCAGAGTCTCACAGGAAGTCATTCAAGACCATTTCTAAAATAGACTCTTGGCACTGAACCTTACTTTTAGATTTGAACTTCTCTTTATGTCAACAAAATGCAATACTGCAGTTTAGATACTCTCCGCAGCAGTTTATACATCATTCTGCCCTGTGACTGTAATGAGTAGACTGCGTACTATTAGCAGGTCTGTGTTGTGCCTTCCGAAAATGTAGAAACATTTACCCGCAAGTGTTTATTCTCATCTCAGCTCTTCCTCCTCTAGTCTTGACCTCCTGGTTTCCCATAAGAGGAACCGTATGCTGTGTCCTTGCTGGATAGCCTGAGTTAACAGAGGCGGTGGAGTGATCTATTCATTTAATGGCCCTGTCAAGTGACACCTGTGCTGCGTCCTCTCCTGTCTGAAGTGCTAATGAACTGAGAATCTGTGCGTACGTGTGTATGTGTGTGTGGTTCATCTTAGCCGTTCATCCTCATCCTGTTTGAGGAAAATGCTTCTAAAGAAGAGTTTACACACCGGCCGCTTCTGTTGAAACATTAAGCCTGACATAGTCACGCGATCACGTCAACAATATTGAATCTTGACCTTCTTTGTAACACAGCATTAAGCAAGACTTTCTGAACCACAGGACACAACACACTCGGGTCAAACAATGGGGACTGCACTCCTGGGGGTCATGTCAAGCATTTGATAAATATTTCTCTATTAACAGCCTCCCATTGTCATCTTTTGCCCTTTGTGTAGCAAGGCAATCCATCAGAGTGCACTGGGAGTGAGTGCATGGCTCCCATGGGTTATTACCAGGCTATCATTGAGCTGTATTTAAGACCCAATACTCCCTTGTGCTGAGGCAGCTCTTTACACAATGCTGCAGAGGCACAAACAAGCAGCAGTGACTAACACTGCACTTTCACATTACGAGCAAAACGGTAAACAGACAGAGGACCTTATTTTGCGTTAATAGCTTGAACTAATAGGGAACAAAACTGTCAGTAGTGTAGAAAGCTAATGCCAAAGATTAGTTGCTCAAGTGAAAGTGCAGTTCTCTCTTTTTTTTTAATTTTAAAACTTGTGTTTTTCTAATCAGCTTATCATAGTGTTTGTGTTACTAAGAGTGTAAGAGAGGGACATCAACACATCTATAAATGTAATCAAGTATCATTTATTACACAAAATAAGACTTTGTTAAATGGATAGCGCTGCCATCACAACATAGTACTCTTATTTGAATTCTTTTCCCCTCTCCACTTCCATCCCCAACTTGCAGAGTCAGCTACAATAGAAAATATATCACATCTTTCCGTTTTATTCTTTGATCTGTACAAGTACAAAATAAACGCCAAATCATAAGGAACAAGGTAGCTGTTGACCAAGTCATGCTCATCTGTTCTCCAATCAAGAGAATGAGTTGCACAGATCTAGCGCACGGAAGAAAGTGACTTTGAAAGAAAGATTTTATGTCTGAGAGACAATGTCTGTTACAAAGTGTATGATGAGAGCAACCATATTTATACTGTGAAAATACGGCTTCTCTCTGAAAATGAAAATGCATGAATTTTGGCGGTAAATGTCCCATAGAAAACAAAAAGTCAAGCGCTCAAGTGAAAAATAAATACACACTTTTGGTAAATTGAAAAAAAAAAAAAAGAAAAATAAAATGGATCAGATAAAATAAATTGAGTTCCGGCATTCTCATTAGCTCTCCACCTTAAAGTTCATAAGGGTTCCCTAATATCCTAATTGAATTTTGGAGTGACCATTAATTAAGCAACAGTCATCCAAAGCAGATGAGATTTTATTCCTCATTGCGAATATAGCTTTCCCGTGTTTTTGCTTCATTCTTCTTAGGGGAATCCTGCATGTTCCTGTGCTTTCCAGCGAGCTCATGCCAATATCTTTACATAGTCCAATGTCTTTTTATCACTGGTACCCAAGAGCAGAAGCTGAGCCCAGTCTCTGGCCGTATAGAGCATAGGGAGAATAGTAGGGCGCTGTGGCTGGGAGAGAGTGCATAGGAAGGGATGGAGCTCCTGGCAAGTGTGCCTTTCCGTAGGGGTGATACCGTGCCAAGCCTAGCCCTGGTGACCCACGCAGGGAGAGGGAACTGGGAAGCGCTCCTGGGCTGCTGGGAGGAGGCAGGTGGAGGTGGCAGGAAGCGGCAGAGGAGACAGATGAAGGGTAGCCGGAGAGCAGCTTCCCATCCACACCTGGCAGAGCCGTGTGCGTACGCAAATGGGCCAAGAGTTCCTCTGAGGTGGCGAAGCGTTTGTCACACGGGCCACCCACTGAGACCCAGTTACAGGCGTGAGGGAGCGTTTCATTGGGCAGCATGAAACCGTAGGTATACAGAGGATGGGACAGAGACGAGGTGGCGCTAGAGGACAAAGAACTGGGGTGGAGGGAGTGAAGATGATGGGTGGGATACATAAGCGGGAAGCCAGTCTTTAGGGCAGACGATGGGTCATGAACGCAGGAAGAGCAGTTGCTGCCCCCGAGGTGGGGTGCATTGGGGTAGGTGAGGCAGTATGGGTCCCTGCACAAACCCTGCATGAAAGAGGGAGGCGAGGCCCCTGTGAGAGGGCTGGAGCTGGGATGCTTTCCTGGAACACCCATCCCGGCGCCAACTAAACTAGATTTAGCGGGATCCAACCCAGGCACAAACTGAGAAGGATAGCCAGCATAGGCCCCGACAATGGAGCCGTGGTAGCCCATGGTGGAGGACGGGAGGGGAAAAACTGAGTGGCCTGGTTTGAAGGGTGACACCGGGGCGATGTGGCCTGCTCCCAGGCTGGGCTGAGAGGGTTGGGGGTCAGCCTTACTGTCAGGTTGAGGACTGCTGGAGGAACTGGCACTGCTGGAGTTCACACTAGCACGTGCGTGACTGGAGTTGGCGATCTGTGCAACGTCCAGACTTCCAGATTTACTGTGGTCTGATTCTTTTTTCCCGTTGCGATCGCCCCCGCTGCCGCTGTCGTTCCCTGGGTCTGAACCTGCGGCTTTGGAGTCCATGTGAGAGGTCTGTAGATGTGTCGGTTTCTGTGATAGGGGAGACTGAGACTGCCGGTGTGTGTGCGACTGTCCTGATGTCTGCTGAGAAGGAGAGCTGGCCCGTGGAGAGGGGGCATGCGGAGGTAAAGAGGGGCACGTCACAGCTGCAGAACCGCTATTTGGCACTCTGAACCCCGCTTTATCTGCCGAGCTGTTGATCCCAGCGCCATCCTTCCGGCATTCTGATCCAGTTTTAGAGTAAGGCTTAAAGCTGGACTTGTCATCTAGGTTCTGATGCTCCGCAGGCTTCAGGCTGGAGCTGGTTGAGCGACTGTCCTTGTCTCCATGGCTGCTGGAGGACAGGGATCCCAGTTTAGAGGAGGGAGGAGGATCTGGTTTACCGATCTGTGAGCAGGTCTGGGCCAGCAATGCTAGGGGACTCTTTTTAGCATCCAGCTATGGGGACAAAAAAGACATTTTCAGTTAGCTCTTTATTTTTCTTCTTATAGCAGAAATGACATTTGCAACAGTGGTTATAATTCCTCTCAAAACATTAGTCATTTTGTTTACATTTAGGATTGAATGCATGACATCATCATAAAATACGATTAGAGGTGTGTACGTGTTATAGTCACATTTTAAAACATTACGTGGAATAAATTGCTTGACATCGTTTTGCAACACTTATACACAAAGTACATTGTGCGGTGTTTTTGAAACACGCACTGTGTGATTTATGAACATCTTTATTTTTGTGTCAAAAATGTTAGATAAGCTGGTAGATAAACAGTGGCTTTAAAAATTTAAGTACCAGGAAAAACGCACGTCAGTAGCGATCAGGAAATGTGAAACCTTAAAATGCTGCCAGATAGTGGAGCACGGCCTCATCCTGATCCGGACTATCCATTGAAATCGGCGCAGAATCGCACTCAGAATCGTTAGGCGAATTCCGAATTAAATAATTAATACGAAGCGCGCAAGATAAAACCGTAATGCTGAGAAATTATATTAAATGTAACAAGCGCACACGAGACATGTCTATTAAATGAAACTTGCGCAAAGGAAACGCACAAACTCGGAAAACCGAGTAGCTTTTCTAAGTGAAAACATTTTTTTTTAATTGAAAGAAGTAAGAAACATATGTATTAGAAAGGAGTAACTCGTACCTCGATGCTCACTGGCGCGGAGCTGAGCGGCTGGAGATACTCTGGGTGAAGTATGTGACTTGTGTGAGCGGTCAACATTTTGAGAATCCGTATAGGCAGCCTTTTTTCCTGACGCGCGGGATCACGGTACGGCAGTGAGGCGATCGAGTCGGTCTGAGGTCTTAAACAGGTGGGCGAACTATCGTTGTTAATATAACGACTTTTAAGGGTCTGCTGGTTCCGTGAACTGACTGCAAATCCAGGAGGCAGTTCGCTCATCTGGATCGGGGCGGATCAGAGACCTGTCGAGGGCAGCGACGGGGCGGGTGTCCTTCAGTTTTCATTTAGAGATATCCAGTGTTTTCAAACAAACAGCCAAACGACATTATATCCTGGTCTACTAGCAGTTAAATATCCCGTTGAAGCATCAGCTCTGTCTGTAGTCCAGAGAAAGAGAGCTGTTATAGTCTCTACGAAGAACGTACACTCCGTCTCCACATCGTTCCGTCACCGAATCAGTGTTGCCTTAATAAACCCCAAAATAATCGCGAGTCCTTTACGCGCAAACGACGACTTGTATAAGAAATAAGAGAAGTCAAGTATACTTGCCGTGAAATAAAAAGAAAGAAACTACACAGCAAAACTACTGGTAAATATCGCGTCAAATAATGGCATTCCGTTGGTCCGTGTGCGCTCCGGTGTGTGCACTACACCCTCCGTACGCATATACACTCTGCTCGTACTGAACATCTGAGGGAGAACTTCAAAGCGCTCAGCCGCCGTCCAATCGCCTGCATCTGCATTAGTAATAAGTGGGTAGGCACAACAGAGGCGGAGACCGTCCTCCTCGCTCCGGACCCGCTGGCCAAGTGCTTGCTCGTTGTATGTCAAAACATGAAAAGACTGTGACAAGCCGTTGTACTATTTATTTTGTAACTTGTCTAGTTTTGTTAATAGTAGTTATATTTATAGTCAATTTTCAATCACCAGTAACCCTATTATGAATAGTGGCTTATTTTGTATTTACTATTTATTATAATATTTAATAACTTTAATTAGAGTAGACTTTACACTGGTAATTAATTTCTTGCCACCAGTCTTGTTTTATTGTAAAAATGGCCATTTTGCCGCCAAATTTTTTGTGGATCTGTGGTGATATTGGCTCATTTATGAATACATTTTAACCTAGTGAAAACATTCTAATACACTACCAGTCAAAAGATTTTTAATGTTTTTAAAGAATTTTCTTCTGCTCACCAAGCCTGCATTTATTTGATCCAAAATATAGCAAAAGCAGCAATATTGTGAAATATTTTTACTATTTAAAATAACTGCTTTCTATTTGAATGTATTTTAAAATTAAATTTATTCCTGTCATTACTTTATCATTACTCCAGTCTTCAGTGTCACATGATCCTTCAGAAATCATTCTAATTTGCTGATCTGCTGTTCAAGACACATTTATTATTATTATTATTATTATTATTATTATTATTATCAATATTTAAAACAGCTGAGTACATTTTTTTTCAGGATTCTTTGATGAATAAAAAGGTCCAAAGATCAGCATTTATCTGAAATAAAAAGTTTTTGTAACATTATACACTATACCATTCAAAAGCTTGGAGTCAGTATAATTTTTTTTTTTTTTTTGGGGGGAAAGAAATGATAGACATTAATACTTTTATTTAGCAAGGATGCTTTAAATTGATCAAAAGTGATGATAAAGTCATTTATAATGTTTCAAAAGACTTCTAGTTCAGATAAATGCTGTTTTTCTTAACTTTTTATTCATCAAAGAAACCTGAACAAATCTACTCAGCTGTTTTCAACATAATAATAAAAAAAAATGTTTTTTGAGCAGCAAATCAGAATAATAGAATGATTTCTGAAGGATCATGTGACTGGAGTAATGATGCTAAAAATTCAGCATTGAACTCAAAGGAATAAATAACATTTAAAATATATTAAAATAAAAAACAGCTATTTAAAATAGTAGAAATATTTCAAAATGTTACTGTTTTTACTGTACTTTGGATCAAATAAATGCAGGCTTGGTGAGCAGGAGAGACTTTTTTAAAAAAACATTAAGAATTTTACTGTTCAAAAACTTTTGACTGGTAGTGTAAGCTGAAATTTATATTAGCAGGTCAAAGGTTTTTTAATTTACAAAAGTGCCAAGTTTTCTTTTATATTAGTAAGTATTGGAATAGTCACCGTTGGGTTTCTAGTAAATTTTAATACGAGTGACGCATTCTAGAATAAAGAATAAATATTGAAACACCTTGTGTGCAAAGATATTATCATTAAGATTCATCATTAAGTTGACAGTGCTTTAAACATTGCTACTAGTTATAAATAAGTAAACTCATTCAGATGTATTTATACATGTCATTTAAAATGAAATTCATACTAATATAATTTGTCTTTGCGTAAGGTCCAAAAGTGCATTAATAGTATGTATAGTATAAAATATATTTTTCACTTAAACGCACAGTTCACATTTAATGCTGCCGATGTTCGCTTTACCTTACAACCTTAATTGTAGCAGAGGGTCGTATTAAAAGGAAAAGCAGAGAATGTGGCAGCAGTTTCTTTTTTTAGATCAAATAAGTCAAATGATACTGAGCAATACATTCATACATAATAACAGCACATGCCTATGTGAGCGCCTCCAGTTCTGGAATGTTAATAACTTTATTACATTATCCCATGTTACTTTGCCATTGAAGTAATTTAGCTAACTTAATTATGCAATGAATTGGCTTAATCATTGAAAAATGAAGCCTGACAGAGGCTATTACAGGGAGACTGTGCTAATTCGTGTCTAAGTAACTTTGAAGTTCAGTATATTTAATGGCTTTGATTGTTCGTAAGTGCTTATGCCCGGCATTATTAAACCTCAGACATTGAACCGAGTTGTATTACATTATTCTGGCAAGCGTGTTTCCGAAGCAATCCTGCACGTATACACAAAATTGTTTGTGACTTTGTATGCAATCAAATATGATATGATATGTATGTGTGTGTGAAAGGCCATTGCACTTAGAGGAAAAGCCATATTTCAAACTGACAGCATAAAAGTTGCCCCATTTGCACAGTACTGTAAACGTATGGACGGCTGAGCATATTTATGTTACTCTGAATGGCAATACCTGTCAGGTGAGTCAGTGAGATGAGAAAGGCCTGATCTCTGGAGCTGTTCTCGGGGTTAAAACCAAAGAGCACCTGGGAAGCTTCTTGAAAGGTGATGTTGCCTGCCTTAGTGTAATAAAAATGACAAAAAGACAGAATGCGTGAACTGTTGACCTAGGGAGGGGAGGAGCCACTGGCAAACATGTGTTTGCAAGGCTTTGTCTCGCGTATCTGGGTGGCAGAGGTGAATATTCATTTAATAATGGTGTGCAGGGAGGAATGAAAGCCTCGGGACACTGCGTTTCAGAGGCAGAAGGAGTTTTAAGCTTGTCAGCAACCTGTCATTTTAGATCCCACATACAGCACACACACAAACAGCCTCCCACATTTTCACAAGTACCTACAGACGATCAAAGTTGACTGGGGTGGCAAAGTATTAAACCGCTCTCAATCATACATAACAGCTTAGATTAGCAAGACAGAAATAACTGTTAAGTTAATTAAACTGTCACTCTGTCTCACAACACAGAGATCCATCTCATAATATAACATTTGTTAGGCTTTGAAGCCGCATTGTCTTATTTATTCAGGAACACCGCATTGTCGAGTCAATGTACGGGCGCATCTGCCATTGTTAAACAAGGATCTCTTTACCTGAGGCGTCTAAAGCCATTTAACGTTCTGCACGTGTGTGCGTGCACATGTGTGTGTGTGTGTGTGTGTGTTGAGAGATAGCAGCGGTGGTTGTATGAAGTCACCTCTCCTTCTGTCAACAGCCCTGCTGTTTGCTTTGTCATTATTAGTGTCATCCATCACTTGTCACCTATACAGGAGTCTATAATGCCCGTGCAAATCTGTAAAACTACAGCAACATTCAAATTCAGATGCACTCAGGGTTAAGTGACATGATGCGATCGCTTCCTTTGATCATATCGGTTGTCTGTGCCCCACACAAACAGATACTTTAGGTTATGACAGGTGTGGTCTAACCTGTCAACGAGTGTATTAATGTGTGTAGATGTTGTTTTTTTTTTTTCCTGCTTTTACAGTCAATCCATCCCTGTTGCCACTCTGTAAAGTTTGGTCGAGATGTCTGGAATGTTTCCGTTTGTCTAGAAATGATGTTACACTAGTCAGAAACCCAGAATCACAGGGTGTAACCATTGTTATATTCTTAGGACTGCAACGAAAATGACGGATCGCTGCCTTCGAAAATGCAAAAAAACATGAAACGCAAACCTAAAACCTCAAATCTTAGAATTCCAATGGTTTAGAATTAAGATGGATTGCTTTACAGAAACATTTTCAGGATAAGTGAGTTTGGCAGGGGGCAAAGGTGTGGGTGGAATGGAGGGAGTTTAAAGGCACCCTAGAGGAGGAGGAAGGGAAAATAAAAAAAGAGAGAGAAAGAGAGTGAGAGAAAGAACTGAGGGCGGGCTGGAACAACGGGGAACAGCTCCTTTCAAGTCTGGCCTTGAAGTGGGCTGCTAACAGCTGTTTTGACGTATAAATGACGGATGGTCATTTCCTGTTGTGGATTTTAAGGGGCAGGCCTCCCCTTTAAGAGGCCTGTCTGACCAATCCCTGTTAAGCCCGAAGGCGTTCGCCTATGCATGACTGTATCAAAGCACGGGGCTTTACCATAACTTTGACTAAACAAAGGGCTAAAAGCAGAGGCTAGACATCCTGCTTGACCGTAGCCCACTCGTATCCAGATTACTGAAGTGCGGAAAACCTACCGGAATTTTATAGCAGGCCGTCGTTCTCGTTAATGTAGAACAGTGATGGATATGAAACTCAGAGATGAGCGTGAGGGAAAAAAAAGATTAAAAATGTGTAATTTAATTAAAACTGAAACAGCACGTGTTTGCCATTCTCAATTTACAATTTATATTTTTATACTTGACTGGCACGGAACAGTTTGTCACTTTTTGGTACAGACTGAGAGAAGGCAAAACCAAACAAACAAAAAGGATGCAAATCACTTGCATTTAATTACCTGTGACTGATTTATGAGGTGAGTGGTATGAAAAGGGAGCCCAGAGGCAGGGAGTCTGCTGCTCATGCCTGGTCTGTTCTCCAGAAATAATAATCCTGTGAAAAAAGAGGGACAGGACAGCTTTATGGAGTGTAGCTGACATGTGAGACCAACCCTGGAGAACTGTAAAACGTAGCACTCTCTTTCTCTCTCTTTGCTTTCACAAACCTCACAGTCCTTCAGAGTGATTGGGAGATTTTTAGGATCAAATATTTAAAAGTGCACTGTGAAGCTCGATGGGGTAATGTTTGTGTGTGTGTGAAAGAGATGATAGAGAGAGCCCATCAAACGCAGTCGAGGAAACGGAGCCAAAAAAAGAGCCGAGAATGAAGATTTATATAGTTCGGTGTGAATGGCGCACACACAACGTACACGCAGCAGGAACAAATGACAGAAAAGGCTCTTCCCAGAATCTTCTGAGAATGGGAGCTTCTCAGGTTGATTTAATGACTCATCTCTGTGTTTTGGTATAATCAGACTTGAACATCTCGGGCCTCTCTGATCCAAAGACGTGAGTGATGGTGTGATGACAGGATAAATATTTGTGTGAAACCACATGCGCATGTGACGGAATGGAATATCGTACAATAAGACGGATGAACGAGACTTGAGTAATAGTTATATACCCGGTTAAAGCGTATTTCCATTTTTTTAAAACGATATCGGTGACGTTAAGCGCTCTCACAGGCTTAATGGCTCGTCTCTCTTGTCGCCTCTGTGATCAAGGGCCTGGCAGATCTACTCATCTTCCTGTCTCTCTGATTATCTCTGACTGATTATGTACATGCCCTACAGTTAATGACAGATCTTTATTTAGCTTTCAAACTTGTCATGTGCACCAAAACACACAAGCACGCACACACACACACACAATGAACTTAAATGCACCCTTCTCGCTCAAACAAAAGGTCCCATTGTCCTCCACATGGTGAAGTTATCAGGAGGGGTGGGGGAACTACCCGGCTACGCAGCACAGCCACAAATCAGATTGCTCTATATTGTTGTGTGAAATCTAAGCAGACATCAAAAGGTGTTTTTATCTGTTGCTGGCCCAGAAAACGCTTGCGTGGAGCGACAGTCGCTCCATTCACGAGGCTCATGACACGTTCCATTTTAGTAACTCATGGGGCAAATGAAATCTCTCTAGTCCTTAGGCTAGTCTGATTCACTTTTTAGAGTTCACATCTATTCCCACATTTCATTTCTGAGTCACGCTTGCTGGCGCGCACCGAAATAATTAACTTTGTTGCACGAAACCGACGTCAAAGTTAAAGATGACACTGACCTACCTTGTATTAGTATTGTCAATCATCTCACAGTTGACTGACAAGGCTCAAGCGCTCGCCAGTAGATCTCTAAGCAGGTTATGTCATTGTGTCGCACATAATGAAAAGATGTAAACTTGCTGCCTGAACAATAACAACTCAACAGCCCCGTTCTTGGCGGCTTGTAAAAGCTGCAGTAAAAACACAGATGTTTTCCTTCATCACCTCCCTGGAGTCCTCTGTCAATTCTGAAAATAAGATTACATCACATATTCATATACTGACAAGTACATGATGGCGCATTCTCTTCATTACATAAGGCATCCTTTTTTCCACCATTATGAAATGAAAAGTCACATCATTCAAGAACATTTTTAAATTTATAAAGCATTACAAATGTATGTATGTTAATGTTAAATAGTTTTTTAAAATATATATTCAAATCTATTACACTTTGGAATCAGATTAAGCACTTTTTCTCTTATTACAACCATTGCACCCTAATCAGTATTCTTGTTTGTATTGATGTATTATATTTAATAGTACAGGATTAGACTGAGATCTAAAGGCGTGAGTGAAAACTCTGGCAGAGTGTCAGCTGTCAGTCATCGCGGCCCGCGGTATGGAGGAGCGCCCTGCCGGTCACAGTGACTTTGATGTGATGAGAGATGGAGGCGCTCAATTAAAAGCCTATCAGTGTGTAAGTAAATCAACACCTATCAGCCTTGTCACTTCAAACAAACGTTTATTATACTGCTCCGCCCACCTCATTAATCTCGCACTGTTCGCCTGTCAAGACGAGGTCACAGCCGAGGAACGCATAAGACAAACTGGATAAAGGAAACGGATCTCAAAACATTTGGTCTAACTTGGAAACTGAAACGCAAGCTCACTCGAGAAATGAGGGTGTTATGATTATGATTTTTTTCTATGCTGTCCTCAAGGCTGTAGTCATAATTGTATTTATTATTATAGTTTTAACATTGCTACTGTATTATGGTTTTTAATTAAAAAATAAAAGAAAGTTCACCTGAAAATGACATTTACTCACCCTCATGTCATTCCAAAGCCGTAAGACCTTCGTTCATCTTCGGAACACACATTAAGATATTTTTGATGAAATCCGAGAGCTTTCTGACCCTGCATAGACAGCAATGCAACTACCACGTTTGTAGTTAGGATATTGATATAATAGTCAATGTGACATCAGTGGTTCATTTGTAATTTTATGAACCTACGAGAATACTTTTTGTGCACAAAGAAAACAAAAATAACTTTATTCAACACACGCATGTGTGGTTTTGTTGTAAATTTGCATCGAAGACTGAAGGAAATGTTGTATAAAGTCGTTATTTTAGTTTTCTTTCCACACAAGAAGTATTCTCGTAGCTTCATAAAATAAAGGTTGATCCACTGATGTCATTGGACTAATGATGTCCTTACTACCTTTCTGGGCCTTGAACGTGGTAGTTGTGTTGCTGTCTATGAAGGATCAGAAAGCTCTTGGATTTCATCAAAAATATCTTTATAACGGGGCTGTTTTTGGGTGAACTATCCCTTTAACCTTGTTTTGTTATAAAAATGCTGTTACATTTTCTATCCCGTTCCTAATTGTAGCATGACAATTTCGCTAAATAACTGCTCTAATATATGATGGGAAGTATCGATGCCTCAATGTACAAGATCATTATAAAGTAATTTTTTTCCTTAGGGAATGTGCATACTTAGGGCTCTAAACTTACTTTTATTTTTAGGAGCATTTTTAAAAAATTTCAGGAGCACCTTCAAATCAATAATCAAAATATCTGGTCAAAAATTAGCCTTCCATTACATTACAAGGATGATTGTAATTTGACTCCTTAAAGTTATTTACACCCAAAGTTATTCTTCATTATTTTGTTTTTGCCTTTGTAATGGCATTTTTCTAACTTTATTAAAACTTGATTAAAATGTTATCTTTTATGGCAATTAAAAAAAAAATTGGCTATAAGTATATTTTTAGATGTTTAATGAGGCTCAGAGTTGGCATGATTGCAATTAAATTAATAAATGTTGAGATTAAAGTTTTAAATATAAAAATTTGAATCTAAAAATATTAAATGATTTAAATAACTGGAAAGATACTTAAAAAATGAAACTAAAACTGCCAGTAGGTGGCTGCAAGTCACTGATTTTATTACTGAATCATTCATTCATTTGATTCATTCAGGAATAAAGCAAGTGACTTTATGAATGGGTAATTGATTCATTGACTCACTAGTTTGGTTTAAAAACGCATGTTCATTCATAAACGAAACAACGCTGTGTTTGAATGAAGATGCAGAGCGGCTCAGCTGTGACTTTGTTTCAAACTATTATCATCGACGAAATTGAGCAAAATTAGGCAATACTGTTTTGGTCAAAGTGCAAGTGCAATGAATTTCTTATTTATACTCTGTCTACGCTTTATTTATGAAAGGATTCGTGAGATATGTCTGTGATACATTACTCAAAAAGAAATTTTGCTGCTGTACCATGGGTGCAGCAGGCGCAATGATATTACGCAGCGCCTGAATTAGATGCAGAGCTGCAGCCGGCAGAGTTGACGGCTGCGTAATATCATTGCGCCTACTGCACTCATGGTACGGCAGCAAAGTTCCTTGATCATTACGCCGGAATGAGAGTATAGTTCCTAGCCATATCGGCTTATAAAATCGCAACTTTTCATTTTCCGCCAGTCTTAGTACACAATGCAACTACAGAAGAGTCAAGTTTTAAATAGGAAAAATATCGAAACTCTTTAGTCATTTTATAGTGAGATGCTAATGGTCTAATCGTATTCAATGATTTATGCTAAGCTATGCTAAAAGTGCTACCGCCAGACCCGGCGATCGGCTGAATGGATTCAAAAACGGTAAAACACATCTGTATAACTCCAGGGGAGTTGGAAAATGAGCCTATTTCAAAAAAAAGTGGAGTGTTCCTTTAAGGGCAAGCTAACACTAGTGAAATATTTCTTTAGCTTACTCTTGCAGTATCGCTACCATTAAAAAAACTCTTTCCCTTTCTTTCACTATCTTTTTGTGCGACGCTAAATCACATATAGTAAGGAGCCAAATGAGCATCAAATGATGGTGTGCTAAAATTGTCACCGCTGTCCTCACTGATTTCTTTTGCCGTTTAGTTTAGACACGATTCGCCTGGTTTTCCATGATTCATTTGATTTTGTTTTCCTGTAGAGAGCAAACTCAGGTTCATTCGCATTTTACTTTTCTGGTCCTGTCTGGATTTGTCTCCCGTGCCCAATGACCTGGCCAAGTTTGAGCCTTATAAAAGGTTATTAGTTGCCAAGAGAGAGAGAGAGCACAAGCTTCTTCCACAAAGCCTGCCAGAAGGTTACACTGGCTGCGTGCTATAAATTACCCTCGACAGCCCGCTAGAACCGGGGAGCTGGAGGAGAGGAAGAGGGGAGGGAAGAGGGTGAAGAAGTGGGTGCAGTTTTCTTTTCGGTCCCCACTTGATGAATGAGCCTCAGAACAAGGCAGAGAATACATCATATCACCTTTAATAGGTACACATTTCCACCACCATAACTCAGCGTTTAAAAATAGAGAAAAGCGATGAAATACGGTGCCGTATATTCCGGCCGTGACACTTTTACGAGTCCTCCCTGCAGTATAAAGGCATTGATTGCTATTTCAAAGTGCCGTGTCAGGCCCAATACTGAGTACAACCAGCTGCTACACCGAGACGGCGAGAGGTGGGGAAAGAGAGAGAGAATGAGTTATGACTGCTGAGATTTGGGTGATCTTTTCAGAGAGTCATCCGTAGCAGTGTTTGTGCTCGATGTTATTGAAACCAAACCCAGAGCTGCCTGTCAGTCATCCATTCTCCGAGCTGCTGGAGAGCATTCCTCTCCTGACAGAAACAGTCCCTCAGCGAAAGGTGAAAGAGAGCACAAATTACACATGAAACGACAAAAGGCTGGCGCTCGTGCTCTCTCTGTCTTCGTTTATGTCTCCCCCCGCCTTTTTGCTCTCTTTTTCTGTCTGTCTTCACACTCGCCTGTCTGAGGACTTGGAGAGTATGTGTCAAAATTAAATGCTTGTGACTTTACCCTGCGTGCCTTTTACGCTAATTTTTAGGACCTTAAAGAGACAGTTCACTCAAAAGTGAAAATTCTGGTATCATTTACTCCTCCTCATCCATGTCATTCCAACTATATTTTTCTGTGACTTTCCATAACATTCTTCAAAACATCATCTTTTGTCTTCCAAAGAAGAAAAACTCAAACTGGTTTGAAATGACATGATAGTGGGTAAATTATGGTTCTTTTGGGGCCTTTTTTAACTTTAAAATAGTTTATTTTGGTCATATTTCACTTGTTTAACAACACCCGAATAAATAGTTTTTATAGTTGTTGTTGGTATATCATAGATCGAAGCACATGCTAAAATATTGATGTTGTATATGGGCCATTCTACAGAAATGGTCCAAAGTCAGATTTGGAAACGTCTTGGAAAAACATCTTTTTCCAAAAACATTTTATGTATGCAAATTGTGTAATATCCAAGGGTCACATTTCTAGTAACTGTGCAGTTAATTCTCATATTGTATTTTCAGGAAGTTTTGGAATATTTGTCCTCTCCCCAAATTTGTCACTACCGAAACACAATAATATATAATTTAATTAGAGGGGTTATATTAACCTAATAAGATTTTGCTTACATCTACATTGTAAATATATTTTTTTGCTATTTTATTAAAACTTTTTCAGAGGTAAATCAGGAACAGTTACATTTGTAACAATATTTAAAATGTAATTTATGATATTTGTTGTAATTTTGAATCAACTTTTTCTTTGTAAAGGCAAAACGTTGATCATACTGATTTCAAAGTTAAGGATTCATTAGTTTGAATATACATTGAACTAAAAACTATCAAAACATCTTGGCTGATAATTCAGTATACTTAATTTTTGACAAAACATACCATGTTTCGGTAGTGACTGCACATTTTTGGTAGTGACAGTAATGTTTTGGTAGCGACCATATCTCATTACAGAATTTTAATGTGCATACTAAAACGCTACTAAAACATACTAAAATACTAAAAATTTGCATAACTGTATTAAAATTTTGTTTATTTCCTTCAAATAAAGGATTATATCACAACGATGACACACCGAAACAGCACCAAATGTTTCAGTAGTGACCAATTTTTTTTTTTTAAAAAAACAAATGCAAAAATGATTTCAATATCATTTTCATACGTTGAAATTTAGGGGCTAGGGTTTGGGACAGCCATCTCCCAATTGAAAGTACCCAATAAATGATGATTTTATAGACATTAAGCTTACTGATAATTTACATATTATTGTGGGTTTCAGTAGATAATAAAAGGATCTTAGTAAACATCTAAGATTTCAATACTTAAATGCTTTTTAAATGCGATTTTTGGTTGTGGGAAAATAGTTTGCACCAGTTCTGTAGAATGGCCCATATACTAGAACTTATTTAAACAGTGTTCATCAGTGGTTAAAAATTCAGTACATGCTCTGAAAGTGTAGATATTTAGACATTTGGCAGATACTTTTATCCAAAATGACTTGCATTCTGTTATCAAATCTATGCATTCCCTAGGAATCGAACCTATTGATAGCGCTAGCACTAGGGCTGTACTCAGCTGTCAGCTACAGGAATGCTGGTTGAAATGTTTTAACCAGATGCTGGTAGCCATTTTGTTCCGTTCACCTCAATAGCTTCCCTTCCTGTCTTTATTTTAGAACATGTAAAAGGCATTTGACCTCCGTATGCTTAAAAAACGTTAAAAGGTTTACAATATATGACCCCTCTTCCTTCCACAAACAGAGCTAAAGCTATCATTTGCGTCCATTAACATTTGTTAAACACGAGAAACATGAGGGCCTTAACTGGCTCGTATTAAAGCAGCGATGAGAAAGACAGGATGCCCGTAATGTTATTCAGCAGTCTCCCTGCCCTTGCTTTTTATTACCTATGATATTTATACACTGTTTTAACCTCTGACTCTTTCCAGTGTGCGCCGTAGTCTGTCAGATGCATGTAGGGTGAATGTCTTCTGTTTCCAGCCCCTCTCCCTACAGTCTATTAAAATCTGCTCTGGACTTCTGCCATAGGCACATCATTTATCTCAGCGCTGGCCAAGAAGAATTATTGTTGTGTAAATCTCAAAGCCTTTTAGGAGATCAAAGTTCCAAAATATAAATCACATTTCTCTGTAGATATAAAACGCACACATGCTCTTGCACACATGCGGAGGGGGGGGAACGCACATTCGCCTTCCCCGTGTGTGGATACGAGGGAGGTTCTCCACCCAAATCTCTTCCCACAGGGTAGAGCGAAGACGGCCTATCCTCCTCCTTATCTCCCCTTCTTCCCTCTGTTCCACTCCTCCACCAATTCCCTCTTTTCTTTTCTCCACAGAGGATGCACTTAATCCTTTTCTCTTTGTTAACTTTTGCTTTTTTCCTTCTTTTCTTTGAAATCTCTATCCATATTTTCACCTACACCTACACCCCCATCCTTCTTCAATTCAAGGGAAAAATATTTTAACCTGATTTAAATCACATCGGAATATGATTGATTTCACTATCATACATGTCTTTCGTAGGCTAGGGCTCAATTTGATGGAAGCAGGAAAGCTTAAAGGGATAGTTCACCCAAAATTGAAAATTCTGTTGTGTATTGCACCCGTATCCTTCCAAGTCTGACTCTGTTTCTTCTGCAGAGCACAAATGATAATATTTTAAAGAATTTGTTTGTCACAGAGACATTGTGGTATTATTTACATATCATTATAGACTTTATTAATATTTTTAAGTACATTTTTAAGTTTTTATTTGAATTTTTTAGTTTGTTTTTTTATTTACCTTTAATTTACATTTCTGTTTTAGTACTTTTAGTTCTGTTAGTTGTCAAGGCAATATTTAATTTTTTTGTAAGTTTAAGTTTTGTCCAACAATTATGTTATTTCTATGGAAGCCCATTTCTGCCACTAATAAGAATAAAAAAAAAGTAATTGCAACTTTTTATCTCACAATTCTGACTTTTTTTCTCAGAATTGCATGATACAAACTTGCAATTCTGACTTTTTTCTCAGAAGTGTTAGATATAAACTCGCAATTGGGAGTTATAAAGTCAGAATTGCAAGTTATAAAGTCAGAATTGCAAGATATAAAGTCACAATTCTGACTTTTTTCTCAGAATTGCGTTATAAACTCACAGTTGCAAAAGTCAGAATTGTGAGATAAAAACTTCACAATTGTGAGCTATAAAGTTGAATTTTGAGGGGGGAAAAAGACTGATATGTTCTCAAAATTGCAAGTTTATATCTTACAATTCTCACTTAATTCGCAATTGCATGTTATAAAAACAGAATTGCGAGTTAGAAACTCGGAATTCTGAGAAAAAATCACTATTGTGAGATATAAACATGCAATTCTGAGAAAAGTCACAATTGCGAGATATAAACTCGCAATTCTGAAAAAAAATATCACAGTTGCAAGATGTAAACTCGCAATCGCAAAAAGTCAGAATTGTGAGTTTATATCTCCTAAATTCTGACTTTATAACTCGCAATTGCCAGTTTATATCATGCAATTCTGAGAAAAAAGTAAAAATTGTGAGTTTATATCTCAAAATTCTGACTTTTCTTCACATTTCTGAGTTATATAGTCAGAATTGCAAGATATAAAGACTTCTGACTTTTTTTCTCAGAATTGTGAGAGTTATAAAGCCCAATTTTGAGGGGGAAAAGGATTGATATGTTCTCAGAATTGCAAGTTTATATTCCAATTCTGACTTGATAACTTGCAATTGCAAGTGTATATTATGCAATTCTGACTTCATTTCTCAGAATTGTGAGTTTATATCTCACAATTCTGACTTAATAACTCGCAGTTGGGTGTTATAAAGTCAGAATTCTGAGAAAAAAAAGTCAATTGTGAGATATAAAAAAAGTCAGAATTGAGTTTATATCTCACAATTCTGACTTCTCAAAATGCGAGTTTATGTCTCATAATTCTGAAAAAAAAAAGTCAGAATTGCGAGTTTGTATCACGAAATTCAGAAAAAAATTCAGAATTGCGAGATGTAAACTCACAGTTTTGTAAAACAAAGTCAGAATTGGGAGATAAAAAGTTGCAATTACTTTTTTATTTTTTTATTCAGTGGCAGAAATGGACTTCCATATATTTCTGCTTCATTTCAATTACCAAAAATGAATTTTAGTAGTTTCAGTTTTAGTTTTAGTTAACAGTAGCAACACTGATTGAACAGAAAGGAGAGACATCTTAAAAATATCTTTTGTGTTTAACAGAAGAAAGCAATACTGGTTTGGAATGACACGAGGATTAGTAAATGACGATTTTTATTTTTGTATGAACTATCTCTTTAATCGAGTTCTGTTTTGTGAACTACAACAGGAATGCTATCTGTTAGATCTTTTAGCATTGTGTCACTATGATCAGTTGATGTCCCATCTAGGTGTAATGCCATCATAAATCTTTTCCGATCCATCTTAGATACATGGCTGCTATCTAAAAAGCAAATATCTTACAGAAATACAAAAAAAAAATTTTTTCCCCTTACATATTGCTCATCCACTGTGGTAGGATGTTTTATTTTTGGTGTTTTTGTATATGGGGGCATTATTTTGACATCTCTTGTCTCTGCGATGAGTGTGTATGTGTGTTTGCGTGTGGCAGCGTTCTGATATGTGTTGATCCCAGTCTGCAGGCAGATTCTATCTACAAACACGGCTCGCATGTGGGAAGACTAAATGAAAAAAGGGGTTTGCCATTAAACTGCCAGGGATTATATACTGTGCGCTCCGTGATGTGCCAGCAAAACAGATTTGGTGGCATTGATTTGACAGAGAAAAAGAGTGACATAGAGAAGAGAGGGATTGGGGTGAGTGAGGGGTGGAGGGTTGATGGAAGGAACAATTTTTTTTTTTTTGGAGTTTTCTTTTTTTATCCCCTCAGACACTTTGTCATTGTGTACACTGTGCTTAGAAGTAAGAAAGTAAATATCCTGGATTGACTGTGGCTGTCAGGACGGGTAATTTGCTGCATGTGTGGATTTAGTGAGATTTAAGTTACGTCTGTCTGGAGAAGTTCTCTCGGCCTTTGAGTGAATGCTTTAGATCAGAATGGATGATAGGAGGAGCCTGTGGAAGACAAGATAATGTCTGTAAGGAAGGACAGATCATATCCATGCACACAAACTGGCAGCGGAAACTTTTCCAGCGAATAAAACCTCACCGTGTGTTTCTCGTCTAAGCGGTTCTGAGCGTAACTTGGAACCTCTACGCGCTCCATAATGTGGATTGGATTATGCGCGTTCACTGGAAATACGCCATTCATATGGGGCTCGTGATATTTTGACGGCGTAGAGGAGATGAATGACACTCGGTATTCGTGCAATAAAAGAAACCTTCTCGTAAGCACTGACTCAAAGCCAAATACGATGACCGCAGCTTACTAGGTGGTATAGAATTTTACAGAGCCATAACAGCTTCATATCCGTTTCCTCACCGAGGTGGGATGTTATGTGCGAAGCAACCTTGAGTAACACCATCCACCCCTTTAATGTTCTCTTGAAGCCAACTGTAGCATTGTGACAAAGTTTACACCTCATTGACAGGCTAATATCCTCATCCTGACACAGTGGGCGGCCGTCTATGGGAGTTTTAAAGGGAGCTGCTAAATGGGACGCCTTTGCTCATCAAAGTCAGCACACACATTTATAAAGCTGTGAATCCCAGCACTCAAGACCTTTGAAGAGAAGGTGTGGGTTTATAGCGGACAGCTGTTTCTCTAAAAAGCAGGAGCTGGCACTGCAGGGAGGTGAGGTATGTGTTGTTCGTGGGGTCACGTGTTCGCCGTTAGTGGACCTGTGTGTGTGTGTGTGACGGAGCGCTGACGTTGACGTGTTAGACTAATGTGTGAACTCAGGGGGTAGAGGGCTACGGTGTGAGTCAGTGTGGGTTTTTCTCTAGTCTGTGTGAATGGGGTCAGGAGAATGAGAGGTACAAAATTGAATATATGTGTCAAAGGGCTTTGAAAATAAATCACAAACTCCAAAAGCGACCGTACTTCAGGTCATATGGACTCCAGATGATCAGAGGATCAATATTATCTGTGAAAAAAGGAAACTCATGCAGGCACTGAATGTTGCAGGAACTATGGTTCACCTTGGGCTTCACTTTTTTTAATGATTAGCACTGTAACAAACATCTTTATTAATCAGAATTTTTGTCTTTAAAAAAAGTAAGTTTCTTTTCTTTTTTAGTAACACTTTACAATAAGGTTCATTGGTTAACATTAGTTAGCTACATTAGCTAACATGAACTAAGAATGAACAATACTTAAGATGAATACATTTATTAATCTTAGTTAATGTTGATTTCAGCATTTACTCATGCATTATTAAACTCACAAGTTGTGTTTGTTAACGTTAATGAACTGTGAACCAACATGAACAAACAATGAATGACTGTTTTTAACTAGCATTAACAAAGAGGAATAAATAGTGTAATAAATGTATTGTTCATTGTTCATTCATGTTAGTTAACACAATAATGTTAACAAATGACACCTTATTGTAATGTGTTACCTCTTTTAATATATATTTTGAAATAATTAAAATTTAATTACATTTGTTTGAGCCTTGTTATTTTTAAAATATATATTTTTGCATAAACATTCACAACTTCCACAACATAAAACATAATTTTTTTATTTAAAATTTAATTACATTTATTTGAGCCTTGTTTAAAAAAAAATTGCATAAACATTTCCAACTTCCACAACACAATACATACAAATGTATATTTTTTTAAATATTTCAAAATGTTATTACGTTTATTTGCACCTTATATTTATTTTTTGCATAAACATTCACAACTTCCACAACATAAAATTTATTTTTTTAATAGTTAAAATTTAATTACATTTATTTGAACCTTGTTTTTTTTGCTTATCATTCACAACTTCCACAACATAAAACTTAAAAATATATTTTTAAAAATATTTTACAATTTCATTTCATTTATTTGAGCCTTATTTTGTACAATATTTTTTGCATTAACATTCAAAATTTCCACAACATAAAACACAAAACATAAAATTTTTTAATTACATTTATTTGCACCTTTTTTTATTTTTTTGCATAAACATTCACAACTTCCACAGCATAAAACATACATTTTTTATTTAAAATTTATTTGAGCCTTGTTAATGCATTTTTTACATAAACGTTTAAAACTTTCATGACATAAAACATAAAACAACTAAAAATGGAAAAAAAAGGATTATAGACCTGAATATGACAATATCAACTTTCAGTGTTTCTTCTTGACTTCTGCTGTGTTGTTTGAAGTTGCTCATTATTACAGTTATGTAATTATGCACTTTCCTGACAAGTGCTTGTTCATTTGAGCTATTTTTAAAGATTTTTTTAATTGTGTAAGCAATGACATGTTTTCAGAGAATATGTCTCGGGTTGTTTATTCTTGTTTTATTCATAAAACAGTTCATAAGAATAAACAGTTTGATGGAATAACAAAAATAGTTATATTCTCTGAAAATAAGTCTTCATATCTAATGCAGTTTTGCTTGTCATGTAAATTTATCTTGTTTTAAGAATGTTTAGATATTACTTTAACTGGAAAAACCCAAAAAGAGTGTTTGTAGTGTACTAAGATAATAATCCAATGTAGTTTGCAAAGCTCTAAGAAAACAAACACAGGAAATACTTTTTTTATGAGGTTTTTTACAGACAAAAGCGCCTTTCACACACTGGTAAATTACTGTTATGAGATCATGTGTGAACAGGACCTTTTGAAAAATACTGATAAATTTGTTCTGGCAATTTACCAGTATGAGAATTTGTAACATTAGCAGTAAATTACCGGTAATGTGCTCTGTGTGAACGCAGAACGAGATTACCGGTATGAGCACATACGAATTCAGAAAATGTTGATGTAAGACATCTACTCTGGGCCAATCCTGACATTCTTTTTTTTTTTTTTTTTTCCATTTTACTTAGGACAGTGGAGATGAAACAGGAAGTGAGTGGGAGAGAGAGGGGGGGTGGGATCGGGAAAGGTCCACGAAGCAGGATTCGATCTCGGGAAACCCGAGGCGCAACTGCACCATATGTCAGCTCACTGCCCGCAAGGCTATTAGCACCGACCGATCATAACATTCTGACGCAGATGACACAAAAATGAAAACATCAACAAAAAACACTACCTGCGTATGCACCTCCATGTTTAAAAACACAATACTGGGAGTTACAGCTGTTTAGACGTAATTTCCTTAAAATATTCAAAATGACAGGTATTTTGAAACTGATGTTTGAATGGTGCCTTACTGGTAAAAAGACGGAATGTCATTGCCTGTGTGAACAGCGCATTTTTGTATTTACTAATTTTATGACAAAAAACTAATTTTATGATTTAAAAAAAACTTTAAAAGATGAAATTAAAGAAAAGAAGATGAGCTGACAGCAGCTTGTGAGAAGGTATTGTCTGATGGGGAAACGTATCTGTGAAAGGGAGGCTTTGATCACTAGAGGACATGAGAAGGGGGGAGAGCTTGTAAAACCAATCATAACATTCTGACGCAGATGGCACAAAAATGAAAACATCAACAAAAACACTACCTACGTATGCACCTCCATGTTTACAAACATAATACCGGGAGTCACAGCCGTTTAGAGGTCATTTCCTTAGAATATTCAAAATCACAGGTATTTTGAAACTGATGTTTGAATGGTGCTTTACTGGTAAAAAGACGGAACGTCATTGCCTGTATGAACAGCACATTTTTGTATTTACTAATTTTATGACAATCTACTGGTATTACTGTGTGAAAGGGGCTAATAAGAATAAAGCTAACCACTAGGCTAGACTTGTTGTTGACTTCTGGAAAATATAGGTTTGTTGTTAAATCATTCTTTACTTTGCTTTACAGGGTAACATTTGATGCTACATAAGTGAAAGAATAAATATCACATTTGTCCCACTTAACATGCTATGTATGAGCAAAGAGATTCAATTCTCTCTCGCTCTCTTTTTCTCTCGTTCCCCTTTTCTTTCCAAGGTGTCAGCCATCAGATGTGAGAAGTAGAGAACAAAAGACATGGAGGATGAAGTAAAGAAAGTTAATGTTCCCCCTGTCCAATCCTTACCCTTAGGGCACAAGTCTCCTCTATTCTCTCAGTCTTTTATTTATCGTTCCCTCTTCTCCTCTGACTGAAATGATATGCTCTCCTTTTTCTTTCCTCTCATTTCTCTCCAGTCTAAAATTCGTTCGTTTGAGCTGCCGGATTAAGTCTCGCGTGTACGAGTCTTTGCCGTCGTGGTCGACAGAGGTCCTCAAGTTTCACGGGGGCCCGCCGGTCCCCCTCGGGCGACAGCATGATGTCAGCAGCCATGTCCTGAGCGCTTGTGTCAGTGGCTGTCTATCATCCGAACCCATCAATGTGCCGTGGCAGCCATTCGTCACTTTGAGTTAGCGCGGTTACTGTCGCCGCTCGCAGCACAAACACTGACACTCAGGTTTCGGCTCTGACTATCACCATGGTGATCGTGAAAAACACAGTACACGTTATGCAACAGCAAAGAGAGATCAGATATGCAGTTTAGGTCTATTTGTTGATCGCCAAAGCCACCGTACACCAGATTTTCTTAGCATATGTGCGAAACTATATATGTGTGCGTGTTGTTTGTGATTGACAGTCCTACTGAGGCAAGGCCAGGTGGCGTCCTGTTGTAAATTTGCTTCTACCTTTCTCTCCGCACTCGTCCCTCCCAGCTACAACCTGTCATGCTTGACAGCACACACAAAGGAGGAGAAGAGAGAGAGAGGCAGGGGAATGAGGATTAAAAAGAAAGAGAGATAAAAAAAAAACTTTAAAAGATGAAATTAAAGAAAAGAAGATGAGCTGACAGCAGCTTGTGAGAAGGTATTGTCTGATGGGGAAATGTATCTGTGAAAGGGAGGCTTTGATCACTAGAGGACACGAGAAGGGGGGAGAGCTTGTAAAACGGCACTCTTTCAGATGGCTGAGAGACTGCAGGAAAATAACTAGACCTGCAATTACAGGAGGGGAAACAACACTAGTGCTAATGACACTACAAAATAGATGCTGGGAGGGTCAGTGACAGGAGGATCTCTTGTTTGGGTTTCTGATAGTCTTTGTACTAGCACTTTATTGTAGACAGCCTCATAAAAGTTGTGTACAAGAACCAGACGAGAGATTTAATCTGTTTACACTGCGATTCAAAAGTTTGACGTCAGAATGATGATTTTTTTCTTTTTTGAAAGAAGCAAGGATGCATTAAACTGACCAAAAGCGACAGTAAAGACATTTGTAATGTTACTAAAGATCTCTAATTCAATTAAACGTTATTCTTTTTTGTCCTGTGCCATGGTTTCCACCATGCAGTAACGGTTTTCTGTTTTCAACAATGATGATAATAAGAGATGTTTCACCAAATCAGCATACTGGCATGATTTCTGCAGGATCATGTGACGCTGAAGACTGGAGTGATGGCTGATGAAAATTCAGCTTTGCTATCACTGGAAAAAATTACATTTTAAAATATCCTGAAATAGAAAATAGTTCTTTTAACTTGTAATAATATTTTGCAATATTGCCTTTTTTACAGCATTTTTGTTCAAATAAATGCAGACCTGATGTGCATAAGAGACTTATTTCTCCTTTACTTCCTTTCTGTCTTTCTGTCTTTCTGACCCTAAACTTATGGATGGTTTGGATGTGTATGTGACCAGGAATATCAGGTATTAAAGGGATAGTTCACCCAAAAATTTAAATTCTGTTATTGATTACTCCCCCTCGTGTTGTTTTAAATCTGTAAGACCTTTGTTCATCTTCAAAATGCAAATTAAGATATTTTTGATGAAATCCGAGAGCTCAAGAGTTCAAGGCCCAGAACGATAGTAAGGACCAGTGTTGGAAAAAGATACTTTTAAAAGTAATGCATTACAGTATTGCGTTACTCCCTAAAAAAGCTAAGTAATGGAAAGTAATGTGTTACGTTACTTTTGCGTTAATTTTTAATTCTGGGCAGGGCTTGCTTGTTTGTTTTTAATATAAAAAAATGTTATTTTTGGCAGATGTTAAAGCCCTTTCACACCAGTAGCCTCAGGCTGTAGGAAAAGTAAATTTACATCTGTACAGTAGAACGCAGAAGAAGAAAGTTCAACACAAGAACAAATGTTAGTTTATCTTGAGTCATTTTTGCTTATTAGTATGGTTGAATTTGATCTTTAAAGGTCAGCAGCCAAGACACTGGTTAATAAAATGGGGATTAAATACATAAAGGATATTTTTATTGCTTAACATTTAATTGCAGGTTGCGTCATATTCTGAGTTGCATTTCACTATTTTTTTCATTTTGTGGAATACTGAATCTGTTTCAATTTTTTTTTTTTGTGAGTGAGTGAGATGAATTAATGCATGTTTACAGTTATTCTAGATCTAAAGTAACATCTTATTTCTGATTTCTCTCAACAAGGGGACAGGAAAGCTTACAATTAATAAATGGGAAATTTGAAAAAGCAACTCAGGCGTCTTCTTGTAAATGAAAAAGTAATGTTACTTTACTAGTTATTTGAATAAGTAATCTGATTACGTAACTCGCATTACTTGTAATGCATTACCCCCAACACTGGTAAGGACATCGTTAAAATAGTCCATGTGACATCTGTGGTTCAACCGTAATGTTATGAAGCTATGTGAATACTTTTTTGTGCACAAAGAAAACAAAAATAATGATTTATTTAACAATTTCTTCTCTTCTGTGTCTTCACAAGTACCTTCCTGGGCCTTGAACGTCAGAAAACTCTCGTATTTCAACGAAAATATCTTCATTTGTGTTCCGAAGATGAACGAAAGGCTTATGGGTTCGGAGTGACATGAGGTTGAGGAATTAATGAGAGAATTTTCATTTTTGAGTAAACTATTCCTTTAAGGAACAACAGGAACACAGTGGATTAGTATGGAAGAACACCTCCCATTTCCCTGGATGCTATTACCTGTTGAATTGTTTTGAATTGCAATTCAGTCAATTCCACTTCCTGTCCTTGCCATTCACATTCCAATTTGACTTCCTGTGGTATGTGGTCTATTCAATTCAAATTCCAAGTCATGAATGAAACAGTATTTGGTTTTATAATTCTGAATTTTGCTGCACCCTTGTTTTAATCTGTATTGTTTGAGGTGGTATTCTCCATCATTTCCTGTCATTTATTGACTATCCCTGTCAATGCAAGTGGAAAAAGACCAAAACTACAATTAAAAAGTGAGGAGTGAAAGCTCCAGCAGATAGAGAGACACTTGTGTGGGTGTGTCTCCGGGAGCTGGGGGTGAAGGATAGTACAGAGAAACCGCTGATGGGTGAGGTCCGAGATAATCAGCCTTATTTAAGGATTTGAGGTGTGTGTGTGCTGAGCGTTGCTTCAGTGCTCTTCTATAGCTCTGTGGCACTTTGATAAGCAGAGCAGCTCGCTGCTGGTGGGGGAACTCATGAGGGGGCCTGTCTGATGAGGACCTGCCACTGTCTGCGTGGGGTCTCTGACTGGAACATGGCCTTTGATGTCTCTCTCCTTTCTTTCCTCCCCCCCTCTCTCTGTGTCTCTCATTCTTTCTTTTTCTTGAACCCCCTCTGGCTTAACACAAGAGCATTCAAGTGGCCAATGTTCCACTTGAGTGTACTTCTGTATTGACAAGTATCTGCTGAAGTGTGACCTGCCTCTCTGTTGTGTTAATTCAGGCTGAATTACTTATGAGTTTGCCCTCTTCTTTAATGCCCTTTTCCTTTTTGCCGAACTCCTGCTGTTTTAATCTTTTCACGGACGGTTTAAACAATTCGTGTTTGTATCTAAAATGGAGGTGTATGTTTATGTTAGAGCTTGGGTGTCAGAAATGTAAATACGTGTGAGAATGTGGTTCGGAGTGTAAGGGAGAGTAGAGGAAATGGAAAAAGAGTCGAGCTGAGGTGCGTGTGTGTATGTGTGTCGACTCTGATGGAGGTCAAACAGCACCTGTCAACAGCCTTGCTGCTTTAATGTGACATATTAATGTGACCTGCCAATGCCAATAAGTCACTACACATTGCACATGTGCGCATATTTATAAGCCTCCATAAATTCAAGTGGCTTGTGAAAAATTTAATCTCCTCTCATGCCCAGAACTGCTGAGTTGCTTCATAAAGCTTTGAGCAAACATTTTTTTTTCTACCTGTTGTAAAATTGTTGTGGCATTTTTTTTTTTTTTTTTAACCTCACTTATGATTAATGTATATATTTATATATTTCTGCACAATGTGTGCAGATATATTCAGATGCAGTGTCTTTACTGAATCTTCAGTTACATCAAATGGCCCAATTAATTAAAGGTAAAAAAAAACCTTGACTAATCCACCCTTGTCGTTTCCTACTTAATAATTAACCCCACTAATCACTGTATTAATTATCAGATCATCTCAGTTATGAGCACATGTTTGTCATAAAGAGGTCTTACTGTCACGTCAGCGTGCTCTTGCATAGTAGGCGCATGCGCGGAAGCGATCTGTCGCGTGTATACGTCACTCATTGTTTACACAGTGCAGAGATTGTGGGTATGACGGCTACTCAAAATGGTAATTACTTGTGCTTATCCTGATTGTTGCAACCGAATTGTGCAAACTCATCTGGGAGTGTTGACTTTTCACAGACTCACAACTTTTGAGCCTGATCGACTGAAGTTATGGTTGCTTGCTCTTGTATATACCAGAGCACGTTGAGGTGTCACACGCTGGCTGTTGTAAAAGCGTTCAGGATAGTTGGACGTTGCAGTGGATCAGCGGTAAAAAATGAAATACTGTTCAGTTTCTTGCACAGACCGATTCTTTTGTGTCTTAATTTGGTTTCGTCTGTGTATGTAAGCCATGGATCCTATTGACTGCCATTATATGACTGACAGACTGCAACGGTTTGAGTTACAAATCTTTGTTTGTGTTCTACTGAAGAAACAAAGTCACCTACATCTTGGATACCCTGGGGGTAAGCAGATAAACATCAAATTTTAATTTTTGGGTGAACTATCCCTTTAACAGTGGCACACACTTTATAAAGTTCCTAGTAGTGTTGTCACAATACCAAAATTTTGACTTCAATACGATACCTGACTAAAATATCACGATACCACTACTGAACTGATACTACGAAAAAAACATAGCATAACATAACAGCAGTAAAAGTAATTAAACAATAGATGATCCAAATGGAGGTCATAGTTATTTTATCTATTAAAACAAAGCATTTCATCCCCACATAAAAAATAAAATAAAATAATAATAATCACATGCCAGTGCCACTACACAGGATTATGGTGAAAAACTACCGAGCTTACAGGTATGTAGAGATCTTTGCTATATTGGTAAGTTCGCTTAAAGGATAAAGCCAAATCTTATTTCATGACAGTATTTTTTTTACAACAACAATTTCTATCATGACATAGTTATTTTTTGTTATTTTATCTTTGCTATTAATAAGAACCTAGATGCAAGTAACAAACTAAAGGACAACTACAATAAAACAAAGACACAAATAAAATAAAGAGGGCCTTATGAAATCTGTTTCATTTTTTCCTAAATTCCATTTTAAGTTTTCTAGACTTTATTTTAATGGTTACATTAAAAAAAAAAAAAAATCAAAAAGTCTAATTAACTGAAATCATGAAACATGCACAATTGAACATCAATTTATTAAAAGTTTAACAGAAATTACATGTTTTTAAGGCCCTATGAAATACATTTTAGTATTTTTCTGAAATTCAGTTTTGTTTATGAATCTGTTTTCCATTAATTTTCTGGATTCTATTTTAAATTTAAATTTATAAAGGATAATTAGCTTTGGTAAAGAATGCATTTATTATAGGCTATTTATTTCTTTTTATCAGAAATACTGTGTTGTGTATTTACAGTTTTCTGGTAAATAAATTCTGGTAAAAATTTCTTGAACATTGTTTTAATGATATTTTTATTATTAGTAGTGGTACTGTCTTTACATTAAGTAATACATGAATATATTTCTAGCTGTGAAGTTAAACTGAACTTTTATTTTGATGGGTTGCTGTGAAGACCTTTAGGGTCTTCATTATATGATGATAGATTTCTGCAAAAGAAACAGTAAAATGCTCATGCAGTTACTCTCAGAGCAATTCTAGAAATTATGTTCAAGTGTTCATGTACTCATGCATTGAGGCGGCAGAGGCTGAAAACACCGCAAGCGTCACGTGTATGTATGTAGTAAACAAAACTGCGCATCTGCGGCATTCACTAACACAGACACGCAGAAATATGGCTCTTATTAAAATGCATTCTTAAACTACCGGTACTAGTAAAATGCGAAATCGTACCAATTTTTTAAAAGTAGGGTATCGCGGGTATACTCTTTAAGTACCGGTATATATCTTGCAACACTAGTTCCTAGATTAAAGGATTAGTTTACTTCCCGAATAAAAATAATTTTCTGATAATTTACTCACCCCCATGTAATCCAAGTTCATGTTCATGTCTTTTTTCTTCAGTCGAAAAGAAATTAAGGTTTTTGAGGAAAACATTCCAGGATTTTTCTCCACATAGTGGAGAAAATCATTGTTTTACCTTTTTTTTTTTTTTTTGTAAAGGCCATTTGACTTTCTTTGCACATTCACTTTGTAAACACTGGATCGGTACTTCCACCTACGTCACGTGACCTTTCCAGCGTGATTACGTAATGCGTGAATTTGACCTAGATAGATTCCTAGTGCAGAATCTTATATGCTTCCTCTTGAATTGACGTCATAAAGTTTCTGTTTTAATTGTTTGAAATTCTAAAATGTGATCTTAGGCTTTTGGATTCCACTAAATATAGGCATACAGAGTTTTTTTTTCCCCGATAATGGGCTAATGTCTCACCTGTGCTGTTTGATAATTCAGAACATATTCAATGCATTTTATTCCCATAAATTTCTGATCATCAGAAGAGGTAAAACAGGAAAAGGCAGGTACGTCAGGTAGATTTGCAAGCTTTAGTTTGAAAAGACTACAGTTAGTCTGCTCTCTCCTAGTCTTTGTCTATGTAATTTTCTCTGCTCTCCTCAATCCTCTCCACATGAAGTGAACGAGGTGGATGCAGTTTGACAGATCGACAGGGTTCAACCTCCTGACAGAGTTTCAGCCTGGAAAGCTCAATGACTTCAGACATGCCCTCGAGTAGAGAGAGGTTACACAAACTGGCCTCTAACCACCAACACTAATCACAAACTTACAGTCCTCTGCCATAATCAATGTCACACATGTGCTTTACCGCTGTTATCTGCCCTACATCAAAACAGAAACATAAATAAAAGAAATGCCTGAACCCCATGAGGGAGAGGTTCAAATGAACTCTGACAGCTCGACACACAATATGGCATCCGTAATGTGATTACGGCCGTATGGCACTCGCTGCCTACACTCACAGCTCTCTGAGGGAAAGTCTGGACGGGCAATGCCAAACATATTACCACAAGAAAGAGGTAAGAGGGCTTTTTAGCCACTAGAGTTTACGTTTGGATGTTTCATGCTTTAGGAAGCCTGCGGATGACGCTAATGTTGAATCAAAACTCTGCGTGATCACTAACACATGTGGAGAGGACGAGAGAGAGTAGATGACGCTAAGGTATATTATGAATCTTTCGCAGTTAAAATGGATTGCTTTGTGGCTTACGATTATTTCAGATATCCTGGCTTGCCCTGCTCTAGCAAGTTTGGAGAGCTGTCAAAAAACAAAGGGCAAAATGGAAAAAACGGCAATACTAGGCAATGAACTATGGCTGTCACACCTGTGAAAAAAGTCAAATGGAGAGAAATGGAAAGAAAGAGAGAGAGAGAAGGGAGCAAGACAGAAAAAAATGGCTCTTGCTGTTAAGTCCAGCAGGACATCCAATAAAAATTCTTCAAAAGTCCACAGCTGACATTGAAAAATAGCAAAAGTATAAAGTGGGGCAGGGTAAATAAAGAGAGGGGTTATTATATTTGGCAGGACAGGAGTGCGTTTTGAAATGAGCTGACAGTAAGAAAGCGAGAGAGAGAAAGAAAAGTACTGTGGCTGTATTATGGTACAGGGATAGTATTAGATATTTAGTATTATGTTAGTATTTTGGCATTTACATGCTACTGAATGATTAATGTATGCATGGTATTTTACTAGGGACAAACGATATAGAAATGTTTTTTTCAGTGTTTTTTTTATGTATCATATCGGCCAATAATCTTTAGTTTGATTGACAGGCGATCTGACCAATCATAGCGCAGAATCTGCTATTTTTGTCCGACAAATAAACCAGACTACAACTTGAAAAATGGTGTGTATTGATGTCTTTCCACAGCTGAAACAAGATAACTTCTGATGTTCATTCATGTTTTTTTGTGCTATCACTAGTAAAGAAGAAGAGATGATCGGCTGACGTTATCTGTCACAACACATTAAAGAGCCACAAAACGGTAATTATTGTTTATTAAAAAGTGACAAAATTTGAAACCAGGGACTGATTCATCCTCTGTGCTCCACAATGTATTTTTTAGAATGTAAAGAATTTAAATGATTTTTTGTTTTATTATAAAAATAGTATAGAATGTTCATTCTAGCCATTTATCAGTTATTAGCAGGGGTGCACATAAGTGGTACACAGGTCCAAAATGAGAAAATGAAAATGCGCTGTGTAAATAAGTTCAGAGTGTGCATTTGCGTACCGATATTCTTGCAGCAGTTAATGCACAATTACCATTTTAGATCGACAAACTCTGATTTATAAGATTTCTTTTCGAACTGAAAGCATAATTTTAAGCCTACCATTTTCAAAGCACAGTGCAAAAACATAACATTTCATTCCCTGGCGCTCTTTTTCCTGAATGCTCTTTAATCGGAAGCGCTAAACCCGGCAGGAGTGCATATACATGCTTGCTGGCAACCCGCCAAAATAAAAGCTTGCTAATTTAGGTTTGAAAATGATGAAAAATCACATTAAAAAAGTAAATATTATCATTTTATTTTTAAGTTTACTGTAATTTAATACTCCCTTTTATTTTAAAACATAATAGTGTTACCACACTTTATTATATTGTTTATTATTTTATAAAAAAAAAAATAATAATAATAATAAAGTCCAATGATATTATTATCACTATTATTATTATTATTATTTTTTAAGAGTCATATTTAATATGTCACTTAATATGTGTGAGGACCAAACCAAATCTCCAGGTACTCTTTTGAGAACCAGGCTAAAAAGGGCTTATGTGCACCCCTGGTTCTTATTTATAACCTAAATGTAATCATTGACCAAAATTATAATATTTATGCATCCCTATAATTTACATATTAAACCACAGTGTTATTCTAAGGTGCATGTACACCGAATGTGCCTCTGCTCACACAGCCAGCACAGTAACTTTTTTTTTTTTTCTTCTTTTGGTCAAACTACATTGCTGCTTTCTCTATTGCTTGTTAATGAAACAAGCTTTTGTCCTGTATCTCAAGAAATGTAGCCAAGTTGGTTTCTCGACAACACTGGCCAGCAATGGTTATCCTCCTCATACCACTTTTTTTTTGTGTGTGTGTGCTTTTGAGTCATATGCTGAATGAACAGTGATACCATGGGTTTTAAGAAGAGAGACGTGAGTAATGTTTGCATGGCAGCCTTTGAACTGGGAGTGTGTTTTCAAGCCCAAAAGGAAGGTATTGTTCTGCCAAACAGAGCAAATCCTTTAGTCTCCAGAAATTACAGTTATTCTTCAGCACTGTTTTAAAATGTGTCAACAGCTATGGAGATGGGCTGCATTTGCCAGCGGTCTAGCTCAGTTCTCCTCCCCCATTTTTTACCCAATAACATGTTAAATGCTCCACTAGCATGACCTGCTCTCTCTCCCTCTCTCTGAACAGCCAAAGCTCACAAACCCAAAGTCCCTAATAAAAGAAAATGAATGCTATCCATCATTTTCTTCTTCCACATCCAACCCTGTTAAACACATGCTTGCACACTTTCTGGATCAGATGTTTGTTGTGGCAAGAGGTGAGTGACAGGCTGAAATTGTGGCGTTATGACTTAAGAAATGTTGTGAATTCTTCAGGGGCGTTCATGCTGACAGCAAACTGTAGCAGCAAAGCGATGAAAAGTCAGTCATTTTCAGAGAGCGTTTGAGGTGATGCGATGTGGCCGTGTCACGAGGCTGAGAAAAGTTTAACTTCATGCCTGTGAAATACTGGCATAATATTTAGTGCTGAGGTTTAGCATCTGCAAAATAAATAAGTTTATGTTACTGTGAGCTATTTCATGGTTCTGGTTTGTGTAAAAGAATGTGTGGAAAAGCCATATCAGAAATTGTCAGCATTACAAATGAGTTTGATTATCCGTTGATAATTTGTCCTGTTCATGATGTATTACGCACTGGAACAATTTGTGCGAAACCCTTCCCTCCAGAATATTAGTTTTTAGTGGTACTGGGTCTTATTTTTGCTGCTTAAAATCTTATTTGTGATCTGATCTTAACAGCTGTGGTCAGTTGCCCCTACAAACAACACTAGGGCAACAAGCAGAAGAAACTCTCTTAGTGAACAACAAAGCAGCTATGTGGCAACCGTAACCAATAAAATTGTTAAAGGAGTTCACTTCCTGAACAGAAATTTACAGATAATGTACTCACCCCCTTGTCATCCAAGATGTTCATGCCTTTTTTCTTCAGTCCTAAAGAAATTATGTTTTTGAGGAAAACATTTCAGGATTTCTCTCCATGTGATGGACTTCTATGGTGCCCCCGAGTTTGAACGTCCAAAATGCAGTTTAAATGCAGCTTCAAACTGCTCTAAACGATCCCAGCCGAGGAAGAAGGGTCTTATCTAGCGAAACAATTGGTTATTTTCTAAAAAAATAAATAAATAAATAAATAAATAAAAAGACAATTTATATACTTTTTAACCTCAAATACTTGTCTTGTCAAGCTCTGCATGAACATGTGTATTCCAGTTTAAGACAGTTATCTCATTTTCTCCTCTAACTTCAAAATTGTCCTACATCGCTGCAGAAGTACCGACCCAGTGTTTACAAAGTGAACATGCAAAAAAGGTCAAATGCCTTTTTTTGCATGTAAGAATTAATTAAAAAATAAGAATTAAGTAAGAATTAAGAAAAAAGTAACAAAAAAAGTAACAATTGATTAAAAAAAATAATTAATTAATTAATTTCAAAAGTTTATACTTTATTTTATATAAAATTCCAGATCACATCAGTAAGAATGTGGTCCTTTGTTCACTTAACTTTGCTGCAAACTCATTTACAAACAAGGCACAATTCAATGCAGGATTTTCAGAAAGATTGAGACTAAACAAACAAAAAAAAATAAAAATAATAATTTTTTTACAAAATAAATTTTATATAAAATTTTAATGAAAATGTAGCCATGTTGAGTAATGTTGAATATGAGGATGTGATGCATTGTGATGCATGGTGATACTGAATTGAATCGAATCGAAATGAATCGTGAAACTAGCAAAGATTCACAGCCTAATTTTAAGATTGCAGTACTGTCATATAGAGATTCCAACTATAAACAAAAAGCATAGAAACTCCTATTTTGGTTAAAATGTAAAGTTGTAAAGATGTGTTTACACTGCGGAAGAATTAATGAAGAATCTGTAGATCAAGAATCGTTTTTGGAATCAGATCGTGACTCCCAGACTCGTAATCGGATCGGATCATGAAGTGCCTAAAGATTCCCACCCCTAACACAAGTCAGGTTACTATTGCTTTGTCTGTTATTACAGATCGTTTGATATGTACTGAGTATTTATGTGTTTTTAACTTAAACCACAACAGCGTCCATCTGTGAAGGATGTTGGTTGTCAAACATACACTAACTGTTAGCCAATCATGCCGAAGGGCATTTACTTCAGAGTCTACAATCCGCCAGGCCTATTCAAACAGAGCGTTCTGAAGAGGGGGGTCAAAACAGGACAGAAAATTGCCTATTACTTCTAAATTCTGATGTTTTTTTATGTAAAAATCTTGATAACGTTATAAGTGGACTTTAGAGAACAGTACAAAGTAATAAAAAAGGCGGTTCATGACCCCTTTAATGTAATACTGGGATATTTTGTGCTATGTATCACATTTATATTACATTTACATTTATTAGAGGGTGCTTTCATCCACAGCAGCTTACAAATGAGGAGCATCAGAAGCCAAATTTTTTCCTAATTTGTCATTCACAGTATTCATACTTTAGCCTGGGTAAACTGATTACTTCATTTCATACTGTACATTTGAAAATATTTCTAAAGTTAATATCATTGATTGATTGTTTGTCTGTCTGTAGAATGTGAACACATCACATGACTGTACTAAGAACATGAATATTTGATAAGGAAGCGTTTATGATTACCTGTCTGTAGTTAACTCACTGTGACATTCTAGCACTGTTTCAGACTGAATACACTACTGTTCAAAAGTTTGGGGTCAGCAAGATTTTTAATGTGAAATAAAATACAGTAATATCCTGACATTTTATTTTAATTTAAGGTGACAGTTTTCTGTTTTATTATATTTTAAAATGTAATTTATTCCTCTGATGGCAAAACTGATTTTTCAGCGTAAACGCCTTTACTGTCACATTTGATTAATTGAATCTGTCCTTGCTGAATAAAAGTATTCATTTCTTTCAAATCTTACTAACCCATAACTTTTGAACGGTAGTGCTTTTTTTGGCACAGTAATTCCTCGGAGCAGGGTTACATAACCCTAGATTAACAGCCTTACAAAATTACAAGCGTAAAAACATTTATTTACCCAGGTTTAGCTTTAACCTCAGGTTAAGTGCGGTGTGTAAGACTACGACAGACACAGGCACATTAACTGATGGGTCCATCTTGATATAATGGAGAGCATTGAATTAAAATACACATTAGAACCTGTTAATATCAGCCTGCTGGTAGCGTGTTTAGACATAAGGTGGTTGCCCTTGCCCCTGTTTGTAGCAGAGTCCCGCTGTTACCCTCCAGCCTGGGTACGATGAGGACTGAATGGTACGGGCAGTTCGGCCTTTAGCCGTCTTAGTCACAAAGTGCAGAGAGCTCTTCGAATGCCATTCATTTTTCTTCGTCGTGCTCAGCGTGTCACAGTGTCACATTTCCACATACTTACGAACAACGCAACATGTCATACATGACATTATGTCTTTGTGTGTCACTGCCTACTACATGTTTTATTCATAAAGTCGAATAATGACTTTGTGTGTTAACCTGAGGTTGAGTTGTACTTGAACGTCTGAGATCTTTTGAAGAACAATAGAGGTGTGTTATGGGGACAGAAAGGTTTCATAGCAGCAAACTAAAGGTGAAGTGAAGCATACTGTTCATGGCGTACGTGTGTCTGTGTGAGTGTGTGTGGGCTTACCGCCTTGGCTGCGGGCCACCTCGTCAAAGTCACTTACTCAAACTCCTAGTGACGCGTGTAGCTCCAAGCACCTTGGCTTAAGTTACAGTTCCAGTAATAGAGAAGAAAGGCCTCATACTTGCTGTTTGGCATCGATAATAATATCTTAGTTGCACTTCATCTCTCCTTCTCTCTCTCTTTCTGCTTTTCGCTCCCTTTTAGTCATTCTCATTTCGAGAAGCTTGCTACAAACACATCCACCCCGTGTTTGACTGTTAAACTAAAGAGACAGTTTGCTGACAGGCCTTCTACCGGTGAACTACAAGCCAACAAGGAAGATTTATGAAAATATGCTGTCTGTCGTCTCTTGTACATTTTAAAACACCTCTTTATGTGAAGGGAAGGATGCGCGTGTTGGTGTGTTTGCGCCGTTCAAAGCAAAAGTGAGAGTTCCTCACCGGAGCGTGTTTTGATCTCGAGCGCTTCGCCCTTTCAATGACTTATTCATCGAAACTTACCTCAGATCGTCCCAGGTAACATCTTTGATCAGGTTGATGTGCGGTAGGCTTGGAATAAATGCGTCTTTCACTTTAATTTTTGACTCTCTTTCTCCTTTTAATAGGCTTCCTTCAGTTTTACAGCGCTGTTGAAATGAGAGCTGGTGACAGGGATGTCAACAGCAGTTTGTTTCGCGCTACGCGGGAGAACAGTACCCTTCTCTGTTTCACCCCGGACCTCTCCGCCAAGCGCTCTAACCGTCTTCCGCGCCACACGTACGCGGACGCCAGACGGCATTACTGTCAATCTCCGAAGCATTGTAGTGACGTGAGGAATCACCCCCGAGACACCTCCGCATTCTCCGAACCTACCTTCACCCCGCTGTCAGAATGAATAGGACGCTAACGTGCCGTGACTATGCCAAAGGACCGCTAGAGATGGGCCGTGGGGGGCTGGGGCGGAGGGGTTCGTGAAGGCGCTATGCCACACAAGTCGGTGGCGCACGCTCGTGTCAATAAGCTTTCGTTCCAACGTATCCTCCCGAGCGCAGCTGGGATCTAGTTTCTGTACGTTTTGATTTACGCGGCAAATATAACTCATTGGGTTAATGGACGGAATGTTTTTCTCCTACAGCAATCGGTCTTGACTTTAAATCCTCATTGGAGGTTAATCTATAGCTCTATCCCTCCCGTCTCTTCTAAGTCACTTATGGTAAATTATGGCGTCGTGTATGAAAAATCCCCGCCGTATAGACCGCACAGTATAAATCTTCGAGAACATCCCCCTTCGCTTGGAAAAAAATGACCACCTTGTCTCCGAATCCCTCCTGGAAGAAGAAAGACAACCTTCTGTAATAAATGTAAACGATGAAAGGAGGGGAAAAAAGTTTGCATGTGGCAGAGGGATTGATTTTTGTGATGAATTAGTTAGTGCGCTTTCAACTGTCAAGCTGTTAATTTATGAGTGTGCAAACTTCCAAGTGTTTGGCTTGGCCGTTTAGCTCTGCCTCCCCTCAGCTCTCTGAGGTGACTGTAAAATGAAATATGGAGGCAGCGTGTTACTGTTTTATTTATTTCACTGCCTGGAGCTCTCACACAGCTATTTGTTCAAATACTCCAGAGTGCCGTGGAGAGCTTGATTCCTGCTCACATTAATAAAGATAATATTTTGCAGACCGAGTATAATGGTCGAAATGTCACCTCTAACAACGCTCTCTCTCTGACCGTAACTTAACAGGCGTCCTTTTTATTTGCTAGGGGTTTCTACCTGGTTTCAAGACATTTTTTTTCTCAGTGTTTGCACATATAAGGTTGTCCAAATGTCACCTGAAGTAATTTGGAAGTTTTAGTTATCAAGGTGTTTTATGGCTTAAGGTGCCATTACTCTTCTGTCAACGCTCTCTTAAAGGGATCGTTCACCCAAAACTGATAATTCTGTCATTATTTACTCACTGCTTTACTTACTCATGTCATTCCAAACCTGTTTGACCATCTTTCTTTCGTGGAACGCCACAGAAGATATTTCACAGAATGTTTCAGAAGTAGCAACATTGGACTCCATTGACTTTCATTGTATGGACCAGTGTTGTTATTCTTAAAGCTGCAGTCCATAACTTTTTTGTGTTCAAAATTTAATAAGCAAGTAAGTCATGAATCCCTTTTCCAAATCCTGTTTTTTGGTTTATGCTGAAGCACTACTGTACACCCTATAATAAGTTTTTTTTATTCGGACTATTTCAGACTAGTTCTGGTAGGAACAGCTGTGGAGTGGAACAGTACCTGCATGATTCTTCATACACATCAACAGAGAGAAGTAGCTCCGGCTACCATGTTCTTCTGGATGCGTGCAGTTCTGTTTATTAACCGCTAGAGCGCCAAATGTTACGGACTGCAGCATTAACTAAAACTATTAATGTTTTTGTTCGTTGAAATTAAGCTGAAATAAAGTAAAATGTAAATATTAGTTGAAAAACTTAAACATTTTTCTTTGGCAACTAACTGAAATAAGTTTGTTTAAATACTAAAGATACTAAAATTGAAAAAAAAAAAATATGGAAAAATTACAAAATCATATAACAAAATAACTGAAACTTAAACGAACACTAATAAATACATTTTAAAAAATGCTAATTTACATAAATACTATAATAGTTATAAATAATGGTCAAGTTGCAAAAATAAAGTTAAATTTAATGCTAAAAATCTAAAAATAAATGCCAATTCAAAATAAAAAATAAATACTATAATAGTATATAAATGAAGAGTTTATTTATTTTATTTATTTTCAAAAATCTTTTTTATTGTGCATTACAAGTAATATCATATAAGTAATAATAACTTAGATACAGGTAACTTACAAATATATATATATATATATTCATATTCGTATTAAATGTTAAATTGTTTTATAGCAAAAGCATATAACTCCAACAATAATTTTTTTGCCAAAAGCAGATAACTCCACATTTCATGTTTCAGAGTTAAAAAAAAAACAAAAAAAAAAAACACTTGTTTTATCTTTGTAATCTCATCAGCTGACAATGTAGATGTCTGACAAATGTTGTTGTTGTGATTATAGATTGTATGGTTGTGATGACACATAGTTTTCCCTCACCATTGTAACGTGCTGCTTTTGCAAGGTTCCGTGGGAAAAGTTTCAGCTTTTATTTTTCTTTTACGCCCCGAAGAAGATATCATAGGTTCATCAGGTTCATCAAGTCCATCGAAATCATCCATGCTTGATCACTTTTAGTCAGCTTTGACAAAATTCCTATCATCTAGCGTGTCTTTTCAAAGTGACTGGCAGCCATGTCACCTGACCTGAATACAGTGCGCTGATTTGCTAAAATGGACTTATTGGCCTCTGTTCACAAACAACAAGGGTGCTTGTCGGCTGAGGTGAAATCGTGATGCCTTGAAAGTGGACAATACCGGCTTCTTTGACAAAATGTGTTTATTGTTCAGATCGTGCTATATGTGGAGAATAATGCACAGTAATAAAGCACTCAGTTCATTTTTTTTTTTAAATGGTGTTTATCGGTTTTTGCAAATAAACTCTTCAAATAATGCTAAAGTTGCACTGCTAAAGGGATAGTTGACCCAAAAATGCAAATTAGGATGTAGGCATATTGTAAGCTCTAGTGAGAATATGCTAGTCTTGCGTGAACAAAGTTTTGTTTCAAACTATGGAGAACTAGTCTCTTGGCATATATTGAAATCCTCCAACATTTATTCATTTACAAATCCTCGTTTTGTACTTTTTCGTGAACAGTGTTTTGTTTTGCTCTCTGTCCTATGTCATCTGCTTGAATGCCACTCTCTCGTGAATGCACATACGATAAAATTTTAAATATGAATATTTTCCTTACACAAATGTATCGATTCTCTTCAGAAGGCCTTTATTAACTCCCCAGAGCCTTGTGGAGTACTTTTTATGATTGATGGATGCACTTTATTTTGCTTTAAAATCTCACCAGCCATTCACTGGCATTAAAAAGCTTGGAAGAGCCAGGACATTTTTTAATGTAACTCAAATTGGACTCGTCTGAAAGAAGAAAGTTAAATACACCTACAATGGCATGAGGGTGAGTAATAGGCTAATTTTCATGTTTGGGTGAACTATCCCTTTAAGAACAAAAAAATATATATTAATTTTTATTTATTTATTTATTTATTTTCAAAAATATCTTGTATTTCACAGAAAAGAGACATTCATGTTTGACACATCATTTATTCTTGAGAGTGAATAAAATGATGCTAGCATTTTTATTTTGGGGTAAACTATTTATTCAGCTCACTTGGTTTAGGTGGGTTCACTTTAACTCCTGGTTTATCTTTAATGCTTGCCGACGAGCAGACGCGCACACACAGTCCTTGCTCTCCCAAGAGTTCCTGTCCTGCTAGAATAATAAAAGAGGGGTCATGCTCAGTGCCAACCTTTGGAGTAACAGAAGAAGAGACAAGAAAAGCGAGGGAGAGGAGGTTCAAAGGCAGGGGTTGTTAAAATACAGCCACAGCAGAATTTGTCCGAGATGAGCACAGAAGTCAGAACATGCAGCGACACTAAGCTGGAGTTTAAGGCCGGGATGAGATCATAAGAGCATAAGACCAATGGGGAGGAGGAGGAAGAAGAAGAAGAGGCGGAGGAGTGCATGGGGAGATCTAAGGGAAGCAGAAGTTGTATTTCAGCCACAACTGTCCCATGACCCGGTGACCCTCACAGACCACAAGCTTCTGTGTATCAGTCTGACGGACGAATGGAGCGCTTGTCAGCAGGGGAGGGAGGCTTTCTCTCTGTCTCTCTTTCTCTCTCCCCGCTCAGGAGAGTCTGTGGCTGTGTGTGCATCTGCATCTGTGTGTGTATTTGGGCCTGTGTGTGTTCCTGAATTCCTGCAGAGTTCACGGTGAGGCCAGCCCCGTGGTGGAGTGTGCTGTGGGCTCATTAATTAAAGGCTGTGACAGTGGGACGGCAGGCTGTAATTGATGCCTCCTATGCAGCAGGGGGGCCGCTCAGACACACACTGAAAGGGTCACTGTTTAGACAGGCAAAACACGCAGTCAGGCGCACAACCGTATGAAAATACATACACACAGATTCTCATACATACTCAACGAATACAGAGACTAGTCCAGGATACACACCCACATGCGCTATGTTAGCTAAACTCTGTATACTTTGAATCGGCACACACTTTGGGTTTGGCAGTCCGAAAGTGTGCGTGTGTGTGTGTCTTTGCTCCCGTGACTCCCATTCCTTGTCAGTGAGGAATGAGAGATGACCTGTCAATAGTGAGGACAGACTGCCTCTTGTCAGGGTCCTCAGAGTTCCTGCTGGGCGTCCTTTGATCTGCCTGATGAATAATGAATAACAACTGACAGGCCGGGTCAGACACACAACCCTCTGAGAGCGCTTTGAGTGTGTGTGAACTTCTCAGTGGGAGGGGGGTTCACTTTCTCCCTTCTTAGTATGATTGGCCCCTCTCATGCTTTTCCAGTGTGTGTGTGTGTGTGTGTGTGTGTGTGTTATCCTGTTGCATTACCAAGCAGTGTTGGAGGTGTGCGAGGAGACAGGTATGATTGAGTAGGCATGATAGAAGGGTCATTCAGAGGTCGTCTCCACGCTTCGGTTGTCACTCTGAACACACACACCCACACGCAGCTTATGTTCATAATATGAGCGGCACTTTTAAACGTTAGCTTGGATTTCGTGTTGTGTTGAATATACTACTCTACAAGGCCGGTATTTACACAACTGCTTAAAAATGTTTCCTGTGTTTACTTATCTTATTTCTATATATAGAGAGAGTACAAATGATGTATATGCTTTATATTCTGCACTAAAGGAGTTTACCTAACTTGAGTTCACGAACTCCTGGGGGTTCTTGAGGGAATGAAAAGCTAGTAATTAAATTAATTAAAAAAATATAGAAAATCAGAGAACCGTGAACATGCAAATGTGTTGTTAAATTATTAAAATATTAATTTAAAATCTCACGGGGTACTTCAAGTAAATATTCTAGGTCAACTTTTGGAATGTCTGTTTAAATACATTTATTGAAATGTACATAGTGGCTGCCAACGTATATCTACGGATCCACTAATCTATCTGGCAGTCACGCCAAGTCACCTTTATTTATATAGCACTTTATACATTACAGATTGTGTCAAAGCAGCTTTGCAGTGTTAAACATACTGTGTTGATAATACAGGAAGACAATGGTAAACAGTGACATTTTTTCAAAGTCAGTTTGTTGTTGATTCACTGATGTCATCGTCCAGCTCAGTTTAGCTGTCCTTCAGTAGTGTCTGCAATTATGCCAACAGTATTGCCAGAAATTAAGTGTTCCCGACTGAGCAAGTCAAAGGCGACAGTGGCAAGGAACCAAAACTCCATTAGTGACAGAAATGGAGAAGAAAAACCTTTGTTTAATCATCAGTTTATCTATCAAGATTGTGTGTCATTCAGAATATAATTAGAAATGCCTTTTGAAGATGATGCAGAATTGAATTTACATGTAGGGGAAAAAATGAAATGAATTGGAATTAAGTTATTTTTAACTAAATAAGATTAAAATAAAAGTTTTTTTTTTTTTTTAAGAAAATAGCTTTAAAGGAACACCCCACTTTTTTCGAAAATAGACTCATTTTCCAACTCCCCTAGTGTTAAACAGTTGAGTTTTATTGTTTTTTGAATCCATTCAGCCGATTTCCAGGTCTGGCGGTAGCACTTTTGGCAAGTTTTAAATAGGAAACATATCGAAACTCTTTGGTCATTTTTGAGTGATATGCTAACGGTCTAATCAGATTCAATTAACTATACTAAGCTACGCTAAAAGTGCTACCGCCAGACCCGGAGATCGGCTGGATGGATTCGAAAACGGTAAAACTCAACTAAGAAAATGGAAAATGAGCCTATTTTCAAAAAAAGTTGAGTGTTCCTTTAGAAAGCCTGTAACATTCAAAGTTTTACAGATTTTAGACGTGTATGAAATGCTACCTATAGAAATATGTATTTAGTTTCTGTACTACCAGTCAAAAGTTTTTGAACAGTACAATTTTTTGTTTTTTAAAGGAGTCTCCTTTGCTCAGCAAGCCTGCATTTATTTGATCCAAAGTACAGCAAAACAGTCAAATTTTGAAATATTTTAACTATTTAAAGCAACTGTTTTCTATTTGAATATATTTGAATATGTAATTTATTCCTGTGATTTCGAAGCTGAATTTTTAGCATCATTACTCCGGTCACATGATCCTTCAGAAATCATTCTAATATTCTGTTAAAAAAACATTTATTATTATTATTATTATGTTGAAAACAGTAGAATTTTTTTCAGGTTTCTTTGATGAATAGAAAGTTCAGAAGAACAGTGTTTATCTGAAATAAAAATCTTTTGTAAAATTGGAAATGTCTTTATCATCACTTTTGATCAATTTAAAGCATCCTTGCTAAATAAAAGTATTTCTAGAATTTCCTTCCTAAAAAAAAAAAAAAAGAAAAGAAAACAATTATATTGACTCCAAGCTTTTGAATGGTGTATATAGTGTATAATGTTACAGAAGCTTTTTATTTCAAATAAATGCTGATCTTTGGATCTTTCATCAAAGAATCCTGAAAAAAAAGTACTCAAGTGTTTTAAATATAGATAATAATAATAATACATGTTTCTTGAACAGAAAATCAGCATATTGGAGTAATGATGCTGAAAATTTGATCAGCTTTGATCATAGGAATAAATTACATTTTAAAATATATTCAAATAGAAAGCAGTTATTTTAAATAGTAAAGATATTCCACAATATTACTGATTTTGCTGTATTTTGGATCAAATAAATGCAGGCTTTGTGAGCACAAGAAACTTCTTTAAAAAAGCACTTACTGTTAAAAATCTTACTCTTCAAATACTTTTGACTGGTAGTGTACATTTCATCATATTTAAGAAATTAATTTCTGAAGACCAAGGAGGAAGAATATTTTATTTCCCAGATTGCATTACCTGTGTTAAATTTTGTTGAATTGCAATTTAGTAAATTCTTCTTCCTGTAATTCCAACTGAAATTCCAATTTACGTTCCTGTGGTGTGTTACCAGTTCAGTTCAGATTCACACTCATGAAATGATTCACCCTCATGTTGTTCCAAACCTGCATGATGTTTCCTTTGGAAAAAAAATAGCACGAGTTCAGGGTTTTTCCCAATCTCTCACCCAATCAAAATGTTTCTGAGTCATTTTCTAGTGTATTAAGGTGTTGCTTTTTAACCTATTTCTGTGGCTGCTAAGATGTTCTTGGTGGTTGCCAGGATTCTGATTTTACCTGCTCTGTCCACATTTTCACTGACCCCAAAAAATCAATTTCTATTTTTAAGCGGTGCATTTTTTAATTGCTGGAAATATTTATGTTTTTCACAGATAATTCATCCAAAAATTAATATGCGGTCATTTACTCCCCCTCATGTCATTCCAAAATCTGTATGACATTTCATCAGTTCAATTTAAATTCATCTTCATGAACTGAAAGGGAACCAATGCTTCCGTTCTGAATTTTGCCCAACCCTGCTGTCTTTATCTAATATTGTTCTAATAATGCTCTCAAACACATACTGCCTGTCTGACTCAGTGAGGCAGAAAGTGTCTTTCCAGAGGAATTAAAAGTGAAAGGTGAGAATGACAGGCAGGTGTGGAGGTCTGGGGCAAGCTCTGGTCGTGACCACTGCTGCAGGACTTCAGAGGTCAACACCGGGACTATAGAGAGAGAGAGATCCTGGTTCCTGTTTGTTAGTTTAGACCCTGCTGTCTCTCTCACACACACACACACACACATTCACAGTCACAAATGCTTGTATACCCCTGGGCCAAACTCCCCAGTTCATGTAGGAGTCAAGAGGGTGAGGAACTGGAGAATGTGGTTTCAGCTGCTTAAAGCCATCAGTGAAGTTTCAGTCTATTAGGCTCGGAAATCACATTTGCAACAGGTCTGGTAGTAGTTAGCCAGGGCCCCATTTCAGTCTCACACGCATGTGTGCGCGCACGCCGGTTGTTAATTTGTCTTCAAAGATCTCGTGTACTCACCAAAACCTAGGCTGAGATCACTTTATCACTGGGATTTGCAGCGCGGCGCATTTGGTCCTCACCCCAAGCCCTGTTAAAGTCTGAGATCACACACTCTGTCAAATACTCACACTGTCAGACACACCCTGCATGACACTTTGACAGATTGAGACATGAAGAGACATTTTTTTTTTTTTTTTTTTTTTTGAAATACTACCTGTTGATGATGGGGTGAGGTCAATGAATGAATGACTGGGATCAGCCTTTAATCTAGTAGTTACTCATTTCCTTTATCTGATGACATTATCGTTGAATGGGGTGTGGAAGATCATTTTGGTAAATTCTTTTCATAACACTCTATGAAACTTCCCTTTTAATAGTGCTTTTAGAACACATTTTTATGGCATGTTAACTAGACTTACTGTCAATGTCAAACTTTACGGAAACCGCTTTGTGGAAACATCATAAATATGCTGCATGGCAGAAAGTTGGCATGAAATGTGACTTTCAGACAGATGAATTTAGATTTCCTTTGAAGGTTTGAAAAATAGCAGCAGGTTCAGGATTTTTCCCCACCTTTCACCCAATCATGTACGTTTTATAAAGCATCTTCTAACGGTTCTGAGGTTAAGGTGTATTTTTTTTTAAACATATTACTATGTGGTTGCTAAAGTGCTCTGGGTGTTTGCCAGAGCTCAACAACAAGGAGTTTTTTTTCCTGCTGTGAAGTTGTACAAGTGCTTAGAATTTTTACTTGCCCTGCCAACACTTTCACTAGTCCTGCTATAAAAGAATATTCAACTTTAATTTTTCTTAGCACTTTATTTTTTACATTATGTTACTTTTTATTTTTAAAAAATGTGTGAAATACTTGTGAAATTGTTGACAAAAAAAATGAAAGTGTTGTCATGTCTTTTCAAGTTCAGTTTTCAAAAAAGATGATAGATGATAGATATTACAACAGCATTTTAGTGCCACATTAAAAAAAAATTCAAGATTATGAGATTAAAGTCACAATATTTCGAGAATGAAGTCAAAATTACGAGAATAAAGTCAAAATACTACGAGAAAAGTTGAAATACAACGAGAATAAAGTCGAAATGTTTCGAAAATAAAGTCGAAATGTTTCGAGAATAAAGTCAAAATATTTTGAGAACGAAGTCAAAATTACGATAATTAATTAGTCGTAATTATGAGATTAAAGTTATAATATTTTGAAAGTTTATATAGCCTATTGCGCATACAGACGGCTCAGATTGGGAGCACTGGGAGATATTCCAAAGTCTCAGCTTTAAAATTCTGTCAGTTTTATAGCGAAATACAAACAATATGTCTATTACAATAGTGTGTTTTTCACACTCTTTAATTTGGCGTGAGATCACTGTATTTGCCTCAGTTTAAGCGGCATGTGAATCGATCATCTTTTCGATTACAATAAAGAGACATTTGTTTCATTAAATTAGACTGTACTGAATTAATTAATTTTCTAATTAATTCTTATAATTTTGACTTTATTTTTGTCATTTTTAGTCTTTATTCCCATAATATTTTGACTTTATTCTCGTAATTTTGACTTTATTCTTGAAACATTTCGACTTTATTCTCGTAATATTTCGACTTTATTCTCATAATTTCGACATTATTCTCCAAATATTTCTACTTTATTCTCGTAGTATTTAGTTTATTCTCTTAATATTTAGACTTTTTTCTCATAATTACGACTTTATTCTCAAAATATTTCGGCTTTATTCTTGTAGTATTTAGACTTTGTTCTCATAATATTTAGTCTTTATTCCCATAATATTTAAACTTTATTCTCAAAACATTTAGACTTTATTCTCATAAATTCGACTTTATTCTTGTAATATTTAGTGTTTATTCCTGTAATATTTCAACTTTATTCTCGTAATATTTAGTCTTTATTCTCGTAATATTTCGACTTTATTCTTGAAACATTTCGACTTTATTCTCGTAATTTCGACTTTATTCTTGAAACATTTCGACTTTATTCTGGTAATATTTAGTATTTATTCTCATAATATTTTAACTTTATTCTTGTAATATTTAGTCTTTATTCTCATAATATTTCAACTTTATTCTCATAATTTTGACTTTATTCTCATGGTATTTATTTATTTTTTGCAAATTTTACAATTTGGTCTGTGTTAGCCAGCTGGATTGCAACAGCTTGGCAAAGTAAGTTTTTATTAAATTTAAGTTTTAAAAATGCATGTACAAGATCAATGCATGCAAGGAACAAAGAAACAACAAAGAAATGGCCTTAGACTGTGATTTACATGTCAAAGTATTTAGACCACGTTTTTGAGAGACAGAGAGTTTGTGCATCATCTCATTGATCTTTCTGAGTCAAGATCAGTCTTATATACAAGTGAATGCAGGAGAGAAGGTGCTGTTGACATTTAAGTAGACAGGCCAGGCAGCAGTCTGCACGTACGCACACACACACTACTGAACTCTTCACTCCACAGTGTAAATACAAGCGCCCTCATATCCCCCTCTATAGAGTTTACGGGAAAGACAGCACCAGTAGAGAAGTGTCCAAACAACATGAGTTATCGCCCCGCGGACACTCAGAGCGCGAGGAGAGGAGACGCTAAGCAAACACGGCCAAAAATAAAAGACAAACAGGAATAAATCTAACACTGTGAACCTTCACGGAAGGAGAAAGGAGAAGGAACGGAGTGATTTATTGGTGTATTGGTATAGAATTTACAGAGGGAGCAGAGTGAGATCGTTCAGCGTGTTTCCCCCCGTTTAACCCCGACTGCTGACAGCGATCCTCCATGTCCTGTGCACCTACAAACAAAAGAGATCAGGACCCGCTCTCACGTCACCGGAGCCATGCCAGACGCAGATAACACCGACGTCACCCTGAGTGTGTGTGATTGTGTGTGCTTTAAGTGCAGTAATGGAGGCTGAGGAGAAACGGTGTTATGTGGTGCAGCTTGGCAGGCCTGAAGTTGCACGGTGTCAAAGTGATGTAATAATAGTTACCAAGCGATGAAAGAAGTCTGCGTCTCATTTTCTACATCGAGCTAAAGGAAGAGAGAGACATGGCGATAGGGTTGGGGGGGGGTGTATGTGAGCGATATATGAGTGTTGAGAGAGCAAGGGAAAAGAGGAAGAGGGAGAGAGAGAAGAAAAAAAAAAAAGAAAGAGTAAGTGAGCCAAAAGCTCAAGATTTGACGTGGGCGTTTTTCTGACAGCTATAATTCTCCAGCCTACAGAATTTCATCAACACGAGTTGTGTTAAAGCTCAGCCCGAGGGCCTCAGCCCTTTCAAGTCCCCCGCACTGACAGGTAGATTTATTAGTCCTGAAATTTGTACGGATCACACGTCACTCATGGCAAACTGTCAGAGTGTCAGAGCAACGCGTCCCTCCGGGGCCCGGCGCCATCACGCTCCGCTTTAGCAGCGACACACACACGCACGCGGGCCAAAGCACGGCCCTCAAAGACTCAAAGTGTTCGTGTCTAAATGTGCCGTTTTATTTAATTGCTATGTACTGCGTGATTTTTCTTACAAAGTTTGGGATCAGCTGCAGTCATTTCTGATTGCTTCCAGGCTGTTTGTGCTCACTGTAAATGTTTTGATACTAATGGTAAATTAGACGTAATTATAAATACTCCTGTGAAATTTGTGGACTGCGAGAGACGGAGGAGGATTATTAGGTAGAGGGTGATGAGCGATGGAGGAAGAGAGGTGATGGAAACGAAAGGAAAGTGCCTGTGAACTGCAGGATGTGCAGCGTAGCCAGGAAATTTACTCTGGACCTCAATATGACAGGTCACACATTAGAGCCGAAAGAGCCTGACTTAACATAAAATGAGTAAGGGGGAGCGAACGAAAGCGAGAGAGAGAGAGAGAGATTGGCATGTTCTTTTGGCTGCTGCGTAGAAACTTCCTTCACCCGAACATCTGGTTCCTATATTTCAGAGTTAATTAGTCATATTGGGGTTGTCTGAAGATAAATTTATCATCGGGAAAAAACACAAACAATTTGAAAAATGAAAGGAAGTGCGGTGACACATGGCTGACGTTAAAATAAATCATTTCAGTGTGATTAAAAACTTACAGCACTGATGATAGAGTGAGTGAGAGCGAGCGAGACATGATGGGATTTATGGTCCCTCCATCTCAAGTAAAGCCCCATCTGTATTTCTTAATTATTGGTTCTGCTTTCTCTCTTCTTTTGGCTCTTTTTCTCTTCCTCACTTTTCTTACGTATCCGTTTGCGATGATTTACAGTGTCGTCTTTTGCGTGTTGACACGGCTCGTTCGTGTACAAATGGGGTTCGATTGCACATTATAGATTTAATGCCCGATTGGGAATGACGGTTGGTCATTATACTGGCATTACTGTAGAAATAAAACATTGGTCCATTTTTGTTTTAACTCTGTTTGTCATTCGAAGGCTGATGACAAACCAAATGCGATGTTAATTTGTGTCTTGAGGGGCCTGTGAGATGGACGGAGTGAGGAAAGACAGAAGAAGGGAGGAGAGAATATGTCTGTCAGACTGTCTGTTAAGGGAAGAGGCATAATTACACTCTCAGCAGTGAAGCAAACACACACACTCACACACTCTCTGACAGTTTCATTAAAATCTGTCTTCAGCCCTCTTCTCTAGGAAACTGAGGGCTGAGATCCAGAGGAAGAGAGAGAGAGAGTAGAAAATGAAAGAAGCGAAAGCAGAGAGCAAAAAACAAATGGGGAAGAAGTTTTAATTGTTCTTTCTGTTCATACATGAATCTACTTTAAATGCTTTTTCATTATTGAGACAGAGCAGCAACACCAAATACCTGCAGATTTAAAGAAACAGTCCACCCTAAAAAAATTCTGTGGGAGTCAATGGGAGCCAATACAGTTTGGTCAGGAACATTCTTTGAAATATTTTTTTTTTTTGTTTTGTGCTTTTGTGTTCTTAAGAAACAAAGTTATACAGGTTTGAAATGACATGAGTGTGAGTAAATGTTGACAGAATTTTCATTTTTGGTTGAACTATCCCTTCAATGTGCTCTCTGTAACAAACAAACAAACAAAAACACACAATTTGTTGAGTCAACTTAAAATAATTTGTTACCGTGCTGCCTTAAAATTTTAAATTCAGTCAACTCAAATAAGTTTAGTCAACTTGAAATGTTAATTTGTACACTTTTTTTGAAAATAGGCTCATTGTCCAACTCCCCTAGAGTTAAACAGTTGAGTTTTACCGTTTTTGAATCCATTCAGCCGATCTCCGGGTCTGACGGTAGCACTTTTACCATAGCTTAGCATAGATCATTGAATCTGATTAGACCGTTAGCATCTCACTCTTAAATGACTATATATAATGACAATATTTTTCCTATTATGCGCAATGATATTACGCAGTGCTTGAAAGTGACCGTGAGTGACCGTTGAAAGTGAGTTTGTGTAGATGCAGAGTTGCAGCCAGCAGAGTTGACAGCTATGTAATATCATTGCGCCTGCTGCACCCATGGTACGGCAGCAAAGCTCCTTGATTATTACGCCAAAATGAGAGTGTAGTTCCTAGCCATATCAACCTAGAAAATTGCAACTTTTCATTTTTTGTCCATCTTTGTACACAATGTAACTACAGAAGAGTCAAGTTTTAAATAGGAAAAATATCGAAACTCTTTGGTCATTTTTGAGCGAGATGCTAACGATCTAATCAGATTCAATTATCTATGCTAAGCTATGCTAAAAGTGCTACCGCCAGACCTGGAGATTGGCTGAATGGATTCGAAAACTGTAAAACTCAACTGTTTTACTCTAGGGGAGTTGGAAAATGAGCCTATTTTCAAAAAAAGTGGAGTGTTCCTTTAAAAGTTGTGTTCGTTACCCAGCTGCCTTAAAATTGTAAGTTGTATCAACTTAAATATCTAAGTTGTCACTTAGTAAAACTTTTAAGTTGAATAAACATTTTTTGAGTTGACTGAACTTAAAATTTTAAAGTAGCGGGGTAAAATTATTTTAAGTTGACTCAACAAATTGTTTTTACACTGTACTGTAGAGATTTAAATGTAGACCAGTACTTCAGTAAATATTTTGTAAATCAGTTTCTATATAAACCTTAATTCAAGACTTTATTTTATTTTATTTTATTTTATTTTATCCTTTTAATATGTGACCATGGACCACAAACCCAGTCATAAGTAGCACGGGTATATTTGTAGCAATAGCCAACAATACATTGTATGGGTCAAAATGATTTTTCTTTTATGTCAAAAATCATTAGGATATTAAGTAAAGATCATGTTTCAATGAATATATTTTGTAAATCTCCTATCGTAAATATATCAAAACTTAATATTTGATTAGTGATATGGATTGCTAATAACTTAATCTGGACAACTTCAAGGGTGATTTTGTTAATATTTAGATTTTTTTTGCACCCTCAGATTCCAGATGTTCAAATAGTTGTATCTTGGCCAAATATTGTCTATCCTGACAAACCATACATCAATAAAAAGCTTATTTATTTTTTTTATTTCGCTTATAAGTGATTATGTTCATGTGTCAAATTAAAAAGTCTTACTTTTGATATAGTTCTACTTTGTGACAACTTGCTTCTGTCTCTTTTATGTATGAAGTAAGCTGTATTATTATTATTTTTTATAACTGTTGTAAAAACTGTTGTAATTCTTTCTAAAATCGAAAGGAAGCGTTGGATAGCCAGTTGTTTTTCTGAGCCTTGATATATATAGTACACTATATAAATAGTTGACATCCAGTAAGTAGCTTTTAAATGTGAGTAAAACAAACTTTCTTACTGGCTCAGATCTGCAGCAGTGACTTCTTATGGAAAATATTAAGGCATTAGTCCCAAAATCTGGTTATAGTGGTGAAGGCCATCATATCAAAGGAATTCTTGTCTTTTGCTTTCATCACATTTCCCATAAACTTGCAGTGATATTCCTGATAAGCAAGTGTTTTGAGTTTCTGTGGTTGTGTTGTCAAGCTGCCACGATGAAATGCCCCATGGGTAAAGAGTGTGTGTTTGATATGATCGTGTTTGACATCGCAGTGTGACACTCTGCACATTAGTTTGACAAAGCCAGACACTTTAGCTATTCTGTGACACTTGAGTGTGTATGTTTACTGTCTATTTCTCTAGGAGACTGTTTGAGGCTTCAGAATGAATGTAAGTGTTTTTATGAAGCAGACCATTAATAATAGGATAATACGAACAGATAAGAGAAAACTGTCTCGTAAACAGAACTGTTGTCTCGACTGGCGTCAGAGCAATTATATTAGATTGATGCTGCAGGGATTGTAGCTAATTTATAGTGTTACAGTGAGAGTGGGTGTGTGACAGAGCACTCGCTATTCTTCACAGAGGAACCAGCTTTTTGAGGTCAAGCCTTTACATATTTCATACACATTCGAACACATGTGCAAACACACATACTTCACAAAGCGGTTTGGTCAGGTTTCGCTTTTCTAGGAAATTTTTAGAAATATTGTCTCTGCAACCATAGCATACCTGCCCACATGCACAGAATTTGAATTGTGTGTGTGTGTGTGTGATATATATATATATGTATATATAAAGCATATTGATGTGTATTCACTTTGTGTGAAACACACCGGTACTTGGAGGTTAGCTAATCAAAACATAGGTCATTTATATGCAGCCGTCTTAAAGGTACAGTCACAAAAACAGCCTTTGTAACTTTAAGAGTCAGAAAGAGGATGAAAAATGGTTATACGGAACTAAAATATGATGCTTTTTTTCTATTTTATTAATTTAGCATGCACTTAGCATCCAACGTGACTTGCAAATGAGGAAAAATGCACGTAGTTTATCATACTGAAGCCAACAGTATTAGCAGCACCACAGTACAAGAGTAAACCAGAAGTTTTGCTGAATTACATTATAAGTAAACTTCAGGTGAAAATGAAAATGCTGCAACAATGTAGAATAGGGGCCCTTAGCAAAACAGCTAATGCTAATGTCAACCAGTGAGGATTAGATTGAACTCTCAGCCTGGTGAAAAATAGCTAATGCACACAAACACAGTTACAGATGACTCTGTGTGGTTGTCTGATTGATTTTCTTTTAAGTCATCGGAACCCAATAAGTCTTATTGTTAGACAACCTTTAGAGTAGACAAACTTAAGACTCCATTCTTCTCTCTGAGGGAATCCAGCTTGAAATATTAGACCTTCGCTCCTGTTTTTTTCCTTTCTCTGTTCTTTTTGTCTTCTTGCTCTCTCCTCCCATCTCTGCTGAAGGATAATTTACTGCACCTTCAGCTGTTGGAATGTATTTGTAGTTGTGTATAATGGAGGTCATCTATCCTGCCTGTCAGCAGCGGGAAACACTTTTCTGACCGCAGCGGGGAGAGCTATGTGACGTTCCGATCGCTCAGATCAGGGGAACTGTTTTTGTGGCCAAAAAAAGTTTGCGTGCGTGTGTGTTTTGGAGAAGGGTGGGACTTTGTGGGTGTCAGAGTTTGAAAGACTGATTTTGTGAGGCAGCCTGTTTTCTGAATGAGTGCGCCTCCAACTCGACATGACCTTTACACTACAAAGATACAGTGTTACTTCTAATGCTTAGTTGGTACTTGTAAGAGTGAATGCCATCCTTTTTATCGCTACATTCTGTTAAACACACACTACCATTCAAAAGGTTGGGATTGGTTGGATTCTTTTAATATGTTTGAAAGAAGTCTCTTATGCTCACTAAAGCTGCATTTATTTGATAAAAAAACAGTAAGAACTGAACTAAAGAACTAAATTGCCATTACTCCAGTCTTCACAACCGATTCTATAATATTTAGAGTGAATTAGAATGACATTAGAAAAGCATTTCTTATCATGATCAGTTGTGCTGCTTAATATTTATGTGGAAATCATGATTTTTTAGAATCTTTGATGAATGGAAATGAAAAGAACAACATTTATTTCAAACAGAAATCTTGTATAACAGTTTAAAAGCCTTTTCTGTCATTTTGATCTATTTGGTGTATCCCTGCTGAATAAAAGTATTCATTTCTTTATTTAAAAAAAAACAAAAACAAGAAATTTTAGCCTTGCATGTTCAGCTCAAATTAATTACAATACAGAGCAGTAACAAACACAAAGTGCAACTACACCAACACTCAAACTCCAAAACAATTGAATCACATTTTTTTTTAAATTTTGAATTTAGTTTGATTTGATATCAGTTTTAATACTCTGTTTTCTCTGAATTGAACATTTAATTAGTCACAGGTCAAATCACTGTCTTAAGCAACCCATCTGTTTTGATAAAATATATAGCCACTGTGTTTTGCCTTTGCATGCCAGTACATCCCCACACAATCCAACATGGCCGCTCACACTGACTGTTACTCATTAGAAATGTCAGCTCGACCTTTGTCAGTATTGCTTACAAATTAATTGGATTCATTTACATAAATTTAAATAATTAAATCTTACTGTTGCTTGTAGTATCACCCTGTCTCTCCCTATACAGCATGTAGGGGAAATTAAGTACATGAAACAGATCATGTGTTTTGTGTTGCAGTGTATAATGCAAGTCTGTATATTTTATGCAGCTATAGTTGGATTACTAAAATGTGACGATATATAAAAACCATTGAAGCAATTCATTGAACATTCCTATGCAGACAGTGCCATTTGTTTGGGTTCACCTGACTGAATGTATGTTTCTTATTTTATAGACCTTTTGGTCTAGATGCTAAAATGCTCAAAATAAGCTTTTTGGACAAATATAAGTTTGGCTAGTTAGCATAGCTGGTCACTAAACAATGTAACTACACCACAAAATCATTCCAATCCAATGCTATTTAAAAATATCTTTGTATTCTGACAGTTTTAATGTATTATGTTTTTTAAAATAGCATTTAAATTGCAAGCATTCCATTATATTGTGTAACGTAGATATTTTTCTATTTAACCAGTGTCAAATTTGTATTGAAGCTCATTTCCACCACTGAATAAAATATAAAAAAAAGAAAATTGTGACTTTTTTCTCACAATTGCGAGTTTACATCTTGTAATTTTGACTTTTTACTTAGATTTGCGAGACATAAACTTGCAATTACGAGAAATAAATTTGTAGTTCCGAGAAATAAAGTCAGAATTGTGAGATATAATCTCGTAATTCTGAGAAAATATTAGTCTTTTTTTCCTCTATGTCTCACAATTCTGAGAAAAAAAAGTCAGAATTGCAAGATAAAACTCGCAGTTGTGAGAATTAAGGTTAGAATTGCAAGATATAAACTCGCAATTGTAAATTTTCTCTCACAATTGCAAGTTTCATCTCGCAGTTCTGACAGGATTATTGTCTCGCAATTCTATTTTCTCAATTCTGACTAATTATATCTCGCAATTCTGACTTATATCTTGCAACTGCGAGTTTATATCACAATTCTGAGAAGAAAAGTCAGAATTGCAAGTTTGTATCAACTGTGTATCGACTTTGTAAAAAAGTCAGAATTGTGTGATATAAACTCGCAATTGCAAGTTATTAAGTCAGAATTGTGAGATAAAAAGTCGCAATTTTTTTTTTTTAATTCAGTGGTGAAAATGGGCTTCCATAGATTTGGGCTCTTAAAGGGTAGGTTTGTATTGTTACAGGATCGGCACTATAAGTAAATTAACTAAGCACCAAAATATCCTGTTTATTTTTTGTGAAACGCATCATCTGGTGAACTTTTGACAGCTCTGGGGCTTTTGCATTTGACAGATTGTACTTTTGCATTTTTCTATCCCTGCTCACAGATAGTCTGATCAAGTTCAGTGCATTATGGGAGTTGAAGTTTTCCTATACCTTTTTTTTTTTTCCTCTATTTTCTCTATATGTTATATAGCATGTTTGAGTATTGCTATGTTCAGGATTGGAAAAAGAACACAACTTTTCATAGTATCATACTTTTTCATTTCACTATATAATGTGTAACAACCCATCTTGATCAGGGATACAAGAATTACTCGTACATTCACTCATACCCCATAAGCTCCACACTACAAGTGAAGGGAATGTCTAGAAATCAGTGCATTTCTTCTACTTTTTTTTTTTTTGGTGGAGGAAACAAAATGTCAGAGACTAACGGCTTTGAGAGATTCCAGTGCTGTGAAAAGTCAGCCCGAAGAAAGTGTGTCATTTATCATGGGAGAGAGAGTGAGTGAGAGAGAGACGGAGAGGATAAACACAACATTCACAGTCGACGACTCTTCCCATACATGGCCAGGCTCTCCAAAACACCTGTTAGTGCAACATTAGTCCATCCAGCACCTGCATCCCCTCAGTCACTCCCTGTGGTGGAGGAGACCATCTGATGTACACACTGAACAATAAACACCACACAACACCTTTTAAGGACATGTTCTTTGCTTATCTGTCTTGTTTCTAAAGTGCATAATTAACAATAAAATTTGCAGTGGTTTACACTAGGTCTGAGTTTAAACAGTTTCCCCTGGTTCAAGTCAGTGTGAATGCCTGTTGTAGCCCTTTTTATTTCTTTTAAATTTAGAGTAGGATTTCATTCCTTTGGGAATGGACTATATATAGACACACAGACACACACACACACACACACACATATATATATATATAATATAGCTTATATTTCATTATAAGTCTGTTTTCAGGTCTGTCAGCCATTCTGCTTTTTTGCATGAGTAAAATTTGGATCATACACGGCCCCCTGCCCCCTCTCTGTAAGGCCGGTGTAGGGGGTAGGATTAACGAGTGATTAATTGATGTCATGGCTGCGGATAGACAGTAAAAAGCACTGGGGTCCTGGAGGCTGTGTCAGTGTGACTCATTAATGGCCTTGCTGGCCTGGCCTGAGCTCTGTATTACATTAGAGCTGGTGAGTGAGTGAGGGAGAGAGAATGACAAAACTAATTACAGTGATGTAGTGGCTTTGTTGCACTCTGCTGCACATAGCTGCCGAGTGTTGCAACCGCTCACACATGTGCGTGCACAGACACACATGAACCAAAAAAACGTGAATGTGTTTTACTCGCATAAACCAGACTTTTGAAAACAGCACACTTCAGCTCCCTCGCACATGTGGCGTGCGTAACGCAGATGGATCGGTTATACAATCGCAGGCTGTGATGACACTGGTGTTATATCTTTCTTGTGGGTCCAGATGTTTGATATGTCTTGGGTACAACAGGATCTTTGCACTCAGCCTATTTATTAGGCAACAATCAGACGTAGGATCATGAGAATTAGTATGATTTAGAACAAAGCAGAGGGAGAGAAAAAATAAGAAAATGTATCAGGAATGGGTAAGAGTGGTGGTGTGTGATTCTGGATCACTGACTACAATAATGATTTGCACTGAGTTTACTACATTAGTAAAACACTTTGCATCACCTCATCAAGGACCAGAGGTTTCATTATGGAGCCCATTTCCGCCATTGAATAAAAAATAGCGAGTTTAAATCTCACAATTCTGACTTTTTTTCTTGCATTTTTGAGTTTATATCATGCAGTTCAGTCAGAATTGGGAGTTTAAATCTTATAATTCTCACTTAATAACTCACAATTTTGTGTTATAAAGTCAGAATTGTGAGATATGAACTCAATATAAACAATTCTGAGAACAAAGTAATTATCTTGCAATTCTGAATTTGCAATTTTCTCAGAATTGTGAGATTAAATCTTGAAATTTCAAGTTTAAATCATGCAATTCTGAGGAAAAAAGTCAAAAGTACGAGTTTGTGTCACTATAAAACTGTATAAAGTCAGAATTGTGAGATTAAAAACTCAATATAAAATGCAGTTCTGAGGAAAAAAAGTATTATCTCGCAATTCTCCCTTTTTTCTCAGAATTGGGAGTTAAAATCTTGCAATTTTAAAGTTTATATCATGCAATTCTGAGAAAAAAAAAAATGAAATATGACATATCAACGAAAAAATAACTTTAAAAAACAATACATATGCATGGTTGAATTGTTCACAATAAAATCAATTTAGAAAACAGAAAGGGTGACTTTCCATTTCATGCTGACTTTAGTATGTTAGTAATTTGTTTTAACCCCTAGCCTAAGTATTTGATGTATAACTTGCATGCAAACAAAACATAGATATCTTGGTGACCTCTTTTAACTTGGCCTGTTAAGCTATCATTGGCAACATCCTAGCAATCACAGAGTAATGGCTTTCCATCCACTTACAATAAGTGCAGACTGCTCAGAACACCTTTGCAACAGCGTAGCAATGTCCTGTTGACTTTCTAAAACACCCTAGAAGTGTCCACATGCAAGCAGCGCTCATGTTTAAATACTTTTCATATAAATGGACTTTGATTAATTAGATATTTAGATAAACAGATACCGTTTTGAAACTAGATCACATCCTTAAACAATGGATGAATGAAGGACAAAAACAGACATCCTATGCTGAGGGGAAGTTGGCTCTGTTTCTGACCCACAGTACAACTCCAGTGAGTATGGGGGAGAGATTCTGTCTCTGTTTTTAATGCGTCGTGACGTTGATTACAGGCCCCAGATGCGGCCTACTATGACTCCAGCTACAGCCTGCAGAGAGACACTGCTACGATATAGAGGTCAACATGTAGAGAGGGGCAAAGGCCAGACCTGGAGCAGTAGGCTAATCGCAATGCTCATAGCAAAAGGCCAGCCTCACCAATAACATTTAGCCTGTATGTCTCTGCTAACATTGCACCTCTGCGGTTGCTCATCAGCTCGGTGTCACCTCTGACATTGTGAGGAATTTTTTCCAGCCCATCCTCCTGGTGTTTGTGAGGCTGGAACAGCTGTGGAGTATAAGTCGAGCATTGTTCTTCATTAGGTTAATAATACTGCCTCAAGAACTGGGTCATCAACGATGATCACTAATGGTGTCACTCATTCCATGTTATTTCTCGCTAATTAAAATATGTTGAAATGATAACTGCTGGGAAATCAGTTTATGTTTTAGTATTGTTTTTAATCATTCTTAGAACTGGCTTGAAATTATAAATGGCAAACATTCATACACTGTTATAAGATATGAGTGAGATGTTTTTATGGGTAATAACTGGTATTCTCAGGCATGGTGGAAAGTGTCATGTTACGCAGTTAGTAATAGTAAGAGTAAGTAATAGTAATAGTAATAGTAACAGTTCCTTGTTTGTCCTGAACAGTTAAACTGCCCGCTGTTCTTCAGAAAAATCCTTCAGGTCCCACAAATTCATTTTTCAGCATTTTTGTGTGTTTGAACCCTTTCCAGCAATGACTGTATGATTTTGAGATCCATCTTTTGACACTGAGGACCACTGAGGCACTCACATGCAACTGTTACAGAAGGTTGAAACGCTCACTGATGCTTCAGAAGGAAAAACGATGCATTAAGAGCCAGGGGGTGAAAACTTTTTGAATTTGAAGATCAGGGTGAATTTAACTTATTTTGTCTTCTGGGAAACATGTAACTATCTTCTGTAGCTTCTGAAGGGCAGTATTAAATGAAAAAAAATATGATATTTAGGCAAAATAAGAAAAATGTACACATCCTCATTCTTTTCAAAAGTTTACACCCCTGGCTCTTAATGCATTGTGTTTTCTTCTGGAGCATCAGTGAGCGTCTGAATCATTGCATATGAGTCCCTTAGTTGTCTTCATTGTCAAAAGATGGATTTCAAAATCATACAGTCATTGTTGGAAAGGGTTCAAATACACAGAAATGCTGAAAAACCAAAAGATTTGGGGGACCTGAAGTATTTTTCAGAAGAACAGCAGGCAGTTTAACTGTTCAGGACAAACAAGGGACTCATGAACAACTATCACTAATAAAACAAAAAGGTACATTCAGGTAACAACACAATAAGAATCAAGCATATGTAAACTTTTAAACAGGGTCATTTGTATAAATCCAGCTATTATTTTCTCTTGTGGACTGTATGTAAACGTCTTTTATGTAAAATAACATGCATTTTGTATGAACCCTCTTATTTTGCTAAAATAATTAACATTTTGCAGATTCTGCAAGGTGTGTGTAAACTTTTGATCCCAACTGTATTTTATATTATGTTATATCAGTAAGGTAGTAGTAATATTATTAATAACAACAATTTTTCATTTAATTTTCTTATTTTTAATTTCCAATCAGAAAAGAATGTGTAATAATGTTGAATCCAATTCAGAGACATTGTAATCTGTTTTACAATGTTATATTAGAACTACACGAGTGTTGCACGTACTACGTAAGAGTTGTATTCAAAATATAGCTGTTTCAGCTATTATCATCCATATTCATTATTATAATCTATTGGTATTAAAGACGATATGAAAGGGAAGCAGCAGTGAATCTCTGTGTGCTATTATCTGCTCAAGACTGTTCCATGTTTCAGGGCCCCGCTAACATTTCATCCCTTTTTAAAGGCCTTTAGTGAGCATCTGAGCACATTAATACAATTAATCCCAGTGTAAGGGGACATGTGGGCACTCATGATCATTGAGCTTTGCTACATTAATAGTAAAACTAATTATTTCATGACGGTAGATGGCTAACGACCTGCAGCGCACCCAGAGGACGGGCTGATGATAAATGGTCTCATTTACCCTTATAAGGACGCAATCATTTAACACAAGGCAAGAATCTCTGCGAGCATTTAATCCTGTTTAATGGTTACGCTGAGAGAGAAAGTGAGAAGCCGACGAGAAGAGAAAATAGATCTACATGAGAAATTGGGATTGTGTCTATGTGTTTGTGACAGACAAAGAAAGAGGATAGTAGGAGGGGGTAAAATCACAAATGAACTTAACAGTTAATCAGAGAGGAGAAATGGTTGCTGGGTTTATGTCCTCCTAATTAGAAATAGCTCAGATCTATCCTCTTGCCGCAAGTGCCTTGTTAACGACTGTTTCACTAACGAGCTTAGCTCAGTGGCAGTTACGCAGATAAAAACCCTTCCTGATTGATCTGAGCGGCCTTCTGAAATTTGTTTCACTCCAGCGTATTGATTTAATTCTGTTGCTTGAAAAGCTCTAATTAATAATGATAATAAAAGTGTCCCAGCTCGTTAACATCAGCTGGTGTTTTTTTTTTTTCCTCCTGCACTCATCCTTTCTTCTTTTATCTGCTCTCGCTCTCTCTCTCTCTCTCTCCAATCTTTAAGGTCTGCTGGTGAGATGTTTTCGTTCCTGTTGTGTCTCTCGGGTTTAATCAATGGAGAGCTGTGTGGGTGACTACGAGAGGCCCTATAGTTCTTTGAAAATACGTAAGTGATAGCGAATTTTGGAAAGGAAAATCAATTTAGCCGGCCCAAATATTTGATCTGTTTCTACATCAGACAACATCTTGAGATTTCTAGTACCTGTTGAAGCAGCAGCCTCAGGACAACCACACAAAAAACAAAAGTGTTTTTGTCAGCGAAAAGACAGAAATGTTGAGGTTTCACTTTCTTTTGTTCCAGTCAAAGTAAAGAGGTGTAATTAGCCACAAAATGCATTTTCATGCTGTTTGATATTATGTTTTGCTCTCTCAGGAAGAATGGAAAAATTTTTCTGTCAAGTGTTATTTTAATATAATCTTTATGAATAATTTGAAGTACTTTTTTATTTTCAGTTTGCAGTTTAATTTTAATTCTTAGTTTATTTTAATAATTTTATGTTTGTCATTTTTATTAGTTTTTGTTTAATAAATCTATATATAATATAATTTGTATTAATTTTTATTTCAGCAGTTTCAGTTATGTACATCAACACTCTAAAAAATGCTGGGTTATTTTTTTTAACTGAAAAGTTGGGTTCAGCCTGTTGTGTCATTTTATTGGGTTGTTTTTAATATTTTTACCCAGGTGCTGGGTTATCTTTTTAACCCAAATGCTGGGTTCAACTTGTTGGGTCATTTTATTGGGTTATTTTTTATCATTTTTACCCAGGTGCCGGTAGTTTAACTAAGTTGCCGGGTCATTTTTAACGCTGGGTTATTTTTTTCTCCCCAACCGGGGGTAGAGCCTGTCTCTGACAAAACAACCCAGCTGCTGAGTTACAGTCAGAGTGTGGGCTTTTTGAGTCCTCTACTGGAGAAACCATTTCTCAGCGCCGCCGATTTGGTGCACTTCTTCAGCAAAATAAAAGGTTTGCATACATTTTATTTCATTTATTACATCTTTACAGTGCTGTAAATTATATTATTTTACGCAGCGCAACATAAGGACAAAATGTCAGTCAGTTGCGTCAGCCGCGTTCACTTTGCAAGATGGAAACGCCTTTTGCCTTGCATAAAATAAATTGATTTTATTCGTTATAGTACTGAGTTTAATTTAACTTAATGTTAAAATATGTTCTCTAATGTCAGTACTGTTTGTTTATGGGCAGGTTTTGGAGTTAGTCATGGTCTGTGGTCTGAAGTTTGCAGTTACCCCAGTGAACAGCAGCCCTTTACTGGCTTAGATTTCGGCGACACAACGGCACGAGAATTAGCGCTATTTTGGTAAAAAGCGATTACAGAGAACGCTTAAATACACTAAAATTAAAATGCTACTTTTAAATGTTACATTTTTTTTTATGTCGAAAATGCTTGTTAAATGAGTTTAAATGTATTTAATATTGTAAACTATGCTGTATTCACCCAAATAAATTAAATTTGTCTTGTATTTTTTCCATGTGTTCTTGCTTAATAATAAATGTTCATCTTTTGATTATTGCTGTTGCCTCTAGTAATTCTGTGTGTCTGTTTTATAAGTTCCAGTCCATTTTTAGGCCAGCAATATAATAACTTTTAAACAATAGTTGATTTAAATAAAATAACACAGCATGTTTGGTAAAAACATTTTACCAATCCAGCTGGGTCAAAATAACCAGCATTTTTTAGAGTGAAGTTAAACTAAATGAATATAAGTAATGTTTTATTATCTCAGGGCTGTGTCCTCTGAGGAGGCAAGGGAGGCAGTGCCTCCTCAAAAAAATTGGATGAGGAAAAAAATTCATAGTACAAAAATAAAACAACACAAATATTACAAAATATGAAATAAAAAGCATATAAATCACTTGTTTTTTAAAAGTAAAACTGTCCAACACCGACACCAAGCAGGTAAAGTTACAAAGGGAGTCTGTGTCTCTTTCACCTCCCCTGAGCCCGTTGAGTCTTAACAGACCCCCTAAAACATGCCATGGGTTTGGTGGTAAGTAATTGAGAATGAATGGGGGGAAGTCATGTGAGAGGAGGCAATGCCTCTATCGCGACAAGAATGGATATAACTGGTTATGATTGGCTGTGATGTGATAAAAAATTTGTTTGTGAGAGTTCCGCAATTGCAAATCAATTTGAATGAACAATATAATACCGTTAATGGGAAGACTAGTTAAAAAAAGTAAGGAAACAACTCACACACTTGGATATAACCACTTTGTTACGTTAAAATGGCATGAAAACGTGATCTGTGGGAGTTTTTAGTGAGTAATCAGCTTGGTGAAATTTAAAGTAAATTTCTGTGTCTGTGACCAATATTTATTGAGCTTTGATGACTGATAATCCAAAAAGTTAACTATTAAAAAGAATAGCTAAACATAAGTTCACAAATGTTTAAATGTTTAATTTGTTACTGCCTTGAGTTATTATTTTAGAATAAATGTAAAATTCTTAAAAACACTAACTTGATGAGATTCATACTTGGCTTTAATAAGTAACATTTTTTCCGGATAGTGTAAGTAATGTTTATGTAACCAAGAAAATGTGACTGGACATGAATTTACATGTAAAAAAAAAAAAAACCCTTGAGGAACCTTTCAGTTAATGTTTGTTTGACTTCAAGTAACAAAAACTTTTACAAATGGTTTTAGTTTTTCTTTTTTGTTAACTATAATAACCTTGTCTGTCTGCGTATTTTTACTTCTCACTTCACAAACGGCTCTGTTCTTCCACACCTGTGCCCTCCCTCTTTTCCTTCTGGGCCCGGCGGGGGGCGGGAGCGGGGGCTGCGTGGAGGCGTTGGGGGCTACTGATGAAGATGAAGCTGTCTGGCTGTGTCACAAGGGGCTGTTCCACCACATTCTGACTGAGGGAGGAGATGGAGAGCGAATGAAAGAGAGAAGAAGAGAGAGTGAGAAAGAGTGCCTAATCCATCACGGGAAGGGAGGACTGACACAACAAAAGACAGAGTGCGGAGCAAGGCTTTTTGGCGGCTAGGGCCGAGGCAACTTCGACAATATTTTTTGGCGCCTGTCAGGCTGTCTAATAAAGCAGAGCTGGAATATGAACTATCTCTCACTGCTGTAATACGCCTCATAAATCAGATTTAATTACGCGGTGTGGGGACAGGCAGTGGGAGCCCTGGCTGGATTTATGGGGCCTTGACTTGGCATCTTAACAACTTTGCGCTTTTAATATCATTACACTGTCATCTATTTTGCCTCCTGCCACAGAGCACGCCCAAACTCCCTGTGTAACAGCACATTTTTTTTCTCACAGAGCCATCTTTTTTCTTCGCTCCCTTCTTTTTCACCCTGAGAAAAGCGTGTTGACACCACGTAGAAGGAGCCCGTGCGCCTACGGGTCAACCCGGAATTCGTCCGTCCATCCGCCTGAGATTTCACTCATCCTTTCCCCTTTCCTTCCTCGTGCTTTTTGCGTCATTGTCCTCCTTTCGGCACCCCTCCTTTCCTTCGCTGACCCCCGTTTCCTCCCTTTGCTTAATCTCCTTCGAGCCTTTCTCACCGGGCCGTTTGTCTTGCCCATTCTTCCTCGTCCGCCGTGCAGGCCTTTTGACAGAACAATAAGAGAAGCAGAAGACAAAGAGGAAGGAAAAGAAGAAAGGGGGCATAAAAAATGAGCGCCGAGTGAAAGCAGAACCCTCTTCCTTGTCTTACTAATGGCCCCTAGAGCGGCGTTCCACATAGCGCGCAGACGCTCCTGACGTTAGCCATCTTGTTAATGCTAGCCTCTAAATGCCTGCGCGAGCTCGGTGACAGTGACATATTAGTTTTGCAGCCCTGCGTAATCTGATATTTCAAAGCATGCTGCTGCACTAAAGATTTGATTAATGCTGTTCCATTTGGGCTCAGTAATTGGCCGAGACTAGAGCGGAGAGAGAGGGAGAACGCTGAGAGAGAGCCATATAGAGAGAGTGTTAATGAGAGAGAGGGTTAATTAAGCTTCTGGCATCATAGGGACAGTTACTGATGACTCCCTATAACAAACTGCCATTGCTAATACGCGCTCACACACACATGCGTGCACATGGTGTTGGTAAAAGCTGTGGGTTTAACCTCGTCCTGGCTCATGGGTGGCTGCTTCAGGACAGCAGGCCTCTGTTTTTGGGGCCTACAGACCCTGGTTTATTTTAAAGCACAAAGTGCAGTAATTACACCAACAGCACATTAGCGTTTCGAGAATCTAGTTGAGTTGCACTGAATCCGTGCACTCAGTGTTTGTGCTCGTACTGAAACGGAGTGACTTTAAATAAGGTGAACTAAGTCACTATTAGGCATCGAGGCCACGTGTTGTGGGAAACGACTGAAATATCAGATTTATCTGTGGCTCATTAAACCTGTTCAGTGCCCTATAAACCGCATGAGTGATTCAAACCCACGCCAGGGGCCTGGCTATTTTCAGCCCGTGCTTCACCAAGCCAAACCGCTCACTCCATCAGAGCAAACACTCTGACCAATCAGAACCGAGGTCATTGTTTATGCATGTGTGGAAGTATTTACAGAGACCAATGGTGTAGTAAAGCTCAAACTGATGGAGAGACACTTAAAATGCCATTAGTCACCTTGTGTTGTTAACAAATCGTGGAAGTGAGCAAAACAGACTTAATACCATTTGCTTTATAACATCAGCAAGCGGTGCATGCACAAATATAGCTGTTGTATGAAGCCCTTAAGGTCTATCTAAACATCATTCATTGTGTCAGGGCTGTAGTTTTATCTGGGTTATGTAAATCAGCTGTGTTGCGTTTACACAGAAGCAGACAGCACCTTTCAATATAAGCAGCAATTGTTTCATACATGGGGCGAGAGGAAATGTTGGTGACAGACACTTCGGAGTGGTAAAACTTTACAGCAAAGGTCATGTCAACATTAATCAGCACGATTGTTAACATGAATCAACAATGAACAGTACTTTTACAACAATTATTAATCTTGGTTAAAGTTATATTGTATGTATTCTAATGATACTAAAAAGCTGATTATTATGTTCGTGTTAAGGCCAATGTATTATGTAAAATAAAACTAAAACACTTTAGTGAAAAATAAATAAATACAGTTGAGGTCAAAAGTTTTCACACACCTTGGAGAATCTGCAAAATGTGAATTATTTTACCTAAATAAGAGGGATCATATAAAATGCATGGTATTTTTTATTTAGTATTGACATGAATAAGATATTTCACATAAAAGATGTTTACATATAGTCCACAAGAGAAAACAATAGTTGAATTTATAAAAAATGAGCCCATTCAAAAGTTTACATGCGCTTGATTCTTAATACTGTGTTATTACCGGAATGATCCACAGCTGTTTTTTTGTTTAGTGATAGTTGTTCATGAGTCCCTTGTCTGTCCTGAACAGTTAAACTGCCCGCTGTTCTGCAGAAAAATCCTTCAGGTCCCACAAATTATTGGGTTTTTCAGCATTTTTGTGTATTTGAACCCTTTCCAACAATGACTGCATGATTTCGAGATCCATCTTTTCACACTGAGGACAACTGAGGGACTCATATGCAACTATTACAGAAGGTTCAAATAATCACAGATGCTCCAGAAAGAAAAACGATGCTTTAAGAGGCAAGGGTATAAACTTTTGAACAGATAAAAAAGTGTACATTTTTCCTATTTTGCCTATATAATTTTTTTTCATTTAGTACTGCCCTTCAGAAGCTACAGAAGATACTTTCATGTTTTCCAGAAGGCAAAATAAATTAAATTTACCCTGATCTTTAAATTCCAAAAGTTTTCACCCACCTTAATGCATCGTGTTTCCTTCTGGAGCATCAGTGGGCATTTGAACCTTCTGTAATATGAGTTGCATATGAGTCCCTCAGTTGTCCTCAGTGTGAAAAGATGGATCTCAAAATCATACAGTCATTGTTGGAAAGGGCTCCAAAACACAAAAATGCTGAGAAGAATTTGTGGGACCTGAAGGATTTTTCTAAAGAACAGCAGGCAGTTCAACTGTTCAGGACAAACAAGGGACTCATGAACAACTATCACTAAACAAAAAAAAAAACAAAAAAAAAACAGTATTAAGAATCAAGTGTATGTAAACTTTTGAACCGGGTAATTTTTATAAATTCAGCTATTATTTTCTCTTGTGGACTAAATGTAAACATCTTTCATTTGAAATATCTTATTCAGGTCAGTACTAAATAAAAAATAGCATGGAGTTTTCAGCTTCTGCGAGGTGTATGTAAACTTTTGACCACAACTGTAAATGAACAAACACTAAAAAAAACAGTAAGTGACTATAATCAAGTAAATTTAGGCATCTCAATATTATAATGTACAGTATAAAATATTGAGATTTTAACCATGCGTAATAAATGTTGTTAAAAATGGTTCATTGTTAGTTGCAAATTTATTGTAAAGTGTTTCCTATGGTGTAAACAAGTGTCATATATTGAACTTTTATAGACATTAATACTTCAAAATAAATAGAAATTGGTAGCTGAGAGCTGTGTAGCATGATAACGACGTGTGTGTCTCTGCATGTAGAAAAGAGAGACATTACGAGAGGGAGTGTCTGTATTGGTATTTATGGCCACATTATTCTGTCATGATATGTGTACACAAGCAGTGTTTATTGTTTGATCGTATTGTGCGAGAAGGTAGAGAGAGCCGTATTTCTTCCTCTCGGTCCGACAAGCATCCTCTTTGTGTCCCCCCTCCTGAAGACGAATTACAGAAAACAGAGGGGAACGGCATCTGTGGCTCTTCAGGGCTGTCTGAAGGAACAGGGGGAGGAGAGAGACGAGAGGAGAGATGGATGTGGCACGGAGGAGGCCGGGAGGGGAGGTGCAGTTGGTGCTGTATTGAATGTGGCCCGACCTCACTATAACCTCACCACCTCTCCCTGACCCTCACACACAAGACCTGCAGGAGAAAGGAGGGGAGGTCAAAAAGTTAGTCGCTGACTTATGAAAGAAGGGGAGAAAAGAAGAAAAGAGATCCCCCTTTCAGAAACATCTGGTGCGGGGTCTTTCAGGCCGGCCGGGATGAATAGAAACGGGCCGCCCTCTCCTCACAGCTACTAGAGTAATTAGGCCTGGTGCAAAGGTTCTGAGCGCGCTGTTCATCTAAAGAGCCTGCTCAAGTTTTATATACACCTTGAGTAAGCGCTTTACGTTTGTCAAACCGACAGGTTTTGGGAGAGATTACTCTTCATTTGAGAGTTGTAATGAGGTTGTTGAACTTTTGAGGAAATTTCAAACCATTAAAGTCAATATACTTTTTTTGGGCTTATTGTGAATGATTCATTGGTGGATGTTTTAATGTTTGTCTTTGTAATATTAATCAAATGCGCAGCCTGTTGGACAATGAGCACAGCTATTTAGTATAGTTTTGAGTATTTAATTTTTTTCTTATGATCACCAAGGCTGCATTTACTTGATCAAAAATGCTGCAAAATCCCTTAAAATTGTGAACTATTATTACCATTTAACCCTCAAAGACCCAAATATAGAAAAATTCACCTTTAAAATGTTGTTGTAGGAGGCCTCTAATGCTGAAATAAATGTGTTTTTATATTTTTGACATTTTAGTGAGTTTTTAGGGAAAAACTGTAACAGTAGCAGAATTTCAGTGTTTTTACTCACTATCTGAACAAATTTAGAGGACATATAAAGGTTCATTTGCAGGGTGTAATGCTTCTGTAACCTTATATCAGTGGTCTATATGAATGTATTTACAGAATTTTTTTTCCATTTTATTATTAAAAAAAATACTTTCCCAGATGGCAATGCTGATTTTCAGCACATGATCCTTCAGAAATCATTCTAATATGTTTTGTCCAAAGAAACATTTTTTTTTTATTATTATTATCAATTATCAATAATTATTACTGGTTAATTTTGTGAAAAACCAAATCAGCATATTAAAATGATTTCAGAAGAATCATGTGACACTGAAGACCGGAGTAATGGCTGCTAAAATTCAGATTCACTATCACAGGAATAAATAGCATTTTACAATATATCAAAACAGACATTATAGATATTACTGTATTACTGTGATGAAATAAATACAGCCTTGGTGAGCATAAGAGACTTTCCTTTTGATCTTTTGAGCTGTAGTGTTACTCACTTTTCACAATCAAATCAATTTCTAATTGATTAGGAATTGATCCTAATTGATCCTAAAGTAAGTCACCACGTTTTTTCTTATTCATTTTATTGAAAATACATTGTATTGTGAAATTAAAATAGCTTTCAAATTGACCCTGACATGACCCAAACAAGGTCTTTGGCCTGTTATAACTTGTGTTTTTGCTTTCATTTCTATTCATGTTGATTTAATTGTTCGTTGATTCCAGGGCTGGGCTTTTTAGGATCAATGGATACAGTGGATAAAGAGATGGATGGATGGGGAATGGAAAGATGGAGAGAATGTGAGAAAGGGTGTGTACAGATGAATTGTGCTCTACGTGCAGTTAGGTGTGTGTGTGTGTGAGGGAACTTTCTGTAATTAAGTTTTACAATCTTCTTCTCAGTAAATGACATATAAATCTTGCCCCTCCTCGTCATGCAAAGATCGTAATCCCCTCCTCAATTTCCTGTCTCTGTGGACACTCACTTGATTTAATGGCCTTTGATGATTGCTACATCAGTAAAACAGTACATGGGGTATCCACTCCAGATCCCAGAGGGCTGTTTGTCATCGAACAGTTGTGCTGAACTGACATTTGTTAATGTGTTTCATAAAATTACCATTGACATCATTAAATGGAATTGCAAATTGATTGTTTTTTTGCACAGGTTTTCCAAATACAGTACCCCTTGATTTACTATTGGTTGGTTTAGCAGACAGTCCCGCCCCCTGCCTCACGCCATTGGTTAGGCCAGTGATGTTGTGTGGGACTGGACAGGATGCTCAAACAAACAGAGCCTACTTAAAGTTGTCTGTGCATATTAAACTGGAATATGAGAAGGTGTTTGAATAATCTACCCTCTCAATTTTTCCTGATCCACTACAAATATTTCCTCGCAGTGCATGGAAATGGTCTATTTTCATTAGTCTTTCAGAAACCACATTATCTGCACAAGTCAAGCAATTAAATCAGCACGTCTTAATGTAGCTGTTATGATTGATCATGTTTATTGGATTGACTCAAGAGCTCTTGGGTTCTTCATCAGTTATCAGACTTGAGAGCGGCAGAAGGACGGGGGGTACGAGTGGCAGCGAGAACAGATAAACACTCACCTTGCTTGTGTGCTAATTGTTGTGCCTCCTTCTGTTAGCGTCCCCTTCCTTTTGTTTCTCTGCTGTCAGCTCTAATCAACCATTAGATCTTCAGCAGATGGAAGAGACGAAGTGGGAGCGACAGAGAGAGACCGTGGGAATAGCTGCTCAGTTTTAGCAACGCTGCCCTCTATCTGACAAGGAGAATGAGTTAGGCTTTCACAGCACCACTAAACCTGATAGAATTAGAGTCAAGTATATATAGTTGATTGTTGTTATAATTATTGTTTTCGGGTTCCCTCCCTGCTAGCTTGTGGCTTCGACTACGGTCGAACAGAAAGGTAATTATTTATTCCCATGGTGCACTGTGATTTCCATAAACACAAGCATGCAAGCATATTGGGTTCCTGCAGATCATATTTTACACTATTAATACGCCATCTGCTTCTGCTAACACACACACACATGCTCACAGTCAGCAGAAGAGCTGAGAATGCATGCTGAAATACAAATGATCACAGGAAGACCAGAATATGCAGATATACTGACACCAAAACAAGATTTTGCACACTCACTTACACAAGCCAGTCCAAGAAACACATGCAGGCGTATGAGATGTTAAAGTTGGCATGAAAATCTAATTGCATTTTAGATCTTATTGTGAATGATTCATCTATGTATATTTAATTTTACTTTAAACTTTAAAAGAATAGTTTACCAAAAAATGAAAATTCAAAGCATTAAAGACTGACACAGAAGAGAAGAAACTTGAATATAGTCATTATTTTTGTTTTCTTTGCGCACAATAAGTATTCTCGTAGCTTTGTGAAATTAAGGTTGAACCACTGATGTCACATGGACTATTTTATCGATGCCCTTACTACATTTTACACTTCAGTGTAGTAGTTGCATTGCTGACTATGCAGGGTCACAAATCTCTCTTTTTAGGATTTAATCAAAAATATTCTCATTTGTGTTCCGAAGATGAATGAAGGTCTTACGGGTTTGGAATGAAATAACTGTGAGTAATTAATGACAATTTTCATTTTTGGGTGAACTACCCCTTTAAACTTGCATTTAGATCTTCATCCAATCAATAATCAGTGGCTTGTTAAAAAAAGACTGTCACTATTTCTGTTAAATCTTGACTTTAAAGTAGTGCTATCAAATGATTAATTGCGATTAATCGCATCCAAAATTAAAGTTTTTGTTTACGTAATGTAAGTGTGTATACTGTGTATATTTAGTATGTATATATAATACACACACATACGGTATATATTTAGAAAATATTTACATGTATGTGTATATATATATATCTTTTTCATATAATTGATATCTTATATAAATACTTTTAATATACAAACAACATATTTTTCTTAAATATATACATGCATGTGTGTATTTATATATACGTAATAAATATACACAGCACACACACATATATTATGTAAACAAACTTTTATTTTGAATGTGATTAATCGCAATTGTTTGACAGCGCTAAAAAGTGAATTGCCATTTGTAACCCATTTTACTTCCATTTTGTGATATATTTCTGGCTGAAACAGGATATTCAATGAGAAAAAATGGAATTGACTGCTATTCGGCTATTGGTTAACATTATCTAATAGCTTGTGCAGCCTCAGTTATGTACGCAGAAAGAAAAGCTGTTCACAGGCAAGAGAAACTTATTAAATTGTGATTACGAAGACAAACAATGCTTTTCTTTGGAATAATATACACCAATGAATCATTCACAATTAGAGCAGGAATGCGTATTAGGAAAATAAATAGTCAGTTTTGATTTTATGTTGACTTTAAAGTCTCTGGAAGGTTTTAGGAGGTTATCAGTCCATCTCTCATTTTCTGCTAGGGAAAAAATTAGAAGCAGGCCGTAAAATCCAGAGAACAATTTAACTGAGGTCTTGCTATTTATTTCTCAGGTCAGTCGAGAGTCTCTGTTGGCTTAGAGTGGAGGTCAATGACAGGTCGGGAGATAACTGCGGGCTCACTGAGGAAACTGCTTTAATGAGAACAGCTGATCAGCTGCCATGGATTAGCATTCCTGCCATACTACGGGGGGGCTCTGATGATGGAGGGGATTACACTAATGACTAATGCATTTAATATGTCTATCAGTTTGTCAGCAGTGACATCAGGAATTACATGATAGGGGTCGACCTGTTATAGTTTTGCAGATTTTTCAGGTGGCTGAGGGTTTTGTGCGCCGATGAAAGGCAGAGAGGAGAAAACGGGTTGGATCACCAAGCTCCATGAGCCAGAAACTAGAGGAGAAAACCAGGCACTGAGAAAGAGACAGAATGAGAGGGAGGCAGTGACAGAGAGAGAGAAAGAGAGAGAGAGAGAAGGAGGAGGGGTTGTTCTGGCTGGGTTGACAGCAGCCCATTCATCCTCCATGCTAGAGGAGACAAAGTGCTGGCTGGCTCAGGACAGGCCCCATAAATCACCTTCCATAAGACACACTACCTACTGCTTATTACATTCAGCATGACAAAGCCTCTCTCCCTTCCCCTTTTTCTGTTTTCTCCTCTCCACTCCTTCTCTCTATTCATTCTGCCTTAGCTTTCCTTTTCTCTGTGCTTGTTTCCTTTTTCCGTCTTCTTGTCTTTCCTGTCTCATTTTCCATAGAGGTGCGCTCAATAAAAAAACATTTTTTTTTTAATCTTATTAAAATGAATAGTATTTAGAAAATCATGTATAAACCTATTAGTACTCATATCATTAGCCTAAAAAAATGATTTATTTTACATGTACCAAGTCACCTCATGGTGTCGACGTGTTGAGATCTCATGACCAGCCAACGACTTTTTGGTTTATATCAGTAACCTTGTGTTATTTGACAGTTTTACTGGCACGTCTTTCCATATAATGAGAATGAATGAGGATCCAGACTGCCAAGCTTTAAAATGACAGAAAAGCACCATAAAAGTGTCATAAAAATATTGTCTGCTATATTCCATGTCTTCTAAAGCCATAAAATAGCTTTATGTGATGAACAAACCCAATTTAAGTCATTATTCACTGAAAAATATACCGTCTTTTAAAAGATGGCGCCTGTAGATGGAAACTGTCAGCTGTAACAAAAGTGTGATGTGTCATGTGATGCATACGATGTCTGAATATGCAGAAGTGTAGTGAGACATAAGATGAGAGCTACAGTTGGCGGTATGTGAATAATGCCAACATTTTGGTTTATTTCTCAGAGTTATCGTATGGCTTTTAAAGACTTGGAATATAGTGAGTAAGTCCTATTCATGATGCTTTAAAGGGATAGTTCACCCAAAAATGAAAATTCTGTCATTAATTACTCACCCTTATGTCGTTCTTCAGAATACCTGATCTCATGACGAAAACGTACCTGTGGGAAGTTTTTTTTTTGCAAGACGCGAAATATGCAAAATACACATCACTGCAATTTTCAACTGAAATTAACACTAGAGGTGGTAAAATAACGACCACTTGTAATTGTTTTTGTACTAGGGCTGTCAAATGATTAATCGCAATTAATCGCATGCAAAATAAAAGTTTGAGTTTGCCTGATATATGTGTGTGTACTGTGCGTGATCATTATGTATATATAAATACACATATATTAGGCAAACTCAAACTTTTATTTTGTATCCGATTAATAGCGATTATTCGTTTGACAGCCCTATTTCGTACACAGTTACGATTACAGCTCCATATGTTTCACTTTCCAGATGTAACAAGCTTGTTCGGTAGCTTAGCTGGGTACGAATCCCGTGAAAAACATGACTCACAATGAAAGAGCTGAAAGATTAAAGATAGAAAAACAAGCTAAAACGGCATGCTAGCGATTGCGTTTTTACGTCACATTGACTTTTGTTCATACTATCAGGTAGGTTTAGGTGTAGTGCAGATGGTACGTTATTTTAAAATGTCACGGAGCAGTATAGTTATAGCACCACTCAACGGACATTTCAAGTCAGAAATGCGGTGACGTACAAAACCAACGTCACATAAAACGTACCATATGTACGTTCATCTGTTCTTGGAAAAAACAAACACACTTTTAGCGCCGCTTAGTGGACATTTCACATTGAGTATGTCACAAAACATACATTTTATCAAAAAATATCTTGTTCCAAAGATGAACGAATGTCTTATGGTTTTGAAATAACATGAGGGTGAAAGCTTCCGACTTAAAGGGGTCATATGATGCGGTTTCTTGTTTTCCTTTGTCTTTGGAGCGTTACAAGCCGTTTGTGCGTATGTAAGATCTAAAGTCTTAAACCCAAACAGATATTTATTATAAAAGTTAAGACTCAGCCATGCCTTCCTAAAATGGCTTGTTCAAACACGCCTCCACGTCTACGTCACGGTGTGGGTAGATTTGCATAACACCGCCCATATGTATATGCGAAGAAAGAAGGCTGTAGTATTGGTGCAGCCACTGCCGTGTTGTGGAGACACTGTGTGTTTCATTGCGAAAGTGAAAGTACTTTGTTTAGCCTTCCAAATGAGTACACAACTAGAAATCAGTGGTTAAGTTATATTTATAACACTGTTCCAGAACAGTACAACGCAAATATTTGAGTGGCCGCTGTGCATTTTATGGAGGACTGTTTCCTGAACCTGGGAGAGTAGCCTACAATGCCAGCTGTACACAAAGGGTTAAGGTTATAAAGTGGGGTAATTCCAGTGTTGCAAGGACAGTCTGGCGCTTCTGAATCACGGCATGTAAGTACGTTTTTATATTAAGAATTAGAATTAAGAATTTGCTACTGGCTATTCAAACGTGAGTTTTGAGCAGTGTAGAGTGGTGTTGTCACGATACCACAATTTTGACTTCGATACAATACCTGACTAAAATATCACAGTACTACTACTGAACTGATCTGATACTATGAAAAAAAAAAACAGAACAACAGGAAAAGTAATTGAATAATAGATGATTCAAATGGATCATAGTTATTTTATCTGTTAAAACAAAGCATTTCACCCCCCTTTAAAAAAATAAAAATAAAAATAAAATAATAATAATAATAATCACATGCCAGTGCCACTACACAGGATTATGGTGAACAACTACCAAACCTACAGGAGCCTTTGTTATTAATAATAAGATCCTATATGTAAGTAACAAACTAAAGGACAACTACAAAAAACAAAGACACAAATGAAATAAAGAGGGCCCTATACAAATCTTTTTTATTTTTTCCTAAATTCCATTTTAATTTTTCTAGACTCCATAATGGTTACATAAAAAAAAAAAATAATCAAAAAGCATGTCTAATTAATTGAAATCATGAAACTTGCAGAATTTAACAGCAATTTATTAAAAGTTTAACAAAAATTACATGTTTTTACGGCCCTATGAAATACATTTTATTATTTTTCCATTAATTTTTTGGATTCTATTTTAATCATTTCATTACATTTTAATAATCAAAAGCATGTCTAAAGAATTTATGAAGGATAATTAGATTTCATACATAATTAATTTATTATAGGTTATTTATTTATTTTTTCAGAAATACTGTGTTGTGTATTTACAATTTTCTGGTAAATAAATTCTGGTAAATATTTTTTTCTGGTAAAAATCCTTTAAACTTTGTTTTAATAATATTTTTATTAGTAGTAGTAGTACTATCTATACATTAAGTAATATATTAATATATTTCTGACTGTCAGGTTAAACCCAACTTTTATTTTGACGGGTTGCTGTGAAGACCTTTAGGGTCTTCATTATATGACGACAGTTTTCCGCAAAAGGAACGGTAAAATGGTCATGAAATGACTCTCAGAGCAGTTCTAGAGATTATGTTCAAGTGTTCATGTACTCATATATTGAGGAGGCTGAAAACACTGGGAGCGTCACACATATGTGCGTAACGTTACTAAACAAAACTGTGTGTCTGCACCATTCACTAACACAGGCACACAGAAATACTCTTATTAAAATACATTCTTAAAGTACCAGTACTAGTAAAATGCGGAATCATACCGTTTTTAAAAGCAGGGTATCGTGCAACGCTAGTGCTTGACTGTTGTTTCTACGATCACAAATGCAGACATGGTGTTATGTTTACGCGGCACGTCGCAATAATCAGTAATTATGTTCCCACTGGATGCAACAAATGCCTCTTTTATAATGGGTTTTATTGTTTTTGTCTCGTTGCACTGGGAAACGACATCACAGCATGGTAAGGGACGTAACATTTCCATCATTTCCATCCATTGAGGTATTCGGCCAGTCACAACGTAACGGATAGCTGGCCAATCAGAGAACACCTCGCTTTTCAGAACGATGAGCTTTGTAAAAATTGAAGTGTTTCAGAAAGGCGGGGCAAAGAGGAGCAACAATAATATACAGATAATATACACATTGCATTACACCAAATACACAAAATAATGCTCTTTTTAGCAACATCATATGACCCCTTTAAGAGCTTCAGACTCAGTTGTGATTGGATATAAAGAGAGACCAACACAGTCTTCAAAATTTCTCCTCTTATGTTCTACAAGAAAAAATATGTAATTCATATTTGACACATCATTAGGGTGAATAAATGACAGAATTTTTATTTTAGGCTGAACCTTTTTATCAGTCATGTGAGGTTGACAGAACACTAGCTAAAATATGCACAGATAAATTGCCTCCATATTTATCTTTACTGGGCGCATTCACTGTTGTTGTTGAGCTATATTTTAATTCCTCATAGCAAGACTTGGGTGGGTGGCTGCATGCCGGCTGTCTTTGTCGGACATGTCGCTAATGCTATGAGTCAGACAGATAAGTAGAGGCCAATAGAGACAATATTAAGATTGTAGGAATTGCAAAATACATCCTAAGGCACTGTGCACAGGACATAGAATATTTCAGTGCTTTTTTGATGCATCATGGCCTTTACCTGACGTAACCCTGGTAAGATTTTATAGGATACTGGGAAAAGACTTCGGCGTCCATTTTTGTCTACGGTTCAAAAGAAGCCCAAACCCCTCATCAATCTCTGCCTCCGCATTATAGAAACACAATATTTTCATTTCCCTCTCCTTTCCATTCTGCGTGCGCATATGTGTTTGTGTGTGCTGCTTTAATGGAGGATGCGTTACAGCAGGGTAATGATCTGTGCGTGTGTGTGTATTGATCAGAGTGTGATTTATTTCAGCCGTCTCGTGATTATCGGGTCGTTCATCATGCCTGAATTACCCTATCAATACTGCTGCCTGCACAGACCACGAGAGACTGCGGAGAGAGAGAGAGAGATTTGTTACGAGGGCAAGAGCGGAGGGGATGCATAAGGAAAGAGGAGAGCAGTAGAAAAACATTTAAATACTTCCTCCCATCTTATCCTACATGTCGTAAACAACTGCCTTCTCAGCAGTTCTTTAATATGTTGCAACCCCGCTACCTTATTGGAGTGGAAGACCAATCTGTTGAGCTCGCTCTCTGATTAGAAACCTTGTGAATAAACTGAACTAACAAGGTTTTCCTGAACGGGTTCAGTTAAAAAGATTTCATTTACACACAAACTAAGGATCAGTTTAATGACAGACAACTGAGACTGAGTGAGAGGAAGGTTTAAATATATAAAACTCCCTCGCTTTGGAAGCCAAAGGCTCTTTGGGAACTTCATCTTTAGTAAAGAAGTGGTACCATAATTAACATCCTCCAGGCTTATGGTGAACGAAATATAGCATGATGAGGGTCTGGAGAGGTTTTTAAAATGTCTTGAGATGTGAACACATAAACATGCATGCAATGTATTATGTTTGTGTTCGCAGCAACATCATGACCACTTTGAAAAACACTCCATTTACAACACTTTTGGCAGCTTAATTATATTCTTTGTGATCTCTGCCATAATTGCTTGCACAGATTGTCCCCTTGAGTCTTTCGCTGTCACCTCCTTGTCTGCGTCAAGGGATGTCTGCTTTTGCTGTCTTTTAACGTGGCCAACAGCACCATTTTAAAAGCTTAAGGGTCTATTTTGAAAGTTAGCGAACATGATTAGATGCTAACTATATGTCCCAAAGCATGTTAGCATCTTAGCAGCTAACCTCAAAGCTATAATACACCACAGGCATTGGTGGTTAGCATGGGTGTGTCTTTAGCTCATCTGTGGCTCATCCTAGAGCTCTGGGGTTTGACTTAATTGAAAAGAGTCTGGATGACGACACTTTTTGAAGTTTGTGATATGTAATTATTATTACTTTTTTGTGCGTTGTATGTATGTTTATATATACTTGAACATAGCAGACAATACACTAAAATTCTAAAGTTCAAAAAGGGTCAGTGATGTTTTTTTTTTAAATAAATGCATATTTTATTAGCTGTATTTCAGTCACTTTTTATTTTATTTCTACTATTATTATCATCTTGCTTTTTATTTTAGTTTTTGTATTTAAGACTTGCATTGTTTTCAATGATGGTATATAAATTAAACTGACGATTTTGTTAAAGAAATGAATACTTTTACTTAAAGGAGAAGTTCTCTTCCAGAACAAAAGTTTACAGATAATGTACTCACCCCATTGTCATCCAAGATGTTCATGGTTTTCTTTCTGTAGTCGTAAAGAAATTATGTTTTTGAGGAAAACATTTAAGGAATTATCTCCATATAGTGGACTTCTATGGTGCCTGCGAGTTTGAACTTCCAAAATGCAGTTTCAGAGCAGCTTTAAAGGGCTATAAACAATCCCCGCCGAGGAATAAGGAACTTATCTAGTGAAACGAGCAGTCATTTTCTAAAAAAAAAATGCTATACTTATTTAACCTCAATTGCTCATCTTGTCTAGCTCAGCGATGCACATGCGTAGCCTGTGTAATCCACTTCAATACAGTTAGGGTATGTCGAAAAACTCCATCTCATTTTCTCCTCCATCTTTAAAATCGTCCTACATTGCTGTTTTACCTTTTTTTTTTTTGTAAAGGGCGTTTGACCTCCTTTGCACGTTCGGTACTTCTGCAACGTTGTAGGATGATTTTGAAGTTGGAAGAGAAAATTAGATGGGAGTTTTTCGACATACCCTAACTGTACTGACCCAGATTACACAGAGTACGCATGGCAGAGCTAGACAAGATGAGAACTATATACATTTTTTTTTTTTTTTAAGAAAATGACAAATCTTTTCGCTAGATAAGACCCTTATTCCTCGGCTGGGATCATTTAGAGCCCTTTGAAACTGCGTTGAAATTAGATTTTGGACTTTAAAACTCACAATATTTCATTCTTGAAATATTTTCCTTAAAAAAACAATTTCTTAACGACTGAAAAAAGAAAGCCATGAACATCTTGGTGAGTACTTTATCTGTAATTGTTTGCTCTGGAAGTGAACTTCTCCTGTACTTAGGATGCTTTAAACCAATCAAAACTGACAGTAAAGACATTTATAAAGTTGTAATAATAAAGATTTCTATTTTTATTTAAAGGATTAGTTCACTCCTGAATTAAAATTTCCTGAAAATGTAATCACCCCCATGGCATCCAAGATGTTCATGTCTTACTTCTGTTGAAAAGAATTCAAGGTTTTTAAGGAAAACATTCCACGGTTTTTCTCCATATAGTGGACTTCAATGGGGAGAAATGAGTTGAAAGTCCAAACTGCATTTTCAATGCAGCTTCAAAAGGCTCTACGTGATCCCAGCCGAGGAATAAGGGTCTTATCTAGCAAGTGATCGGTCATTTTCTGGAGAAAAAAAATAAAAAAATAAATAAAAAAAATGATATACTTTTTAACTACAAATGCTCGTCTTGCACTAGCTCTGCATCCATGACTTCACACATTACGTAGTCATGTTGGAAAAGTCATGTGTGACGTAGACGGAAGTACCGAGCCAGTGTTTACAAAGTGAATGTGCAAAGAAAGTCAAACGTCATTTACAAAAAAAGGGTAAAACAACGATGTTGGATATTTTTGAAGTTAAAGGAGAAAATGAGATGTTGAGAGTTTTGAGAAATGAGAGTTTACTGGAGTACACAGACACAAAACTAACCGTGTGTATGATCTTGCAATGCGTGAAGTTGTAGACACACATCGCAGAGCATTTGTGGTTAAAAAGTCTATACTTTTTATTTATTTTTTTTTTTTTTAGAAAATGACTAATCATTTAGCTAGATAAGACCCTTATTCCTCAGCTGGGATCGTGTAGCCCTCTGAAACTCCAATTTGGACCTTTAGCCCACTGGCCACCATTGAAGTCCACTATATGGAGAAAAATCCTGGAATGTTTTCCTCAAAAACATTAATTTCTTTGGATGACATGGGGGAGTAAATTATCAGGAAATTTTAATTCAGGAATGAACTAATCCTTTAAACAACTGTTCTTTTAAATTGTCATAAGATTTCACAATATTAACAGAATCATTTTTAGTGTATTTGTGATCAAATAAATGCAGCATTGGCAGCATAATAGACTTAATCATTTCAAAAGACCTCAAACCTCAGAACTTTGAACAGTAGTGCATATATATTTATTTTTCATATATTCAGTCATAAAGATTACTGCACTTTTAATATCATTTGACAAATCTCACAAAAAAAAGGCAATGGCTTTTCATACAGACAAAACAGTAACGCCATAGTCATCCCTGCCAAACCTCCCTGAAGCCAGTGAAGCCACAATCCCAAGATATCAACTCTATGAACTCCATTTTGAGACAGACACTCACTTTCCAATACCTTTTCATATAGTCATGCCCAATTCATTCATTCAGCCAGCTTGGAATTTTTCCAGATTGAAACAGGACTTAAACTAATATGGGTGCTTTACATTCGGGCCTCAGAGTCTCTCTCTCTTTTTCTCTCATGCTGTTGGGAGAGATTATACTTCTGAAAGATGAGAAACACTGTAGACAGTGTGGATGGGATAATCAATCAGGCGGTGCGGGAGAATGTGAAAGCACAGAAGCTGAGGCAAGGAGAGGGCAGCAAAATAAAATACATATACACGGTTATGAGTGCAGGCTGCATCTGCACCAGGGAATTGGAGCCATAAATCAAAAAGGCTGTCAGAGGACAGAGAGTGAGAGAGACAGAGAGGCAAAGGTAATGTGTGTGTGTGTGTGTGTGTGTGTGACACTGTCACTGACTCCTCTGCTCCCTCCTTCACTGGAATGCAATTTCCTGGAATGTCAGGCGGAGAGATGGGGAGCAGATAACGTGCCATGAGCGTGAGTGTGTCTGTCCTCCACCCCGTCCACAGCGGCAACGCAGCTCAACCCAAATCTCATTACAGAGACATGATAGAATTTGCTCAGTGTGTAACCTCATTATTCTCACTCACAGATAAGGCCTGTAATTGGCCAGATCTACAGAATGGAGGAGAAAGAGGGACTGGCAAGGCAGGTGTGTGTGCGTGTGTGTGTAACTGGCCAGGACTACGCCGTGTGAGACAAAAAGTGACTGACGTGGCAAGATGTGTGTATGTCAGACTGACCGAAAGCACGTGAGCAAAGAGGAACTGTGGGTGCAGGAGATCATTGCTGTGAAAGTGGGGTTCATTGCATCATGTGGAATTAAACAGTGGTCAGACCTGTATACGGTTAGGGAGTGTGGGTGAGAGCCCTCAGGGCAAACACTGTCTCAGTTCCTTTATTCTTGGCAAAAAAATCACAGTTGATTTGAGGAATCCGTATGGAAATTGCCTGAAATTGCAATATGTTTACTTTCAAGGTGATTTCTGGAGGTTGGTTAAACTCCTGGCAAGTGCACAACTTTTGTCTTAATTGTGTCAGAGAAATATGAATAACATAAAAAAAGTAACTATTTGATTTTATTATTTTTAAGTTTATTTTATTCCAGAACTAATCTTAAATACCACAATATGACCAAATAATGACAATTTATTTTATTTTATTTTATTTTATTATTTTATTTTGTACCAGAGTAGTTCCAAGACTACAATTTCTCTTTCTCTAACAAAGCACTTCTATATCAAAATAGCACATCTGATACAAAATAATAGTTAATAAAGTTATATAGACACAGTTAATAAAGCTTTATAGACATAATAAAAGTTAATCTTTATTTGGTCAAAAATAAAATATATAATGTAAAATGTTTGTGGAATATGGGATTTTGACAGAGAAAATAACTATACTAATGAAATTGACTGTCACTTTTTATTTTATTTTATTTTATTTTATTTTATTTTATTTTATTTTATTTTATTTTTATTTTAGACCAGAGTAGTTCTAAGACTACTATTTCTATGTTTCTCTAGCAAAGCACTTCTATATCAAAATAGCACAGTTAATATAAAATAGTAGTTAATAGAGATATGTAGACACAGTTAGATATATAGACACAGTTAATAAAAATATATAGAAATAAAAAAAGTTAATCTTTTAGTCAAAAAGTCTGTAAAATGTTTGTGGAATATGACATTTTGACAAAGAAAATAACTATACTAATGACATTTACTGACACTATTTTATTGTGGAGTAGAGTAGAGTAAAGTAGAGTAGAATAGAGTAGAGTAGAGTAGTTCCAAATCTACAATTTCTGTTTCTATAAAAAGCACGTTGATATCAAAATAGTACACAGTTCATATAAATAGTTAGATATATAGACACAATTAAAAAAAAAAATGTGTACACATAATAAAAGTTTATCTTTATTTAGTCAAAATGTTTGTAAAATATTTCTGGAATATGACATTTGGACTACTCTATTGAATTTTTATTTTATTTTATTTTATTTTATTTTATTCCAGAGTAGTTCCAAGGCTACAATTCCTATGTTTCTCTAACAAAGCACTTCTATATCAAAATAGCACAGTTAATATAAAATAATAGTTAATAAACATATATAGACGTACTGTACGTAGATATACAGACACAGTTAATAAAGATATATAGACATAATAAAAGTTCATCTTCATTTAGTCAAAAAGTTTGTAAAATATTTCTGGAATATGACATTTTGACAGAGTAAAAGCTATTCTAATGAAATTTACTGACATTTTCCATGGCAGTTCACTCTATCTGTGCTCTGTAGTTATTCATAGGAGTTCAAAGTGTATGCTCAGGCTGCATACTTGCTCAAAACCACAAAAGACGGATCTAAAAACCATAAAACCTCTGAATCCCATGTTTCTCCATCAGTGCAATTTGTCAAACAGTACATTGAGCTAGAAATCACCCAAATGAGAGAATAATAACTGTAATGTGGTGGAGACCGCCGTAACTAAATATTGTGTGTGTCTGTGTGTATGTTATCTGTCCCAAGGACCACCCATCAATCCGTCCACCCCACCGCCACACACACGCAAGCCTTGAGGTCACTGCAGCTTTCACTCTCACACACGGTAAACCTACCCTATCCGCCGCACACCCTGTGCCGGTTCAGACGTGCCGTTCCAAACCTAACATGGAAAATCACACTGTGGCTGCACTGATTCAGAATGGACGAGTGTGCTTATTCTGCAGGCCTGTTTCATGTCCAATCAAGCCCACCGCAGAGAGTGTGACCAAAACATAAACATTTATTCTGTATTTAGCTCTCTTTCTGGCTTATTATTTCTCATTAAGAATCACTGTATCAGACCACTACTCAAAACCAAAATAAACAGACTTTATAAATATGTCTCTCTTGGGTCTTGACTCTATATTCTCTTGAAAAGGTTCCAAATAGAACCAAAAAGGGTTATTTTAATAAGTATTAATTTATTAAACTGTTGATACTGTTCAAAATGAAAAAAAAAAAAAAAAAAAAAAAGCGGTTCATCCAAAAATGAAAATTCAAAACATTTATTTAACCTCACGTTGCGCCATACCTGGAAGACTTTCTTTCTTCTATAAACATACACAACCATTTAAATGTTTGGGGTCAGTAAGATTTGTATTTTTGTATTTTTTTTTTTTTTTTTTTGAAAGAAATGAACACTTTTATTTAGAAAGGATGCATTAAATTGATGAAAAGTTACAAAATATTTATATTTAAAATAAATGCCATTCTTGTTTAACTTTTTTTCATAGAATCCTAAAAAAACATTTGTGTTTTCAACATTGAAAATAATAAGAAATGTTTCTTGAGGAGCAAATCAGCATATTAGAATGATTTCTGAAAAATCATCTGACACTGAAGACTGAAGTAATGGCTGATGAAAATTTTGCTTTGCCTTTACATGTATAAACTGCATTTTACTATGTTTTAAAATAGAAAATATTTATTTTGAAAGGTGACCTATTATGCCATTTTTTACAAGAAGTAATATAAGTCTCAAGTGCCCCTAGAATGTGTCTGTGAAGTTTCAGCTCAAAATTCCTCACAGATCATTTATTATATCATTTTGAAAATGCCTATTTTGAATGGAAGCAGAACCACGCTGTTTTCGTGCATGTCTCTTTAAATGCAAATGAGCTGCTGCTCCCCGCCCCCTTTTCCAGAATAGTGCTGTGCCTTTACAGCTCATAACTCAGATACTCTGCCTAAAAACATCTGTTTGGTTTTGATTATCATGTCTATCACGATAAAATCATGCGTTTTAAAGTTCTCTTTCATGTCTCATTGTGCTTAAACTGTCAAATACCCACAAGTTTATGTTAAAAACACACAAGTTACAAAAACAGTCAGTTATGCCTCTGAATGTAAACAGCTGGGGAAGAAATCACATGTGTATATTAGTATATTAAATAAATGCGAGAGTGATAGTGTATGTTCTGGGGTCCAAAACAACATTGACAAGAAACACTGAACCTTTTTTACACAGATAAAAAAAGTATAAAAAAAAAATGTGTGTTCTTTGCTGAGCAGATGCACAGCCGTTTGCAATCTGGATTCAGATCCCCACTATTACAGGAAAAAAAACCCAGGCCTGATCTCAGATCAGTGGCAGCATTTGCTCTCTGAACCACGATCAGTGCCGGAGTCTGGAGTGTGACATATTCATCTGCTGACAGGGGGTGGAGGTGGGACGGTTTGACTACACTGGGACCTGCCAGGGCTGTCATTACATACTGAAAGGCTTCTCCCACACACACACACACACACACACATACACAGGCAGCTGGTTGTCTGTCCTCCGAGGAGGCAGACATAATAACAGAGAGAGAGAATTCAGATCAAAACAGGAAAACAAAGTGAGAGGAAGACAGAAACTGTGGATTTGTGAGTAAAAGAGAGCGAGAGACAGGGGGCGTATCGTTATACCCCTTTTTTCCCTCTCAGTGAAGGCATGTTGACATGTCGTGAATTCAGTTCCTGCTGCGAGACGGCTCTGTGTGTGTGAAGTCAAACAGCTAGAGCGGCCCATTAGTGTCACACACACACCTAGAAAAACACACACGGCTATCATATAAGGGGGATTATGAGTGTGAAAAGGGCAAGCAGGCCCTCTCAGAGAACAGGAAGGCGTCCCAACCTGACTGTTTGTGTGTGTGTGTGTGTGTGTGCATGTATGTGTGTGTGTGTGTGTGTGGCGTCTCCTCCTCCCCTTTCAAGTGTGACAGTGATTAATGATTCTCAGCTGTCAGGTACATTACTCACATGACCTCTCCTTTTCACTGACACATTTTCTTTCTGTCTCTCTATACCACAGACACAAACAGAAAGACTGGAGAATGAAAAAAGGAAAAGAGTGGAGGGTGGAGGAAACAACATGTGTCTCCCTATGGACAGTAAGTAGGAGTGCTTTCAGCATGTGGGACAAAACCACTAATAAGGGGACAAATATTTTCACATATGCATCAGTGTGTGTCCTCATGCCTTTGTCAGTTTGAAGAAACCAAGGCGTTACTCCGTCTCCCTCCCTCTCTCTCTCTCTCTCTGGATGATGGATGGAGAGGAATGAAAAGTTTCCTCTCCTGGATCGAGCCGTCGTCAGCAAGCAGGCATCTGCTTTCCATCTCCGCCTTCCACCCGGCCGCAGAACCCCGAGCAGAAACGTTCCTAAAGCCCGACATAGACTGTTGCCGAAGGAACTGATCATAGATCAGCTCCGTCAGGCAACGACAATTCCAATCCATCTCTGGAGGGTCAGAGAGAAGGCGTCGCGGTGAGGAGAATGGGCTGGCAGAGGAGGAAAGCCTGACGAGGCATTGCCAGAAAGAACCGAGAGTTCTTTAGTGAAATGACTTTGCTTTTAAGCACCGCAAGTCAGCCAAGACTTTGATTTACTCGGCTGGCTTTTTCTTCGGATAACAAAAAGACTGGACTCGGAGCAGGTTCGTCTTCTGAGGCCTAGATGTATGGTAAACCTTTCAGAAGTGTGCTAGCATCACAGAAATCCTCCTTTAGCTCTCCTCCCTCCAAAGCAGAATACAAAAGAGACGATTCTCTGCGGGGGGAAAAAAATGAAAACAGGGGAATAGGAATAAAGAGCTCCAAACTTCGGAGTAATTACCCATGAGGCTCCTCCCAGCTCCCTCTCTTTCTCTCTCTGCTGGCCTGTCACAGAGTTATGGCAGGAGTGGAAAGTATGTGAATTTAAACAAACGATTTTAATCGCAGCAGCGCAAGCCTTTCTGTCACATTTGATTTATTACCAACAACGGATTAATGCAGGAGAGGTGAGGAGGTCAGCGGCTACAGAAAAGAGAGAAGAGAGAGAGAGATTTTTCAGGCCACACAACAAAACTGTCATGAATGTGTAAACATGCTTGTCTGTTGTTTTCCGATCGTTTCCTTACAGCTGCTTCCACTTCTCAATCTTGCGTATTAGTCAGGAGGAAAAGAAAAAAGGTGAAGAAAATCTTAAAGAATTATAGTAGAGTGATAGTTCACCCAAAAAAAATAAAATTTTGTCATTCATTACTCGTGTCGTCCCAAACCCGTCAGACCTTCATTCATCTTCGGGACACAAATGAAAATATTTTTGATAAATCCGAGAGCTTTCTGACCCTGCATAGACAGCAATGCAACTGGCCAAGGCCCAGAATTGTAGTTAAAATAGTCCATGTGACATCAGTGGTTCAACCGTAATCTTATGAAGCTATGAGAATACTTTTTGTGCGCAAAGAAAGCAGAAATAATGACTTTATTCAGCAGTTTCGTCTCCCCCATGTCAGTTTCCTGCAGAGTTGACACAGGAGCTCTCGAATATCATTAAAATGATCTTAATTTGTGTTCCAAAGATGAACGAAGATCTTACAGGTTTGGAACGACATGAGGGTGAGTAATTAATGACAACATTATCATTTTTGGGTGAACTATCCCTACTCTCTACACATTTTAATCACTGACAATTATATAATATCTAATACATAATAGAAGTGAAAAAAAAATGAGATGGTGAGATGCAGGATGAATGTCTACAGCAGTGATGTAAGCGGTTATTATGCATTTGAGTTGTGATTGACAGGACCAGATGAATATTCTCTCCCCTAAATGAATTTAGAACGTCATTATGTAGAAAAAGAATGGCTGTCTTAATTCATAGAGCATCTGTCCTAAATGGTATATGACAGTGGGAGTTCCCCAGCACTGCACATTTTGAATGCCTCCTTTATTTAACTCACCTAATTTATCAGCTCATTAGCAGAGACTCCAAGACCCAAGTGGGTGTGTCAGATAAGGAAGACATCCAAAATGTGCAGTGCTGGACTGCTTCAGGACCACAACTGAGAACCAGTGATATGTCAGAATTTAAAATAGTAATATTGTGCTGCAGATGAGCTGGCACTATAGTTTTTAAATAGATGGGATAAAGGGGATAGTTTTGTCATTAATTACTCACTCTCATGTCATTCCAAACTTGACCTTTATTCATCTTCAGAACACAAATTAAGATATTTTTGATGAAATCCGAGAGCTTTCTGACTCTGCATAGACAGCAACTCAACTACCGACTATGTTCAAGATCCAGGACATCATTAAAATAGTCCATGTGTCATCAGTGGTTCAGTGGTAATGTTATGAAGCTACGACAATGCATTTTGTGCGCAAAGAAAACAAATAACTTTATTCAACAATTTTTTCTCTTCCATGTCAGTCTTCACCGTGCATTGATGAGAATACCACGACACGTGTGTTCTGACAGAACCTGGATGCGCTTTTTTTGCAATGCACCATACAGGGTCAGAATGCTCTCAGATTGCATCAAAAATATCTTAATTTGCGTTCTGAAGATGAACAAAGGACTTATGGGTTTGGAATGATATGAGTAATTAATGACAGAATTTTCACTTTTGGGTGAACTAACCATTTGACAGGAGATTTAAGTATTTTAAGGTAATGACAAAATGTAGCTAGATGTTAATGGTTAAACTAACAGATTTGGATTTCAACTTTTTCTTTTTAGGTAAATCAGCTTTATATGTTAATTGATTTTAAAACATGATTTCCTTCAGAAATCATTCTGATATGTTGATTTACAAGAAACATTTCTTATTATTATCAGTGTTTAAAACACTGTGGAAACAATGATATATTTTTTCAGGATTCTGAGATGTAAAAAAAGTTCAAAAATGTATTTTAAACCCTTTTTAGGCCCTCAGTCGCAGACAAACCCCATGTCTTAGTGCAACAGAGAGAATGTCTTGGTAATGACTTGTAATGTCCTTTAATGTCAGCGTGTTCTGGCTGGCTCGAGAGTTTGTGTAAAAACTGGTGAGATGTTATCCTCACATGATTTGTGTTGTTGATTTTTATTACCAATGTTACAAAGAGCATCTTGTGCTTTACTGGAAGGAAAAAAATAGAGTTCACAAGGAGTATCACAATTAACATATTTGATTAGCGACCTACACTACCAGTCAAAAGTTTTTGGGCAGTAAAATTTTAATGTTTTTTTAAAGCTCTTCTGCTCACCAAGCCTGCATTTATTTGAAAGTACAGCAAAACAGTAACATTTTGAAATATAAATGTAACATATATAAATGTTTTCTATTTGAATACATTTTAAAATGTAATTTATTCCTGTGATGAATTTTTAGCATCATTACTCCAGTCACATGATCCTTCAGAAATCATTTAATATTCTGAATTGCTGCTCAAAAAGACTTTTATTATTATTATTATGTTGAAAATAACTGAATAGATTTTTTTCAGGTTTCTTTGATTAATAGAATGTTCAGAAGAACAGGATTTATCTGAAATAGAGATCCTTTATAACATTATACATGTTCTTATCATCACGTTTGATCAATTTAAAGCATCCTTTCTAAATAAAAGTATTCATCAGCATATTAGAACGATTTCTGAAAGATCATGTGACACTGAACACTGGAGTAATTATGCAGAAAATGTAGCTTTGATCACAGGAATAAATTACATTTTAAAATAGAATTCAGTTATTTTAAATAGTAAAAATATTTTACAATCTTACTGATTTTGTTGTATTTTGGATCAAATAAATTCAGGCTTGGAGAAACTTCTTTAAAAAACATTAAAAATCTTACTGTCCAAAAACTTTTGACTGGTAGTGTATAAATAATGCCGAATGATTGTTGGTTGTTTGTTTGCATTTTTTTGTACTATTTTTTTATGTGACTTCAGTGTGGTCTCAAATTTTTAGAACCCACTGTATATACTTTCCCATGACAGGTTAAGTACATACTTACTGTGCAGTTGAAATATATGAATTGGGCAATGTATGGAACATTATCTTACAAACATGCGGCCGTTGATCTGCCATATATTAACATTTTTTTGGTTCACATGCTGTAACATATAAGCTGCCGACCGTGGAGATATTGTGTGTGTTTAAGAGCGTGTTCATGTCTGAATCCGGTGCATGGTATTTTTCACCAGGACGGTTAAGTTCATAGCAGTTTACACGGACGCACAGATCACCTGACAGCAGGAACCGATTTTTCTGCTCTCACATGCACTGTAATGCACAATGTCACACACACACACGCACTTTATCCCAGACCTCTCTGTCATCTCATCCACAGATATAAAACAGACTTCCTCCCTTTTCATAACACACACTCGGTGGAAAATGTGCAGTGTATTATCAGCGTGTTTGCAGACAGACAGGCAGAGATGACAGGTGACAGGAGACAGGTGAGATGAGGATGACAGCTATGGCATGTGTCACGGCAGGTGAGTTACAGGTGGGCGTGACCTGCCAGTCAACATCAGTTAGACTAGCGGCGCCTAAGCCATGCGTAAACATCCACCTACACCGTACACGTGCGTGCAGAAACAGCTCTGTTTTGACAGATCCTTGTCTCAGCATCTGCACTAATACCAACTTTTTTCACAGTCAGAGCAGAGTATGTAAATAAACTGTGTGAGACATAATTCGAGTTAATAAAACACAATAATTACCATATAAACACAGAGCACTTGTGTTGATCTGATATCAGCTTGTTTACACAGGATTGCATTTACATTAGGAGTCCAGCAGGGCTAGAATAGGGGTGTTAATGCGCGTGTGCGTGTTTCGCTATAACCTGACAAATGCTGACATATTGTAGCCATCAGAAGTGGAGTTGGAGGTCGGTGGTCCAGGGGGAGATCATCCATCATTTCCATCCTCATGGCTGTCTAACAGCATCTGACAGGCCGCTATGTCTCTATTATCCCTCCTCTCATCCCCCTCTGCTCTATTCTTCCACACTTCTCTTATTCCTTTTGTCTCTCGCTCTCATTCTGGCCCTCCGTCGACGCACATGCTGAAGTTCGACGCGCCGTGGCATTCAAAGAACATCTGCTTTTCCAATTACATAAAAAGTTACTTGATGTAGCATTTTGTTAAATAATTCATTGTTACTTTATGTAAGATCATACCTCTTTAATATCGCAATTCTTTCTCCTAGAGAGCAGTGTAATGAAGTGGAGACCAAATGGAGACTTTGACCTGGGTCTTCTGTTTATCAGGTTTTTTTTTTTTTTTTTGTCTATGAAGATAAACAGCCTCAGTAGTCTCATACAAGTCTCCTATAGTATTTTTAAAGTTGAACACTCTTCATTATCTGCTTTGAAATCCTTCAAATTTTGCCTCACTTACTTCCATGGTACATGCTCCACTGTAACTTAAATTTATGCCTTTTTTTAAGAAAACAAAAGACAACCCAGAACCCACAATATTCCTTTAAGTCAAACCAAGTCAAGTTACCTTTATTTGCATAGCAGTTTACACAACAGATTGTTTCAAAGCAGCTTTACAGTAACAAACAGGAAAATAACAGAATCAGTGATGCAAATCTTTATTAAATATGAGGCAAATCTGAATTCTTAAAAGCAGTGTTACTTTAAAACAGTAATTAGTTATAGTTACTAGTTACTTCTCACAAATAGTAGCTGAATTAGTAACTGCGTTACATCATTATAAAAGTAACTAATTACCAGGGAAAGTAACTATTGTGTTACTTTTTTAAAAATGTTCAAATATGTCAAATAACTTGGATGCCCCCAATATTAAATATGTTAAATGAATGAAATGGGTGCTAAATAAAATAAATTATTATTATAAAGCATTGAACACTAATTTACACTGTTTTAATGTTGCTGTGGGACAATGTGAGAGACACCTATCAAATTCAGTGAATTATTGTAAATTTTACCAGCCCTCTACGTTTTTTTTTTTTTTTTAATTAATATCTGATAGTACACTTAGCATCAGTCAGTCAAGCATTATAATATGACATTATGATAACCATTAAACTTTAGTAATTAGAATAACCATGTATGAATGAATATTTCTCATGTTGACTGAACTTTGGACTGGTAGCGATGCTTAAGATATTGTTTGTAGTTTAGTGTCTGTATAAAAACAAAAAATAATAGTGATATGATAATAAAACTACTACAAATTCTACTACTAATAACAAAATAAAACACACTTGGATTAATGAGCTGCTGGGTTCATGAATATTAATCACGTTGTCTGCATTCGCTCGAACTGATTTGCTGAAATCAAAACAGGGACGATAACAGCCAGTCAGATTGCCGTTTGTACATTAGTCCCGCCTATTAGCGGAGAAACCAGAAGTTCTTAAAAGCTGAAGAATTCCAAAGGAACTCCGTTATTTTGACAGGAAAATGCAACAAAGAATATCATTTACATGTAGTGCGTCAATTCTGCATGGTATAAGACTCTCTCTCTCTCTGTATCTTTCTTTGCGTGTGTGTGAGACAAAGCGACGGCTAGTTGTGTGCCTTCACACTAGAGTTTACGGTTCATCAAATACAGGTACGCTGTGCATCCATTCAGATGAACTGAAAAATTAAATTGTAATAATATTATAATAAATTATAGTAGCATTTTATTGCCAGTAACGGAAACAGTAATTCATTTGATTACTCGTTACTGGAATAAATAATGCAGCTAGTAACGCTGTTTATTTATAACGTTGTTATTCCCATCACTGCTTAAGAGACAACAGAAGAGTTTATTTGCAAAAACAGATCAGTTCAAAATTCATGAACTGTAAAAAATTCATGTATTGTGTTAGTTAGCTGTATTTTTACCTAATCAGAATTACTCAACAGCAGTTTGGTTGAAATGAATTGGAATGTACAATTTTTGAAAATAGTTCAAATCTGTTTTTGCAAATGAACTCTTCATTATTCAGAAAATGAGTTCAGTTCAGTGTTGGTTCAAGTTCAGTTCAGTAACTATGTAAAGTTCATCAATTATTAAACAAGTTACATTTCTAAGACAATCTGAGACTAAGTTAATGAATGTAAGATAATTGAGACATCTATTTAGTCTAATGAGCTACTCTACCACTCAAAATTTTGGGGTTTGTAAGATTTAACATTACTTAATGTAGTAACTAACATGAACGAATAATGAACAATAGCCTACATTTATTACACTGTTTTTTAATCTTTGTTAATGTTAGTTAATGAAAATATGGTCGTTCATTGTTCATGTTAGTTCACAGTGCAACTAATGTTAACACACACAACTTGTGATTTCAATAATGCATGCTGAAATTAACATTAACTAAGATTAATAAATGCTGTAGAAGTATTGTTGATTCTTAGTTCCTGTTAACTAATGTGGTTAACTGATGTTACCTAATGAACCTTACTGAAAAGTGTTACCAATAAATAAATAAGCTATCTATTATTTGATCATAAATACAGTAAAAATAATAATATTCTGAAGCAATAATAAAATAATAATAATAAAAAAAAGTTTCCGATTTTATAATATTTTAAACTGTAATCAGTTGCTGTAATGGCCAAGTGTCACGTGATCCTTCAGAAATCATTCTAATATGCTGATTTGATGCATTTCTTATTAGTTTCAGTGTTGAAAACAGTTATGCTGCATAATATTTTTGTGGAAACGGACATGTTTTGTTTCTGTTCTTTGATAAATAGAAAAAGCATGCTGTTCAAAAGCGCAGCATTTTTTGAAACACAATTTTTCACTTTTGTTTAATGCAAACGCCAAACTTTTGAACAGTTGTGTATGAAAAAGCAGTCTCAAGCAATAACATGTTACTTCGGTTAATTTTTCCACTAGCACAAGTGTGAATCTCAGGATGGCTAACTTCTGTCCTCCTACAGGGCAGTTGTTTGTTTTTAATCCTAAAACACAGGCTAGAATTATTCTAAATAATTTGCCTCGTAAACTGCATTTGTTTGGATGTGGTTTAGGATTTCATAGTCAGATATGGGAGAAATCCTTCCACCTCTGAAAACACTCACTGTGTGTGTGTGTGCATGGTGTGGCGTATCAATAACAGTTTGACAAGCATCTCTTTCTCTCTTAGTGTTTCACCATTTAGCTGTGTATCCATCACTCTCAATCAATAGTCTTGTGGTTCAGTGAGCTGGTGAGGCAGTCACCTGACTGACAGAATCAATCGCGGCCTCTCCACAACAATGAGCTCAAGCCGCACCGCCAAATTCCACTTCAGACAGAAAGCCAGTGAGGGGAGAGCTGGAATTCTTCTCTCAGTGGGACGCATGACTCAGAGAAAAGTGAACTGGAAGACTGGAAGGAAGGCGGGCACGGGATGCTTTGTTCAAGATTTTGCCGTATTATACGTCCTTGCGACGGAACCCCTTGAACTGTCCCACGTCGGCCCGTAGAAGGCGAGCGAAATAACTCGCCCACTTAAAATTCTTTCCCACACTCTCTCGTGGTAAAATGTCAGGACCGTTTTGCCTTTATGAAGTTTTACACAGGCAGCGCAAGTGGCACCTAATGGGCGAGTTTGATTGACAGGCCATTGTCATTTCTGGACAGGAATCCCCATTATCCCTCAGGCCTTCTAACACCGCTATAGGGATTAGTGTGCATTCATTACTGATCAGGGTTTGATGAATTACTTTCAGATCCTCTGCACCTTACAACAAAAGCTGTCAGACAACTATTCAGCTCTCTAGACAAGCGGCTCAAAATCTACTGATACTTTTTCATTATCTCGTTCTCCTCCAAAGCCGGAGAGACACATACTAAGGGGGCAGTGAGTCAATATTCCAGCCTTAGTGTCTTGTTAAGAGTGACAGTTTATGAATATGTATAAACATGTATAAAGGATAAAGATCTCTCTTCCTTTCTCTCTCCCTCTCTGTCGCGCTCTCTTTCTCAGCTGTTCAAATATTGGTGGGCTATTTATACTAGGGTAGTGGAAATATTTACCTTGGGCTGCTGGAGTAAAATGATATGAATAGGCATCATTTCAGCTTGTCAAATTAGGCTGTGTGTGTTACCTTCCCGTGTGTGTGTTTGTAGGCCTTTTGTAATTGGAGAGTTGGCAGGCCTGTCTGTCTACCGCTGGGCTGTCATGTGTGTCCTATCTTTGCGGAGATGTCACCAAAGCTAAATTTAATGCAAGGCTTTTATGTCGGAGTCCTGTTAGCCACGGGGTTGTGTTTTTGCTTTTTGGGTATTCAGTAATGGCATAATTGCAAGCTTGATGAATATAGCTGTTTTCCTTTTTAAAGTCAATATCAAGTCAATATATAGGCTCTGGTCACAAAATGTCTGTGCAAAACCATTTTAGAAAAAAACATCACCCATTGGAATCAGTACAATCGAATCTGCATTTCTCAATTGGTACAGGCTGATTAAACATCATACACAATTTAAAATTTAATTAAGAGATTTCTATGGTGCAAAAAAACAGTTGTTCTTAATGGTAATGGCAGGCTAGAATCAATATTTTCTCTTTTTACCGATAGAGTCCCCCCGGGTGAAGAGGTAGACAAAGAGTGAGCGAGAAAAGAGAGACAGAGAAGGAAAGCAAGCAAGCATGTATTGATCTTCTGCTGGGAGAGATTGATAGAGCAATAAGGAGCTGGGGCGAGGAAGGAGGGACGGAGAGGGGAGAGAGATGGAATAAGGATAGAGGAGAGGGACAGAGACAGAGTATATGTGTGAGGGGGAGAGAGGCTAAATGAAAGTGTGTGGAGACCATCTCAGGCCAATCAACTCATATGGGCTGTATTATTATCACGGGATAAGATGACTGATGGGGTGACAGTGAAAGAGAGGGACGGAGAAGACGAGAGAGAGGGGATGAAAGAACAGGTGATTCGTTCTCGTCAAAAAACAAGGACTGAGGGGCCTATGGGAAAGAAGGGGTGATGATCTCATCATATATAGATAGATGGAAGGATGGACGGATAGATGGATGAATGAGATGGATGGATATACTGTATATAGATATGGATGAATGGGTACATAGATGATAGACCATTGGATGGATAGATGGATGTATATAGATAGATGGATGGATGATATATAGATACATGGATAGATAGACAGTTGCATGGATAGGTGGATGGACATAGATAAATGGAGATAGATTGATAGATGGATGGATGGATGGATGGATGGATATATATATGCACAGATGGATAAACAGATGCATGGATAGATGGATGGACATACATGGGTGGATATAGATAGATGAGTGGAGATGGATAGATAGATAGAT